>JAQJVK010000027.1:3600000-3996833 GCA_035578135.1 Flexamia atlantica
TTTCCATTCGACAATTTACACGTATCAGTCGGGGTAGTCAAAATTTCGATAAACTTCTTTAAGAACTCATTTCAAAAACATCAGCTATTTAACAGCCAATTGTTTTTGTTGTGATTACATTTTATAGAGTGTTTATTTTTCCAATTCAAGGCAATGCCCGATAAGAATAATTCTGTAGATTTGAGAACATGATTTATTCGATTCCATAATTTGTAGGTTTTGGCTGCACGAGCTCCTACAGCGGGGGGCGGGGGGGGGGGTGATGAGAAGGGCGTTGGTTGGGTTGAAGGGGGGTTGTAAATTCGACACCGAGGTGCCCTGGTTTTATTAAGCCCCTCAATAACGGAACATACAAATCAGCTGGACGGCCACTACACCACCTCTACCTTCTAGACCCAACCCTTCATTGATTATATTTTTTTACTTGAGATTTTTAACATCAAAATTGCTTAAAATTACTGAATAACTTCCTTATTTTTTACATATCATACTCTTACTTCTAGCAACTATATAAAACATCACTCATGAAACCTTAAAATAACGTTAACAAATTTAACATAGTCAAACTACATTTTTTGTTGATTAATATTTTGATAGGTTCACAAATATTTGCAAACACATTGGGAAGCACTTTTTTTATTATTTATTTCTAAGGTATTTTAAGTATTGATAATTTAGAACCCAAAATATTATTCAGTAGCTTATAAAATACGGAGAATTCCTTACACATTTATATTTCTTTTGACAATTTCCGTAATGACTAGCTAATGAAAACGTTCTTCACTGGGAATTAAAATAACAGAAAATTGTCGATATAAAAAGTGTTGTCCATACATATAATACATGAATTTTTACCCTCATGGAGGCTGACCCTATTGAAATTTCGAAAAATCCCTCCTCAGTGGGATCTTAGTGGATAACTCAACCTTTCGTTTTTCAATGTGCATTAGTTGGCCTTGGCCTTGATAAGAAATTTTGTCTTAAAAGATGTAGTTAGGTGGATTATTTTTCTCGCAAACAATTTCTCAGGCTTGTAGTTTTTCCATCAGTGTACACCAGGAGGCGTTTACACAAGTTATAACCGTTATAACTTAAGGTGCTTCAGATTGTTTACTCGAGTTATGACTCCCATTATACAGGGTGTTTTTTTAAACGCCACCCATTTTTAAGATTGAATAATACTTATATCAATTTGTAATGAGTATTGTTTTATTGATCTTTACATTTTATACGACCTATTATTTAAGTTTGTTCACACTTAGTTTACATTATGTGCTCAAACAGTCCGTCATTGGCATTTGTATAAAGTTATGCTCTCTCCATCAAATTCCCGGACAAGTGTTGCAAGGCACTTCTTTGAATTTATTGCATTAAATTTGTTATGTTTGTTTTGTGGTGCTGAATATCGTAGAATAATACTTTACATGTCTGTGGCAAATTTCATTCAGATCGGATCACTTTTACGCGAGTTATCGTGCTTAAAGACATACACATTAAAAACGCAACCCAAAACTTTATTTTATCGGTGAAGGATTATTTACCCCAAGATCCCCGGATTTGACCCCACTGTATTATTTTATTTGGGGATACATACAAATTAAGGCCTACGAAAACAATTCACAGGATATTCATCACCTTAAAATAAACAACAAATGTAATACAAGAAATTCGAAGAGGTATCTTGCAACATGTGTTTGGGAATTTGATGGGAAGAGCATAACTTTGTACAAATGCCAATGACGGACTGTTTGAGCAATTAATGTAAACTAAATGTGATCAAACTTAAATAATAGGCTGTATAAAATGTAAAGATCAATAAAACAATACTCATTTCATATTTATATGTGCATTATTCAATCTTAAAAATGGGTTGCGTTTTTAAAAAATACCCTGCAATTGAAGAGACATTCAAACACCTCTGCGACTCCGGTTAATCTAGTGGAACATTATTTTAAACTTCTATCGATGGTACCTTAAAATCTGTTTAGAGTAACATCACCAAAACTTCTTTGTTTGAAATTCATTGTTGGTTATGGTGATTTTATATTATGATTTGGATTTTTGCGGACATTTCCCATCACTGATTAGTAAAAAAACAAGTTTCACGACGTTTCGGGATCTGATCCCGTTTTCAGGTGGAAGAAAACCTAGAACATAACAAGATTAGTAACACATAGCCAGGAAAACCTGGACAAAAGACACAGCTAAAACAGAGAAATGTAAAAGCAGTCACAAAAACACTATGCTGAAACGAAAAACAATAACACAAAATCACACAGGAATCACACGTATCAAGAATCACCAGACAGGAGAGAGCACGTTCACACCCAATCAGAGCTGAGCTGAGACTGGTGGGAAATGGCGGCGGCGACGGTGTTTTTGTGACTGCTTTTACAGTTCTCTGTTTAAGCTGTGTTTTTTGTCCGGTTTTCCTGGATATGTGTTACTAATCTTGTTATGTTCTAGGTTTTCTTCCACTTGAAGACGGAATCAGATTCCAGATCCCGAAACGTCTTGAAACTTGTTTTTTACTAATCAGTGATGGCAAATGTCCGCAAAAATCCAAATCAAAATATCACCAAAACGTTACAATTCTGCCGTCAGAACAAAAAAATCGTCTAACTGTTACCCAGAGGCAAAAAATGTGAGTTTATTGCCGCAATGGAAGTCTGACTGCAGAGTGGTAAAATAAAGTAAACTGCAAATACCAGTTTGGTAACTGCACTGGGACCGTTAAATTGTACTGGCCATCAAAGACGAATAACTCATCCAGAGGCTAATAAACCTGACAGCGGAATTTATGGCCCTCCACACATAAACTGTGGCCGCCGTATGGATTGACAACTGGAATATACACGTTGGCAGACACGTTATTTATTGGAATCATTTTTCAATCTCAGCTAGCTAAATACGATAGTACTTCGATATGAATTTAAACTTTTTCCAGTGGGTCGTAGTTTATTTAGGTTCCAATTTAAACATCAGCTGCACTGTGACATGATGACGTTCGTTTTCCAAAAGCTAAACATATAAAGATTAATAAAGAAGAAGATTATTAATAAAGATTAATAATGAATATAATATATGTCTTGTCACTGTGAAATAAAAATTTAAATCTGTGGAAGTCTCCAATCAGGCATAGCCTTGGAGACTAAATTTATTTTCCGAATGAAAAAAATGGAACTTGTATAGACATTTCATGTATTTCAGGGTCAGTCTGGGTACGTTATTGCAATTTGTAAATTAAATGTATTTCTTGTTTTACATGGAATGAATGTACTGTACTTTACTATATTTGGGAAATAAAGAATTTATTATTATATCGTTAAAGACCTATTATGAGCTCGGAAATAGACGATGGTATTATTTATATATTGAATTTATGAATGGATTAATGTTGAATTATATCTTAATAACGTAGAAAATTTAAAATTTCAGTTGACATGTCAGTTAACCCTAAACCTACTAAAAAACTGTCAGTCAACTAAAACGTCGTTACAGTCCTTATTCATACAGATATTGAAAACATTAAATTAAATTGTCATTAGTGCAATATTCATGTAAAAAAGTCGGATGATACATATGGGAATAAGGATGGGATTCCCAGCCATACCAACTTGGAAGTTAGTGCTGAGGTTGTATAGTTTTACAGCTCTCCTGATCTCACTAAGCGTGGATGTAGCTGCATACTTTAGCAAAATGTTCACTGACTCTCCATGTAACCCATTTCATCGAATTTACTCTTTGGGAAAGAAGCTATAATGACAGTTGGTTGCGAAAGACCTACATTTAGGTTTGTTATAGCCTTTAAACCTTCAGGATTCGTCCCCCGATGTTAAATTTTCTGATTGTGATGATTTTTCTTGTTTGTATCCTTTTTTTAACGAAGACCCTCAAAGATATTGAAAATATTAGCGAATGTCTTATCATACACTTATCCAAGAAATTTAATGTTAAAATCATTATAAAAAGAAAGTAAACACAAATTTTAATTCATATAGATGACTGTTATAAAACAATCATTTTATGTTCCGTATACATTTTGACTTTACCTGGATTTACTTGTCCCAACAATACGTAAGAACCTAACTTACTTGTTAATGGAATTTGAAAATATTTTTCATTATCAAGTTGCAGAAGAATGAATAGGCAGAATCCTTAAAATGTAAAGATTGTCAAAAAATATAGAGTTTACCTTAAGCATTATTGGTTGATCCTTTATTTGTTTGCATGTCTCAAACATATTTTATAATTAGCCAAAAATGTTTTAGTAATTACAGAATAAATAATAGGTAGTAAAATAACGAATTAAATTGCAATCACAAAGGAGTAAGAAGATTTGTTTGTTTAAAACACTCTTTTCGGATACCACTCTAAATCGCCTAGCTAATTTGCTAGTTCATATATTTTGTATGTAAATATTAAGTGTGAACAATATTATTACAATAATTATACTTTATTTTTTATAAATCAATTACTTTTTACTAATGGTTAGTACTTTTTCTTAGCATTCGTTTTATAAAAACCATCCAGCAATAATAAAATTTTAAAATTAAAAAAAAATCCAAAATACGTAGTGGTTTATTAGACAAATGTGATCAGATAAGCTTCTATTTATAAGCAAGATATACATTAAGGTCAATATTGGCAAATAAACCAATCATGAAAAACAACACCATGTTGGTAACAATTACAAAGTTTTTCAATTATGTTTAATCTATATTTGTTGTGTTTGACAAAAAGGGAAATTTTAAAAGTGTCGAATCAAATGTTTTAAATTAAAACATGCATCCAATCATTGATAACTTTTCGTCTGGTCAATTCCCCATGTCATAAAATAAATACGACTGATTTAAACTTAAAATAATTAAATTTATAATTATTAGGCATACACATAATTTATATATATTTTTAACATTAATTTTTTAATACCTGGATATTATTTTTCAAGCTAAAACCCCTATATCACTTGCGTTTTAAACTGCAATTTTAAACTTTCCACGTTTTACGAATATTTGTTCATAACAGAATCTTTATATTAATAGACAAGCATTTTTTCCATAAGGTTTTTGTGCTCCTTTTTTCTCAGCCTGGGTGCAACGTAGCGAAAATCTAAGCACACCGATATAATTGTATTTTCCGTAGATGTGCAGAATCCCATTGAAATTTATATTAGTCTTTTAGAAATGTAGAAAATTAAATTTAAAATTTCAAAAAAATTAACATTAGCCTTATGAGTTGCTGTTTTGGTGATATTATAACAACAAATGTAAACAAAGTTATTATCATATGTAGCTGTTATCACATGCTATTTTTCGTAGAGTAAAGATTTGATGTAGAAACATTAAGCCACAGTTTATTCGGGCATGGAGTAACAAAATAGAATTTGATTGAAATCAGGACTACTAAGAGAATATTAAGGATATCATACTCAAATGTGTTCCATTTTACATATAAATGGAAAAAATAAAGTTTACATGCTTAAATAAGATTAAGAGATACAAATTTTCTAATAAAATGGGAAGAAAAAAGTACATTAAGTTAAGTTCCTACCATCCAATGTACTAAATTATCGACAAGCAACCGGCAGGGCCAGCGACGGGGGAGGGGGCAAGTGCACAGGGGCCTGGACTCACAGGAGGCACGGATCCACGCGAGATTAGAAAAATGGGGCTCAGAATCGAGATAAGTAAAAAAGACGGGTTTCTCAATTGCACAGGGGCCCGAAAATCCTATCACCGGGCCTGGCAACCGGAGTACAAATGGACATATTATATTCAAATTTTGTTTTTATTGGTGGATAATGGGTAAAATATAAATTACATTTTAGTGATAGTGATAAGAAGAGAGGGAAGGAGGGAAAAAGTTCCAAATGGTAGGAAATAAGGGAGGAGAGATGGTAAGAAGAGAATGAAGGAGAGAAGGAGGGAAAAGTAGAAAGAAGGTCGGAAGGAAGGGAAGTAGATAGTGAGGGAAGGAATTAATGGTGGGAGGGAGAGAACTGTGGAAGGGGTGTACAGGATAAACTGACTCGATGACTGAAGTTTTACTTTCTTCTGATTCAATAATCATTCTTAAAAAATAAACATGGAATCTTAGTAAAATACTTATCACTAAAAACCATGCCATAAGTGAAGTAAATAATTAGTCACGGATTTAGAATTTCTCTTTGGGTTTTGGCCCCCATTTTGGTTATATTATGTGTTTACATGGAAAAATGTACTATATGAAATGTATTTAGAAACGCATTGGTATATGCGGGGATCATTTAAAAAATTAGCTATCCCTTTGCCACTTTGAAAAATGGTCGAATTTTCGACCACTGGCGATCTCTAGTTTAAAACAATCGTTGGACTTAAAAGTAATCTAGTGAAAAGACGAGAGCGATTGTGAGACGTTGAGAGAACGTCGGCGTCGCAGCGGCGGCAAATTAACTCCTTGGAAACTGGCGGAATTTTTAATTGGATCGCTTAAGTCTTTGTTCGCAACTCGTATCTGCTTTGAGCTATATTTCAACCGTGATTTCTTACTTTATATCGAAATGTAATTTTATCTTAAAGCCAAAAATGGTTTGTTTCTTTTATATAATGTAATTTTTTAATGTGAAAAGACGTTTAGAGAAAAAAAAGGATGAAATTATATCATATTTGTTTTAGGAATATTTTAAGTAAGCAGTTGCAGGTTTGTAATCCTGGTTCATTTGATCAATTTTGAATACTGCTAAAATAGCTAACTATTATTTAAGTTTTTTGACTCGCTTGAAAAAATAAATTCTAGTGAAAAGTAATGTTTATTAACTCTCAGTGGATTTATTCATTTATTATATCAATGGACAACCATTCCACAATAATTCATAATATTAATTTCTACATCAACAGTAGTGATATCAGGTACAAAGAAAAAATAGTGTTGGATTAAATTACTAACTACGAATAATTATAAGAACTTGGTTTTCCGTTGGTTAATGTTTTTGTTAAGTTTTTATCCCTGAACGGGTTAAGTTTATTGAACTCGTGTCTAGCGTTATTTTATTTTATTTCATTAACTGTATAAAAAATTAAATATTACTAAAGATTCAGATATAAATCTGTGTAAATATATATCAACTGCCGGTTTTTAAAGCCTATAAAATTCGCGTAATATGAGCATAAGAGTTTTTTAATAATATTACATTTCTACGACGTTACAATCAAACCCTTCAAACGTCACTTTATATTTGCCACGATAGAAATCTCTCCCAATAAAGTATCAAAGTGTATCAGAGAGAAGTCATAATTTGTCAGAGCACTCTACCGGAACAATCTGTGAGACTTTGTACACTGAAGCAGACAGAAGCAACGCGGAGAGGGCGGTAACCAATAACTACGGTTTACGAGTATTGTGAAATCCGACTCGTCGTAAAGCGAAATGCGTCGTAAGACGGCTTTCAATAAAACCATTCCCAAGCTGCTCACGAGTGGCAGATTCATCTGAAATTGGTATTTTACGTCTTGTTAAAGTGAGACATCGCACCAGGGTAACCTTGAGTGGATCAGTGTTTATTTGCCGAACGGGAAATATATGCACATAAAAAACCTTAAGGTGAATAATTGATTTTTTTAATGAAGCTGCGGTTCAAAATAGTGACAAATGTCCAGAGAAATTCTTTATTTATTCTTGACTCCATTATTGCATGTCACAAAATGAATTTGATATGTTGAGGTGATTGATTTTCATTGTTTACAGGTGTTGGCATTCTTTGAACCACCGTAGAATAGCTGTATTTTCAGTGAAAACAAAATTTTGACGGTTTGAATATCACAAAATTTTCCAAAACGAAAAACAGGATTTGTATCAAAATTTTGTTTCTTTATAGTATATTCAAACTTTTAAAATTGTATTGTCACGTCTCAAACGATTTAATTTATCTTTATGATATTAAAATGTAGTTAACTCATATGGAGAAATAGCATTTAAAAATCACTTTTCGTTTGTTATAAGGTAGGTTAAACTAGAACCAGGTTGGAACCTCAATATTGTAACTTTAATTAGATTGTGTTAGGCCATTAAGGTACAAAGACAAATTAGTGTTTAATTAAATTACTAATTACAAATAATTATAAGAACTAGGTTTTCCGTTGGTTAATGTTTTTGTTGAGTTTTTATCCCTGAACGGGTTAAGTTCATTGAACTCGTGTCTAGCTTCATTTCATTTTATTGCATCGAGTAAATAAAAATAAAATATTACTAAGGATTCAGATATAAACCTCATGTAGATATATAACTACTGCCGTTTTTTAAAGCCTATAAAATTCATGAAATACGAATATAAGAGTTGTCTAATAATATTACATTTCTACGACGTTACAATCCAACCCTTCAAACGTCACTTTATATTTGCACGATAGAAATCTCTTCCAATAAAGTATCAAAGTGTATCAGAGAGAAGTCATAATTTGTCAGAGCACTCTACCGGAACAATCTGTGAGACTTTGTACACTGAAGCAGACAGAAGCAACGCGGAGAGGGTGGTAACCAATAACTACGGTTTACGAGTATTGTGAAATCCGACTCGTCGTAAAGCGAAATGCGTCGTAAGACGGCTTTCAATAAAACCATTCCCAAGCTGCTCACGAGTGGCAGATTCATCTGAAATTGGTATTTTACGTCTTGTTAAAGTGCGACATCAACATCGCACCAGGGTAACCTTGAGTGGATCAGTGTTTATTTGCCGAACGGGAAATATATGCACATAAAATTTTTAAACCTTAAGGTGAATAATTGATTTTTTTAGTGAAGCTACCGTTCAAAATAGTAACAAATGTCCAGATAATTTCTTTATTAATTCTTGACTCCAATATTGCATGACACAAAATGAATTTGATATGTTAGAGCGAATGATTTTCATTGTTTACAGGTGTTGGCATTCCTTGAACCTCCGTAAAATAGTTGTATTTTCAGTGAAAACAAAGTTTTGACGGTTTGAATATTACAAAATTTTCCAAAACAAAAAATAGGGTTAGTATCAAATTTTTGTTTCTTTATAGTATCTTTAAACTTTTAAAACTTTATTTTTACATCTTAATTAATTTAATTCATCTTTATAATGTCAAAATGGGTTAGCTGAAACAACAAAACGAGTTTTTTCTTTATTGAAGGTAAGGGTTTTTATTTCATTACTGCAATACGTATTGTGTCCACTTACAAGCGGAGTGATAAAGTGTTCATTGAGTGCGACGGCTCAGTCATTGTTAAGACTGCGAATTTGTTACAGGAAACCGTTCTGAGCCTAAATCCAACCCATTACAGTCAAATAAATATATTTTTTCTGCAGAGAAGAACAAACATGTCATGGCTTGTTTTAGTTCCCAGTTCTTATATTAAGGGGAGTAAACTGCTTTAAGAATAGAACTAGTTTGCGATATGGAGAATTAGTATTTGAAAATCACTTTTCGTTTGTTATAAGATAGGTTAAGCTAGAACCAGGTTGGAACCTCAATATTGTAACTGAAATTAGATTGTGTTAGGCCATTAAGGTACAAAGACAAATTAGTGTTTAATTAAATTAATAATTACAAATAATTATAAGAACTTGGTTTTCCGTTGGTTAATGTTCTTGTTATATTTTTATCCCTGAACGGGTTAAGTTCAATAAACTCGTGTCTAGCTTTATTTTATTTCATTGCATTAACTATATAAAAATTATATATTACTAAAATTCAGATATAAACCTCATGTAAATATATAACTACTGCCGTTTTTAAAGCCTATAAAATTCATGAAATACGAATATAAGAGTTGTCTAATAATATTACATTTCTACGACGTTACAATCAAACCCTTCAAACGTCACTTTATATTTGCACGATAGAAATCTCTTCCAATAAAGTATCAAAGTGTATCAGAGAGAAGTCATAATTTGTCAGAGCACTCTACCGGAACAATCTGTGAGACTTTACACTGAAGCAGACAGAAGCGCGGAGAGGGCGGTAACCAATAACTACGGTTTACGAGTATTGTGAAATCCGACTCGTCGTAAAGCGAAATGCGTCGTAAGACGGCTTGCAATAAAACCATTTCCAAGCTGCTCACGAGAGGCAGATTCATCTGAAATTGGTATTTTACGTCTTGTTAAAGTGCGACATCGACATCGCACCAGGGTAACCTTGAGTGGATCGGTGTTTATTTGTCAAACGGGAAATATATGCATATAAAAATTGAAACGTTAAGGTGAATAATTGATATTTTTAGTGAAGCTACGGTTCAAAATAGTAACAAATATCCAGAGAAATTCTTTATTTATTCTTGACTCCATTATTGCATGTCACAAAATGAATTTGATATGTTAGAGGGAATGATTTTCATTGTTTACAGGTGTTGGCATTCTTTGAACCACCGTAGAATACTGTTTTTTTCAGTGAAAACAAAATTTTGACGGTTTGAATACTACAAAATTTTTCCAAAACAAAAAATAGGATTTGTATCAAATTTTTGTTTCTTTATAGTATCTTCAAATTTTTAAAACTGTATTGTTACTACTCAAACGATTTAATTTATCTTTATGATATTAAAATGTAGTCAACTCAAACAATGAAACGAGTTTTCTCTTCTTTCTTCTTGGAAAGTTTTTTTATTTATTTCATTACTGCAATAGGTATTGTCCACTTCCAAGGTATTATGAAGTGTTTATTGTGTGCGGCGACGGTCATTGCAATGACTGCGAATTTGTTACATAAAACGTTTTCAGTCTAAATCCAAGCCACTACAGTCAAATAAAATTTTTTTTCTGCAGAGAAGAACAAACAACTCATAGCTTGTTTTAGTTCCCATTATAAACATTATCTTATATTAAGGAGAGTAAACTGCTTTAAGAATAGAACTAGTTTGCGATATGGAGAAATAATATTTGAAAATCACTTTTCGTTAGTTATAAGTTAGGTTAAGCTAGAAACAGGTTGGAGCCTCAATATTGTAACTGAAATTAGATTGTGTTAAGCCATTAAGGTATAAAGACAAATTAGTGTTTAGATAAATTACTAATTACAAATAAATAAAGATCTTGATTGTTCTTTGGTTTTGTTGAGTTTTTATACCTGAACGAGTTAAGTTTATTGAACTCGGTCTAGCTTTATTTTATTTTATTGCTTCAACTATATAACAAATAAAATATAACTAAGGATTCAGATATAAACCTCATGTAAATATATAACTGCTGCCGGTTTTTAAAGCCTATAAAATTCCTAAAATACGAATATAAGAGTTGTCTAATAATATTACATTTCTACGACGTTACAATCAACCCCTTCAAACGTCACTTTATATTTGCCACGATAGAAATCTCTTCCAATAAAGTATCAAAGTGTATCAGAGAGAAGTCATAATTTGTCAGAGCACTCTACCGGAACAATCTGTGAGACTTTGTACACTGCAGCAGACAGAAGCAGCGCGGAGGGCGGTAACCAATAACTACGGTTTACGAGTATTGTGAAATCCGACTCGTCGTAAAGCGAAATGCGTCGTAAGACGGCTTTCAATAAAACCATTCCCAAGCTGCTCACGAGTGGCAGATTCATCTGAAATTGGTATTTTACGTCTTGTTAAAGTGCGACATCAACATCGCACCGGGGTAACCTTGAGTGGATCGGTGTTTATTTGCAAAACGCGAAATATATGCACATAAAAGGTTAAACCTTAAGGTGAATAGCCTAATTGATATTTTTAGTGAAGCTATGGATCAAAATAGTAACAAATGTGCAGATAATTTCTTTATTAATTCTTGACTCCATTATTGCATGACACAAAATGAATGTGATATGTTGAGGTGACTGATTTTCATTGTTTACAGGTGTTGGCATTCTTTGAACCACCGTAGAATAGCTGTATTTTCAGTGAAAACAAAATTTTGACGGATTGAATATTACAAAATTTTTCCAAAACAAAAACTAGGGTTTGCATCAATTTTTTGTTTCTTTATAGTATCTTTAAACGTTTAAAACTTTATTTTTACATCTTAAATAATTTAATTTATCTTTATATCAAAATGGGTTAGCTGAAACAACGAAACGGGTTTTTTTTTCTTGAAGGTTAGGGTTTTTATTTATTATTATATCTAAGGTTTTAATTTCACTACTGCAATACGTATTGTGTCCACTTCCAAGCGGAGTGATAAAGTGTTCATTGAGTGCGACGGCTCAGTCATTGTTATGACTGCGAATTTGTTACAGAAACCCGTTTCCAGCCTAAATCCAAGCCATTACTGTCAAATAAATATCGCTTTTCTCTGGCTTTTTTAGTTTCCTGTATAAACATTATTTTATATCAAAGAGCGTAAACTGCTTTTAGAATAGAACTAGTTTGCGATAAGGAAAAATGGTACCGGATAGTCACGTTTCTTTTGCGATAAGTTAGGTTAAGCTAGAAACAGGTTGAACTCTCAATATTGTAATTGAAATTAGATTATGTTAGGGAATTACATTACACTAGTATACTTAGGATCTCAGGTTTAGGTCAGGGAGAACCTAATATATTGAATATATTGGTCATTTAATGTGCTCAGTATTATGTTGTTCAGGTTAGTTTATTTGAATAAACCGCAACTGAGCCACGGATGCACACCTAACTACAGGGGCGAAAATTAATTTCAGGGTACGAGGCGGAACTGAGCCCAAGTGGTCAACATCTGGGGAAAAATTAAGAAAACTTTCAGCTGCCTACAACTGAAAAACTTGTATCTATAGGCTTTATAAATGTTATACCCATGTTTTTGGGTTACTGAATAGTTTGCTAAACATATCGGAATCATTTTTGGATAATTCGGTTGGTATTGTTGCCCTCTTATACCTTATGTGTCGGACATGCAGATAAAGGTAACGCCAACAACGCCGCAGGTGGGGTTGGGTTACTTTAGGTTAATTTATTCTATAAAATAAAATACAGAATTAAAATTATATTAAATTTTATTAAATTTCAGGCTACTCACGATCTTGTGGTTGAGGTGCGCCAGCTCGCGCTCCGTGACGCGGCGCCGGTTCTGCTCCTGCTGCTGCCGCTTGTACTGGCTGTACTTGTAGAACAAATACATCCCCGGCAGCGCCAGCACCACGAACGGTTTCATAAACGCCGACGACGACAGGTTTCTCGGCATCTGCAACACGTTTGGTGGGTCAAACCAATGTGTACAGAAACCCTCTGGTCAAACTCTGGGTGTCATAGAGCGGGTCGAACCATAAACACCGACGACGAAAGGTTTCTCGGCATCTGCAACACGTTTGGTGCGTCAAACCGATGTGTACAGAAACCCTCTGGTCAAACTCTGGGTGTCATAGAGCGGGTCGAACCATAAACACCGACGACGAAAGGTTTCTCGGCATCTGCAACACGTTTGGTGTGTCAAACTCTGGGTGTCATAGTGTGGTTCGAACCATAAACGCCGACGACGACAGGTTTCTCGGCATCTGCAACACGTTTGGTGGGTCAAACCAATGTGTACAGAAACCCTCTGGTCAAACTCTGGGTGTCATAGAGCGGGTCGAACCATAAACACCGACGACGAAAGGTTTCTCGGCATCTGCAACACGTTTGGTGTGTCAAACTCTGGGTGTCATAGAGCGGTTCGAACCATAAACGCCGACGACGACAGGTTTCTCGGCATCTGCAACACGTTTGGTGGGTCAAACCAATGTGTACAGAAACCCTCTGGTCAAACTCTGGGTGTCATAGAGCGGGTCGAACCATAAACACCGACGACGAAAGGTTTCTCGGCATCTGCAACACGTTTGGTGCGTCAAACCGATGTGTACAGAAACCCTCTGGTCAAACTCTGGGTGTCATAGAGCGGGTCGAACCATAAACACCGACGACGAAAGGTTTCTCGGCATCTGCAACACGTTTGGTGCGTCAAACCGATGTGTACAGATACCCTCTGGTCAGACTCTGGTTGTCATAGAGCGGGTCGAACCATAAACACCGACGACGACAGGTTTCTCGGCATCTGCAACACGTTTGGTGCGTCAAACCGATGTGTACAGATACCCTCTGGTCAGACTCTGGTTGTCATAGAGCGGGTCGAACCATAAACGACGATGACGACAGGTTTCTCGGCATCTGCAACACGTTTGGTGCATCAAACCGATGTGTACAGATACCCTCTGGTCAAACTCTGGGTGTCATAGTGTGGTTCGAACCATAAACGCCGACGACGACAGGTTTCTCGGCATCTGAAACACGTTTGGTGCGTCAAACCGATGTGTACAGATACCCTCTGGTCAAACTCTGGGTGTCATAGAGTGGTTCGAACCAGAAACGCCGACGACGACAGGTTTCTCGGCATCTGCAACACGTTTGGTGTGTCAAACCAATGTGTACAGAAACCCTCTGGTCAAACTCTGGGTGTCATAGAGTGGTTCGAACCATAAACGCCGACGACGACAGGTTTCTCGGCATCTGCAACACGTTTGGTGTGTCAAACCGATGTGTACAGATACCCTCTGGTCAAACTCTGGGTGTCATAGAGTGGTTCGAACCATAAACGCCGACGACGACAGGTTTCTCGGCATCTGCAACACGTTTGGTGTGTCAAACCAATGTGTACAGAAACCCTCTGGTCAAACTCTGGGTGTCATAGAGTGGTTCGAACCATAAACGCCGACGACGACAGGTTTCTCGGCATCTGCAACACGTTTGGTGTGTCAAACCAATGTGTACAGAAACCCTCTGGTCAAACTCTGGGTGTCATAGAGTGGTTCGAACCATAAACGCCGACGACGACAGGTTTCTCGGCATCTGCAACACGTTTGGTGCATCAAACTCTGGGTGTCATAGAGTGGTTCGAACCATAAACGCCGACGACGACAGGTTTCTCGGCATCTGCAACACGTTTGGTGTGTCAAACCAATGTGTACAGAAACCCTCTGGTCAAACTCTGGGTGTCATAGAGCGGGTCGAACCATAAACGCCGACGACGACAGGTTTCTCGGCATCTGCAACACGTTTGGTGTGTCAAACTCTGGGTGTCATAGTGTGGTTCGAACCATAAACGCCGACGACGACAGGTTTCTCGGCATCTGCAACACGTTTGGTGTGTCAAACTCTGGGTGTCATAGTGTGGTTCGAACCATAAACGCCGATGACGACAGGTTTCTCGGCATCTGCAACACGTTTGGTGTGTCAAACTCTGGGTGTCATAGTGTGGTTCGAACCATAAACGCCGACGACGACAGGTTTCTCGGCATCTGCAACACGTTTGGTGTGTCAAACTCTGGGTGTCATAGTGTGGTTCGAACCATAAACGCCGACGACGACAGGTTTCTCGGCATCTGCAACACGTTTGGTGTGTCAAACTCTGGGTGTCATAGAGCGGGTCGAACCATAAACGCCGACGACGACAGGTTTCTCGGCATCTGCAACACGTTTGGTGTGTCAAACCAATGTGTACAGAAACCCTCTGGTCAAACTCTGGGTGTCATAGAAAGGTTCGAACCAGAAACACCGACGACGACAGGTTTCTCGGCATCTGCAATACGTTTGGTGCATCAAACTCTGGGTGTCAAAGAGAGAGGTTAAAACCTCGAAATAATGAACAGACCAACATAGTTACATTTAAAGTATTAATACCCCCGTTGCAGCAGACCTGCAAACTAAGTGAATATCAAATGAAACTTTCATGATGATTACTTCTTGAATCGTGTTTTGAATAATATAACAGGTTAGTAACCTAGAATCGTCAACTATTCTCAGTAATCCTTATTTAGTTAATCTGAGTTTCTGCTACATGTAGCCATTTTCAAACCAAAACATCAAACAGTTTCCTTCATTTGAGGGTCGTCAAATGAAGGAAAGCGTTTGATGTTTGGTTTGAAACATCAAACGCTACATGTAGCCGTAACTCAAAACAATCAAATAAGGATTATACTGAGAATCGTTGACGAATCAAGGTTAGTGACCTGAATATCAAATGCTTAAATAAATCATTAGACTAATCCTCAAATAAAGTAAATCAATTTATCTAAATCCTTAAGTGAGCGTTCAAAAATTTTCTCCATAAGAAAAACATGGGAAATGGGTATGCAGGTTTGCTACCATGAATAGGCCTACATGAAATTAGGAGATTTGTTTACAATAATCAAGTAGATATCAAATAGATTAAGCCATTACCATGTTTTATTCAGGTATGTTAAGAAATAAGCGTGATGTAGAATTTAATTTATATCCCATGATGTTAACATTGGGACGCGAGATACTTTGTTTTCCACAAGCGAGCGATATCTCGATAACCAGTGGACATATAGAGCAATAATTCAAACTACTGAATTAAGTGTTTTTTAAGCCGAATTCAATGTCTAGAATTTGATAGTTTTTATATATTTGAAATAAACCAATAACCAATTTTTTGAAGGGTTAACCCCTCCCCCCCTCTTCATGTGCTTAGTAATATCCCTCCTTCCGATGGTCTATAGGGTCGCTTTTCAAACTCGTTTGACTAATTACGACTTAAGAAAACCATAAGATATTATGGTCTCGGGCCAAAGTCTTACCATGAGACAGGCCTACGGTAAGAGCTTCTTCCCTAAAGTAGAAATTCGCTAAAACACTTATTTTTGTAATTATAACGGTGGCAGCCGTGTTAATCAGTGAAAAAATCGCAGCTTGGCCACCCTCGCAGCACAAATCGTCCCTGGGCGTCGCCTTACCTGCACGCAACCCTCCCCCCCCCACGAACGATCATCATCTACATTGATTTACTCATTATCTTATATCTGACTCTGGGACAATAATTGGTTAGGCTACCGTATGCAATTAACATAAAGGTTGGTTATGCTAAACGGTTCGGTTATCAACATAAAATGGTTATGCTTTCAACATTGCGTAACTGCTGGTTAATGAGACTATCAATTTAATTTCCTAAAAATGTAGGAACACTAAAACAAAACAGTTATAGGCCTAACACTGTACTGTATCAGTTAAAATATGGGGACCAGCTAAATACTGTATCAGCTAAGTATGGGGACCAAGTCAAATTACATCAATAAATCAGATAGAAATAATTCAAAATAAGTTTCTCCGATATTTATATTTTAAATGATTTAATATTTTTTGTCAAAGGGATTTTCCAACCGATTAACTTAGAGCCATTTTTTCAGTTGAAAAACTTTCTGTTAGGAGGAATCTATTAGCTTTGTCTTTTTTGTTTAAATTAATTCATTATAAAATTGAAAGCCCTTTTTTGTTGAATGTTATTGGTTTCTATGTTCCTAGAAGTAACTTAAGAAGTGCAATTTATTTTCTTTGCCTAGATGCAACACTGTTGGTCATTTTAATTTCAGTTTATACACAGTATAAAGATTTATTAACTCTAATTCAAACTACTTCGTTTTATTTTTTGACAGTTACAATGTTTTTAGAAGAAAATGCCTCAATCGACTTATTGATAACGACTTTTAATTTTACTAGAGCACAAACCCCATATTTAATTTATTTAATTAACAAAATGGTTGTATTTTATGTTTTGAATACCCAAACTCAATGGAGCTGACTTTTATATTATGTAGTAGTATTGTTGATTTTTTTCCTTTTCTAAGTAGGCTACGTGAAGACTGCCATTAATTTAATTTGTACGTTTTGATTATTTTTATTATGTTCTGTACTGTTATTTCTGTTTGTTTTGTTATATTAGTTAAGATAGCTGTTTTAGGTTAAGTAACCTGTAGCTATCATGTATATATATGAAAATAAATAAATAAATAATAAATCACGGAACTCTGATTTGGGTGGGAGAGATTAAACCAGAGCATTAACCATGTGCTTAGTAATATTTACATAATAATGTAACACCGCCATTAAAGTCTCTGTTACCACAGTAATCCGGCGTGTTCAACTTTTAATTGACATTCAGCCGTGTGGAGGAAGGGGTAGTAATCCCCCAACAACAGTCGCGTCGCGGAAAGCGCGGTATATTGGGTTTGCACACCTTTGTTTTCGAAAATGTCATTTCCCGCTCAAATTTCCCTCCAAGGATAACGTCAACTTGTACTTCCTCCATGATAACGAAACTGTGAATGAGGGACTCAAGTGAACAGTGTTGGCCTGCAATTAAACAAAATATAATTATGAAATATTTTATAAGTGTAAACCGAGAGCTGTATCATTGATTCATAATCATAATACATTTTTATCAGTCTGTTAATTGGTGTAGAGCAATTATCAAGGCTTAATCCTGTGTAGTTTTTTTAAATATTTAAATAATAAAATAGCTGAACAAGCATCAATTTAAAAAAATAAAATAACAAAATGTAAATCTTTAATTTTATAAATTACAGGGTGTTTTTGTTTTTAACCGCAACCCATCTTTAAGATAGAATAGTGCACAATTAAATATGAAAAAGAGTATTGTTTTGTTGATCTTTACATTTTATCCAGTCTATTACTTAAGTTTGATCATATTTCGTTTACATCATGTGTTCAAACAATCCGCCATTGGCGTTTGTATAAAGTTGTGCTCTTTCCATCAAATTCCCGAACACCTGCTGCAAGGTACTCTTTGAATTTCTTCCATTAAATAAGTTATGTTTGTTTTGAGTTGCTGTATTCAGTATCCTGTGAATTGTTTTCGTAGGCCTTACTTTTTATGTGTCCCCAAAGAAAATAATAGCCAATGGTGGGGCCAAATCCGGGGATCTTTGGGGGAAAAGAATCCTTTACTAATAAAATAAAACTTTGAGTTGCGTTAAAAAAAACACCCTGAACTAGAAGATACCCGCGGCTTCTTCCACTGAAGGGATAACTATATGCTTAGTATGATTATATGTTACTAGCAGAACCCGTGGCTACGCTCACGATAAAAATTATCGTCTAACCTTGATATGAAGAATCTAGAGGACTGAATAGAAAATATTTATATCAAGGAATATGTCATGTAGAGATATGTTTGTTTTATGGCGGAATGTAGGATAAAATGTAGATACCACAGTAGGATGTAGGATACCACAGTAGATAGTGAAGGTTTTCTTTTCACCGTTATAACTCGAAAACGGCCGGACCGATTTTAACACCAAATGTGTCGATTTTAAGGTACTTCCTTGTAGATTTACCATTACGTCCCTGGATTGCCTAGTAGGGCATCAATTAAGTACAGTAAAGGGCTGAATGTTCGAAACAGTTATGGTGCTATCCGTGGGCAGTATTTCAAACTCGATTCACTTAGTTTTTAACTTGAAATATGGACGGGTAGGAATAATTTAAGATCAACCACTCAGCGTTTATTTTTCCGTGAAAAGCCGGGACACCGTCGAATTAGATGAAAAAGGAATTTGCCAAATTATTGTAACTGGCATGATTGTAATTAAAAACATGAAGGACGGCCTAAGGAAATAACTATAGCTCCCGCTGCCTAAAAAGATGGTACCACATAATGAGCTTATGATTGAACGTATAAGGTACGAAACTAAACCAAATGTAACTTTTATATAGTACGAATAACCTAACAAAATCATCAAAACAACCATAAAACCATGATAAAAGGAATCAAATTATAAATCAGCTGTAACAACGTATCCGTTTGTTAACCTAATATGCTTGATTGAATAAAATTGGAAATTTAAACAAAAGATCATCCATTACATTAACATGGGGCATTTTCAAAGCTTCAGCTCCACGAAAAACCTCTAAAAACCTCGAATTTAAAAAATCCGTTCTTGGTGATGTCAACACTCTGTAAGGAACGTCCATGCAAATTTTCAAGGTTCTAGGTTAAGTAGTTTTGGCTGTACATAGGAGAGGTCTGTGGTATTTGACAAAAATACAGTAGAAAAGATAGTATAAATATAACTTACAATCAGGGATTTGTATAATTTATAAATTTTTACATAAGTAGATCAAAGAATCATATCATTTCAGCACATTCTATATATGTGACTGAAAAACCACTGTTCTTTTCTCTTTCCATCTTACCGGGATTTAGTCTCAGCCACAAAAGGCAGTATGCTCTTCACGTTTAAAACTGCGTAACTCCCGCTACCGAAATATAGATGGTGCCACTTAACTAATTAATGGTGGATTTTATCTAAACTAAATGTAACTTTTATATAGAACATAATTATGTCCTTGAAACAAATCAACAAAAATCAATGAAGCCATGATCAAAGAAATCAATTTATTATCATCTGTATCAACGTACACATTTCCGAAGCTAACTACCAGCTGCTTGATTGAATGAACATTGAAAATGTAAACAAAAATCGTCCAACATACTTTTAAATGGGAAAATTTGAAAACTTCGGCCTCGCCAAAGACCCCTTTATACTACGAATTTTGTAAAATCCGTTCTTAGCGGATGCCTACGCCCTAAGAGGAACATCCATGCAAATTTTCAAGGTTCTAGGTCAAGTAGTTTGGGCTGTACGATGTTTCCACTGAGTGGTATTTGACAAATATATAGTAGATTTATAATGTGCAATTTTTACAAGTTACCAAATATACTGATTGATTTTAATCATTTATCCGAACAATCAGTTTCTGAGCATATACACCCTTAAGGTTGCAACCCAGATTGAAATGAGAAAATAAAACGTTTCCTCGATTGATTTTTACCTATTTTTACCTTTTTTTAAAAAGAGGCCGCCACCCTCTTTTATAAAAAAAACCTTTCCTTAAAACGGTATGAATTGGCCACCATGTGCTCATACACTCTAATTTAGCAGTTTAATCTTCAAAATACCAAAATTTCCTAGTTAATCCATCATTTAACTTATGAAATTGTATTACTAGTACGAACAGAAAAATAGCATTACCTCTTCAGGACTTAGAACCATCAACATTCATCGCACTGCGCTCTCAAATACTGTCAGCTAATTTGACTAATGAGAATATGAGGCATATGAAATGTAACTATTGTATTGTAAATAACATTATAGTGAAAAGGACGGACTCTATATCTAACATCAACACCTGAATATAGTAGCATAAATAGACCAAAAACGTATAGCAAAACATAAAGAAAAGGTTTTAGCCAAAAATTAGGAGCCTAATTCCCCAAAATGTTTGTAACACTTGAAGTACTCATTTAGCACATAGAACAGACAACAACGAGGTAGGTTCTTTTGAGGTTTTTGGGTTTGAGGTAGGTTTTTTGTTACCTCGTAGTTTGGTAGAAATAGTCTATTTTTTTTATCTTAGCCTAAATTGCCCTCAGCCAGCACGCGACCTCTCGTAACATTTTTAATTCTGGAAACCCCGATTCTATGGCAACCTTTTTAATAATAAAGGAATGACGGAGTCAAATATCCATGTAGAGTTTCAAGATTTTAGTTAGATTACTTAGGGTGATCCGTAAAACGCGCGAGGAGCCTAAGTGGCTTAAGTGACCAATATAAACTTTAGTCGTAGTAATTTTGCACAGTTTATTCTTTTAGTAGATGAAATTTCTATCTCATTGTCTCTGGAAAATATTCTTTACTTCTTCACGCATTTTAGGCCCTAATCGCTCCATGTTTTTGTTAGTTTTGTCCGCTAAGTTCGTGTTATCGATACGTGTAGTTTTCATGTTTGAAAAAAATCGACGCAACTCGTTAAAACATCGGTGCAACAAAGAGATAAATTAGTGTACTTTTCATACTTGTTGGATGATGAAGATGGAATGCAAGGGTGAAACGCGTTGGCGTTGATCATAATAATACAAAAGGATTGTTAGATGTGAGTTAATAAAATAGGTACAAATACCGCACCTAAATAGTTAAAAAAATAAATATTAAATATAAATGTGTTTCGCATACTTGTGGAGGCACATCGACACAAGCCTGGCCAGAGCTACGGCTGTCATGTCTCATGTCTTGCGTGTGACCAATAGGATAATCTCCGGTGCCTGATAGCCATGCAAATATCGCCCACCAGTCCGAGGCCGACGTAGTGGTGGACAGTCTACGCCTTACAGCACTAGAGGCAGGTTAGAGGTAAGGTTTCACGCGGGAAGATCTTTTGTAAATAAATCAGAGGTGATAAAAGAGTAAAATAGTTTTTGACAAAATAAAATATAGGTGGTACAATCGATTGAACTGTTTAGAGATGAGAGAAGTGAAAGTTTTCTCTTAATACTAAAGATATAAAGTAATATGAAAAAGGAACTGGAAGAAAGATGAAAAACCAAAAGAAATGTGTCACTATTTCTATGATATTAATATTTTTCGGAAGATTATCAGATCCCTGAAGATTTTAATGGTTTTTAATAACGTTAAAAACAGTGTTTTTCTCTGCACCAAGGAATTGTGAGGTGGCGTTTATTGTAGCATCTCAGAATTTCAGAGTGATAAAACACTCCGTTGATAATAGTATATTTCATTACTAGGACCAAAAGTGACGCTTTTCGTAAGAGGTCAAGTTTTACCTCGGCTTCCAGCCTCGGTCAAAAAATGACCGAGTAACGAAAAGCAGATTTGGGCCCGTGTAATGAACTATGTTTTTCGTTTTACCGCTCAGTACAACAGGCTATCTACTTAAGAAAACCAAAATATTACCTTTAAATATGTCTCCCAAAGATATTTCCATCTTGCTCTTGCAAGAAACAATCAGCTGATTGTCTGTTTCATTCGTGTTAAAGGTTAGACGGACAACAATGAACAACTATCGATGTATCGAAAGCATTCATCTATCGATTGGTGAAGTGAGCGAGTTTCACAAATCGACTAAACCGACAACAATGCAACAATGAATTACAACTGAAGTAGTGCAATAGTGGGGCTTCTGGGCCAAAACGCATTAATCAAAAGTGACAGCTACATCCGGTCACGTGACCGGAAGTGACGTCACAGGCTGTGACGTAGCTGTGACGTGTTGGGGATGGTATTTAAAGTTTAAATGTCCAGCTGTGCTGGTATTTAAATTTTAAATGTCCGGAAAAGGGTCAAGGTCGGCCGGGGATGTTTTTAAAAAATATCTTGCATTTTCGGAAAATCCGAAAATGCAAGATAAGTTTTGTTTCTTTTTACAAACTGTTTTTTAATTGTTGTTTTGTTGATTTTTGTTTCTATTAAAATATTATATTAAAAATGGAATTGACAAGTTAACAAGAAAATATCCTGCTACAAAGTATCCAAATAAAGATGCAATTACATAAATATAAACTTTAAAAAATAGTGAATGTTCTTTCTTTTTATCTGTTAGTATTTCCTGAACAAGGTAACCAAAATTGTAACCACATAAAAATGAAAGTAGGAAAATAACAAATTTCGACGGGTTCACAAAAACCAAGTTGCAAAGTAGCGAATTTCTTTCTTCTTCCATTGTTGAATTTTTAGTCGAAACCAATTAATGATAGCATTATTGCTTGCGCATCAGAACTAACAGTTGATGAAATTTCGTTTACTTGTACACTTGTTGTAGTTTTATTTTCAGTAGGTAATTGTTCGGAAGTTTGTGTAGATGTAGAAGAAGAAACAGTATTATCTTGAAGCTCAGAGTCCATGTGTGCTCGGGTGAAGAGCTGGAGCGTTAATGACGTGTGGTAGCCGCTGTCCTACTCCGTGTCGGCAGTTGGTGGTGGGGGGTCGTTTGGTTCATGCACCGAAATGTAGATAGAATCATAATTTTCTGGAGGATGTACTAAAATTTGTTGTACAGGATCTGCATCAATAGTGAAACTTTGCGTTTCAATACAAAGTCCATCTTTGATAAAAGAAACATATAAAACAGAACTCATGTTTATTTAGATGTTTACTCTGCGAGTCCTACCAGCAAACTGATGTGATAGTGGTAGCGCTGTTACCTCCCTCGAAAGACATGTGCAGGACGGAACATCTGCCGCGCACCTGCCTTCCCCCACCACTTTGAGAGACTCCTCGCAATATTTGGATATGTAGTGTTAGTCGTACTGTTGCTCTTGTTGAGTGAACATGTCAGTATTAAACAATCGTTCTGAACTTGTGGTTTTAAAATATTTGCAATAAAATATCGTTTTAACACTTATTTAACTTTGTACAAGTTACAATATTTTAAAGATGCCACTTTATTATATCACCTTGATACTTCTAAAAAATTTAGTCGCAGAAATGCAAAATAAACTACAGTTTCGATTAAATATAAACTTGGTTAAAGATCTAAATTTTGTTTCTTTGTTATAACTTTTACATTGTTGGTTAAATAACAAATGTTACCGAAGTTTTTTGTTTGTCTCATTATTTTGCGTTATTGAAGTACCACATGATAGGGTTTGGAAACATATAAAGTAAAATATAAAATGTAGAAATTTTTTTTTTATGTTTTTGCGTTATAACTTTTATACCGTTTGTTTAATAAAAAAATGTTACTGGACCTTTTTTGTTCGTCTTTTAATTCTGCGTATTTTGAGTACCTACATGATAGGGTTTGAAAGGATATAAAGTAAAATATAATGTAAAGAAAGATAATTTTGGGTTTTTGCGTTATAACTTCTATACCGTTGGTTTAATAAATAAATGTTACTGGACCTTTTTTGATCGTCTTTTAATTCTGCGTATTTTGAGTACCTACATGATAGGGTTTGGAAACATATAAAATGAAATATGATGTAAAGAAAGATAATTTTTAGTTTTTGCGTTATAACTTCTATACCGTTGGTTTTATCAAAAAAAGTTACTGGACCTTTTTTGTTTGTCTTCTGATTCCGCGTAATTTGAGTACCCACACGATAGGGTTTTAAGCAATTTTCCAACCCCCCCCCCCCCAATGTTGCCGGGACGAAACCTCCCCCCTCCCCCCCCCTCCCCCCCCCCCCGACAACATCGATGGGGGGGGGGGGTCGCCGACTTGATCTCGTTTCCGTTCAACTTTAGAACTGCGTCGCCGTACATGGTGGCAGTGGATATAACAAAAATGCTCCAAATCGATCGTGCGGGTAGTCAAATTAAACGGAATTAAAAGACAAACAAGAAAGGTCCAGTAACATTTTTTGATAAAACCAACGGTGTAAAAGTTATAGCGCAAAAACTTAAAAAAACTTTGGTGGCAGTGGATATAATAAAAATGATCTAAATGTATCATGCGGGTAGTCAAATTACGCAGAATTTAAAGACTAACAAAAAAGGTCCAGTAACATTTTTCGATAAAACCAACGGTGTAAAAGTTATATCGCAAAAACTGCAAAAAATCTATGGTGGCAGTGGATATAACATAAATGCTCAAATTATTCGGAATAAAAAGACGAACAAAACAGGTTCAGTAACATTTTTTTTATAAAACCAGCGGTATAGAAGTTATAACGCAAAAACTAAAAAAAATATTCTCCAACATTTTATATTTTTACTTTATAAGTTTCCAACCCCTATTTTTAGTTCAGTAACATTAATAAACTAGATTTATATTTATGATACAATGAAAATATGTATAATGTTTATTTTATTATGTATTACAATTGACTTAAAACATAATATTCCTTAAGTAAAACATGGTTACTCATTAATAATACATGAATTTAGTTTCAAACTAATATTAAAATTGTTTTAAAACAAGTTTCAACCTACATTAATACTGAAAAATAAAATAAAAAGAAGTGTTGTTGTCTGTTGGAACAGTAACAAAAAAATTATGAGTTTGAAAAAATTTTCTAAGTCCTAAAAAATGAATTATTGGGAAGTTTTAACACTTAAAATTTTTACAAGTCAAATGTAAAGTAAAATAAAGAAAGAAGTATTGTTGCCTGTTGGAACTGGAACAGTGGTGAAGGAATGATGGAAATTAAACTCGCAGCAAAAAAACTTGATATTGTAAAATAAATGTTAAAGCAAATGTTTGAAATATTTTCTAAGTCCTAAAGCATTAATTATTGTGAAGTTTTAACACTTAAAATTTTTACAAGTCCAACGTAAAGTAAAATAAAGAAAGAAATGTTGCCTGTTGGAACAGTGGGAAAAGAATGATGGGTTTGAAAGATTTTCTAAGTCCTAAAATATTAATTATTAGGAAGTTTTTAACACTTAAAATCTTTACAAGTTCAATGTAAAGTAAAATAAAAAAAAGAAGTGTTGTTGTTTGTTGGAACAGTGGCGATAGAATGATGGAAACCAAACCCGCAGCAAGGCTCCTGTGGTGACCTCGAGCCGAATTGGGGTCCAGAGTCTGCGCTTGAGGCCAGGTGGTCAACCAGCTGCCTGCCACACCTGCCCGGCCCGGCTGCCAGCTGCCGTGACCTCGAGCCGAGTTGGGGTCCGGGATCTGCGCGTGTGGTTCGGCATCAGTTGCTCGCTAGACAGTGAGGTGGTGACATGTTCAGAAGGCGCCCTGAACATTTTATCATTTTTTGCTGTTTGGTGAAAATATCTTGGTGTTATTTGTACAGTAACATCTTGATGTAGGACTGATTAATTTTAAGGCATGGTAGTTTAAGCATGGTAGTTGTTTGTGCTTGTAGATACCCTAGGGTTTGTAGTTTGTTTTTAATTTGCTGGTTTGGTAGTTAGTATTAATTTAAAATCTTTCTTTTACTTACAATATATTTCTGCCTGGAATGTTTAAATTTAAAGTAATATTTTGTTTTTAAGAATGTTATATGATATGTTTTTTATACCTTTCTATTCCAATTTCCTTTTTCCAACAAGCTTGTTGAGGGCATTCCCTCTCTTGTCTTGTACTCCTTTTTAGTTAGGGACACCTTTCAATTCCAATTTCCTTTCCTTTTTTCCTTCCATCTTTTGCACGGTAAAACCAATAATGGTAAAACCAGCTACCGCTTTTGTAGTGATTACGCTTACCAAAGCGGGTCACTTACAACCTCTATACGTGCTGGATGGGTAGTTCGCCTACCTCCGGAGTTTCGCTAGACCTCAGCTGTACTGCGTCGCTAATGGCGAGTCACTGGCTCCTTTAGTGTTAGGAAATAAAAACATATTTGTATAACATTTTTCCAAAATTTAATTAAGCAACGTGCTATTTCAGAATAACATTTTTTGTTTTAGCTTAGCGTTGTGCGCTTATGATGAGGTGTGTGAGTTCGCTTACGTGATGATCACACTGTAATCATGATGTGCAGCGCTGGGCTGTCTAGTTGTTTTAGCTTAGCGTTGTGCGCTTATGGTGAGGTGTGTGAGTTCGCTTACGTGATGATCACACTGTAATCATGATGTGCAGCGCTGGGCTGTTTAACTTTTTTTTAACTTATCTTTTACTTTTTATTTATTATTTTTCTTTTAACTTAATTTTTTTTATTAATTTATCAACTCTAGGCAGGTTGTATCGTAAATTAGCTTTTCTTCTTTTAGGTTTCCGGGGGTGTACGGTTCTGTCAAACCGTACACCCCCATTTTCTTTTTAATTATCGAATGACCTTGACCTAGTTATTTTCAAGGTCAACAAAAGACTTAGCGAAAATTTCTAAGTCTCAAGGTCATTTTTGTAAAAGTTTAAATTACTTTGAAACTTTAGTTTTTGCGTTATAACTTTTATGCCATTATATTTATCGAAAAATGTTACTGGACCTTTTTTGTTTGTCTTTTCATTCCTTGTAATTTGAGTACCTGCACAATAGGTTTTGAGTCATTTTGCAACCCCCCCCCCCCTTTTACAAAATTGCTCCAAACCTATCATGCATATACTCAAATTATTCGGAATAAAAAGACGAACAAAACATGTCCAGTAACATGTTTTGATAAAACCAACTGTATACAAGTTATATCGCAAAAACTAAAAAAAAGTATTTTCCAACATTTTATATTTTACTTTATAAGTTTCCAACCCTTATTTTGTGAGTACTTAAATTATGAGACAACAACAAGCTTCGGTAACATTTGTTATAAAATCAACATTATTTTGTAAGAAATTAACAATATTTTGTAGCCTGGACGTTTTTTACTAAAACGTCCAGGTTACCTGGACGTTTTATAACCTGGACGGTTTTAAATCTTAAGTTTTCGCGTTATAACTTCTACACCGTTGGTTTTATAGAAAAATGTTACTGAACATTTTTGTTCGTTTTTTTTATTCCACGTAACTTGAGTAACCACATGATAGGTAATGTAAAAGTTTTAAATGACCTTGAAACTTTAGTTTTTTCGTTATAACTTTTATACCGTTGGATTTATCGAAAAATGTTACTGGACCTTTTGTGTTTGTCTTTTCATTCCGCGTAATTTGAGTACCTGCACAATAGGTTTTGAGTCATTTTGCAACACCCCCCCCCCTTTTACAAAATTGCTCCAAACCTATCATGCATATACTCAAATTATTTGGAATAAAAAGACGAACAAAACATGTCCAGTAACATTTTTGATAAAACCAACGGTATACAAGTTATAACGCAAAAACTAAAAAAAGTATTTTCCAACATTTTATATTTTACTTTATAAGTTTCCAATCCTTATTTTGTGAGTACTTAAATTATGAGACCAACAACAAGCTTCGGTAACATTTGTTATAAAATCAACATTATTTTGTAAGAAATTAACAATATTTTGTAGCCTGGACGTTTTGTAACCTGGACGGTTTTAAATCTTAAGTTTTCGCGTTATAACTTCTACACCGTTGGTTTTATAGAAAAATGTTACTGAACATTTTTGTTTGTTTTTTTTTATTCCACATAACTTGAGTAACCACATGATAGGTTTTGTAAAAGTTTTAAATGACCTTGAAACTTTAGTTTTTTCGTTATAACTTTTATACCGTTGGATTTATCGAAAAATGTTACTGGACCTTTTGTGTTTGTCTTTTCACTCCCCGCAATTTGAGTACCCGCACAATAGGTTTAGAGTAATTTTGCAATTTCCCCCCCCCCCTTTTACAAAATTGCTCCAAACCTATCATGCATATACTCAAATTATTCGGAATAAAAAGACGAACAAAACATGTCCAGTAACATTTTTTGATAAAACCAACGGTATACAAGTTATAACGCAAAAACTAAAAAAAAGTATTTTCCAACATTTTATATTTTACTTTATAAGTTTCCAACCCTTATTTTGTGAGTACTTAAATTATGAGACCAACAACAAGCTTCGGTAACATTTGTTATAAAATCAACATTATTTTGTAAGAAATTAACAATATTTTGTAGCCTGGACGTTTTTACTAAAACGTCCAGGTTACCTGGGACGTTTTGTAACCTGGACGGTTTTAAATCTTAAGTTTTCGCGTAATAACTTCTACACCGTTGGTTTTATAGAAAAATGTTACTGAACATTTTTGTTTGTTTTTTTATTCCACGTAACTTGAGTAACCACATGATAGGTTTTGTAAAAGTTTTAAATGACCTTGAAACTTTAGTTTTTCGTTATAACTTTTATACCGTTGGATTTATCGAAAAATGTTACTGGACCATTTGTGTTTGTCTTTTCATTTCGCGTAATTTGAGTACCCGCACAATAGGTTTAGAGTAAGTTTGCGAAATGGGGGGCCCCCACTTGATATCGTCGCCGTTCAACTTTTGAGCTACGTCGCCGTACACGGTGGCAGTGGATATAACAAAAATGCTCTAAATCTATCGTGCGGGTACTCAAATTACGCAGAATAAAAAGGCAAACAAAAAAGGTCCAGTAACATTTTTCGATAAAACCAAAGGTATAAAAGTTATAGCTCAAAAACTGAAAAAAAATCTTTTAAATCATATTTTTCTTTACATGTTTCCAAATCCTATCATGTAGGTATTTAAAATAAGCAGAATGAAAAGACAAACAAAAAGGTTTGGTAACATCATTTAATAAAATGTTTATATTTAAAACAAGTGTAGTTTATTTTGCATTTATTCAACTAGATATTTTTAAAATAATTTGAATACCCACATGATAGGGTTCGGAACAATTTACATAAAAATAACCTTGGGACTTAGAAATTTTCGCTAACTCTTTTGGTTGACCTTGAAAATAAGTAGGTCAAGGTCATTCATTAATTAAAAAGAAAATGGGGGTGTATGGTTTTACAGAACCGTACACCCCCGGAAACCTAAAAGAAGAAAAGCTAATTTACAATACAACCTGCCTAGAGTTGATCAATTAATAAAAAAAATTAAGTTAAAAGAAATAATAAATAAAAAGTAAAAGATAAGTAAAAAAGCTAAACAGCCCAGCGCTGCACATCATGATTACGGTGTAATCATCACGTAAGCGAACTCACACACCTCATCATAAGCGCACAACGCTAAGCTAAAACAAAAAATGTTATTCTGAAATAGCACGTTGCTTAATTAAATTTTGGAAAAATGTTATACAAATATGTTTTTATTTCCTAACACTAAAGGAGCCAGTGACTCGCCATTAGCGACGCAGTACAGCTGAGGTCTAGCGAAACTCCGGAGGTAGGCGAACTACCCATCCAGCACGTATAGAGGTTGTAAGTGACCCGCTTTGGTGTGCGCAATCACTACAAAAGCGGTAGCCGGTTTTACCATAAATTAATTGGTTTTACCGTGCAAAAGATGGAAGGGAAAAAAGGAAAGGAAATTGGAATTGAAAGGTGTCCCTAACTAAAAAGGAATACAAGACAAGAGAGGGAATGCCCTCAACAAGCTTGTTGGAAAAAGGAAGTTGGAATAGAAAGGTATTAAAAACATATCATATAACATTCTTAAAAACAAAATATTACTTTAAACTTAACCACTCCAGGCAAAATATATTGTAAGTAAAAGAAAGATTTTAAATTAATACTAAGTACCAAACCAGCAAACTAAAAACAAACTACAAACCCTAGGGTATCTACAAGCACAAACAACTACCATGCCTTAAAATTAATCAGTTCTACATCAAGATGTTATTGTACAAATAACACCAAGATATTTTCACCAAACAGCAAAAATGATAAAATGTTCAGGGCGCCTTCTGAACATGTTACCACCTCACTGTCTAGCGAGCAACTGATGCAGAACCACACGCGCAGATCCCAGACCCCAACTCGGCTCGAGGTCATCACCCCCCCCCCCCGCTTACCCCCTCCTAAACCACAGGACCCTTGCTGCGGGTTTGGTTTCTATCATTCTTTCGCCACTGTTCCAACAGGCAACAACATTTCTTTCTTTATTTTACTTAACGTTGGACTTGTAAAAATTTCAAGTGTTAAAACTTTACAATAATTAATACTTTAGGACTTAGCAAATTTTTGAAACATTTGCTTTAACATTTATTTTACAATATCAAGTTTCTTTTTGCTGCGAGTTTACTTTCCATCATTCATTCACCACTGTTCCAACAGGCAACAATACTTCTTTCTTTATTTTACTTTACATTTGACTTGTAAAAATTTTAAGTGTTAAAACTTCTCTATAATCCATTTTTTTAGGACTTAGAAAATTGTTTAAATTCATCATTCTTTTGTTACTGTTCCAACAGGCAACAACACTTCTTTTTATTTTACTTTACATTGGACTTGTAAAAGTTTTAAGAGTTAAAACCTCCCAATAATTAATACTTTAGGACTTAGAAAATTTTTCAAACATTTGCTTCAACATTTATTTTACAATATCAAGTTTCTTTTTTGCTGCGAGTTTGAATTCCATTATTCTTTCGCCACTGTTCCAACAGACAACAACCCTTCTTTCTTTATTTTATCTTACATTGGACTTGTAAAAATTTTAAGTCTTAAAACTTCCCAATAATTAATATTTTAGGACTTAGAAAATTTTTCAAACCCATCATTCTTTTGTTACTGTTCCAACAAGCAACAACATTTCTTTATTTTACTTTACATTGGACTTGTAAAAATTTTAAGTGTTAAAACTTCCCCTTAATTAATATTTTAGGACTTAGAACGTTTTTCAAACATTTGCTTCAAATTTACTTTAAACAAGATTTTTTAAACTTGCATTATTTGACCTTGACACTTAGATTTCTTTTCAAACTTACATTGGATGATCTTAATACTTAGGGGTTTTGAAATATAAAAAATTTAGCAGCTATTTACACTTTTCGTGTTTAATACAGAAAAAAAGATTTTTTTTTTTAAACTTGCATTATTTGACCTTGACACTTAGATTTCTTTTCAAATTTACATTGGATGATCTTAATACTTAGGGGTTTTGAAATATAAAACGTTCAACAGTTATTTACACTTTTTGTGTTTAATACAGAAAAAAAGATTCTTTTAAACTTGTATAATTTGACCTTGACACTTGGATTTCTTTTTAAACTTACATCGGATAATCTTAATACTTTGGGGTTTTGAAATATAAGAAATTTAACTGTTATTTACACTTTTTATGTTTAATACAGAAAAAAGTGGTGGGGGTAATGCTATAAATAGGGGGAGTTTTAGAGTGGTTTTCATTACTACGGCAACTTTTGTGGAGAGCACACCTACGTCATGTATTACTGCATTAGTTGCGAAGAATCTTTTGAAGATGAAATTTTACTACAAATACACAAAGAAGTTTACCATAACAATGAAATAAACCAAGAAAGAAACCAAGAAACAAACCAAGAAACAAACCAAGAAACAAATAACAATGCAGAAGAAGAATATTTGGAAGATTTAGATCAAATACTGGCTACCGTACAACAACAACTAAATTCAAGATCAAGTGTTATTCAATACGCACCCGGACCATCTTTGGATGTGGAATTATACGCCCGAGCCTTACCAGGTAGTGTAGTAACTCATTTTAAGATTGACAATGCTCAATTGCAACTTGCACAGTTTATTTCAAAAGCAAAAACATTAGTAACAGAAACATTAAACAATGAACTAAGAAGATTAAATTTTATAAAGTTTGGAATATTATTAGATACAGTATTTACAAATGTTCAGAATGAAACATCACCAAGAGGATTTTTAACTAAAAACAAAACCATCATGTTTGCATCAGATATAAGCTCAATTGTGGATGATTGTTTTGAAGAACTTTTAACAAAATTACAAGAACATGAAGGAAGAGGTTCTGGATGGAGTTTGTTAAGTATAACAAGCTTAGATGTAAGAGTTCATAAACATGGATATGGAATGAGAGGTAGTAGTCATATTGAATTGCCAAAGAAAATTCAAGACACCAATTCCTGTATTAATGTTCAAAATAAAGATGCTGAATGTTTCAAGTATGCAATGCTTACAAAATATATAAGAAATCATGCGGAACGACCGAGTAGAGCATACAATGAGGTTTACCATAACTATAATTTTCAAGGCATGAGTTACCCTGTTTCAATTCAAGACATATCAAAATTTGAAAAGAAAAATCCTTTTGCATCTGTAAACATCTTTGGCTTGGATTCATCCAACAATGTTTACCCCTTACGTATAACACCTACCGAACGCAGAGATCATACTGATTTATTATTAATAACAAAAGGTGATATTTCACATTATGTATATATTAAAGATTTTGAAGCTCTAGTTTGCAAACAGTTATCAAAACGTAAAAAAGGAAAAACCACTTGTAAAAGATGTTTCTGTTTTGTAAACAAACCTTTGAGAAGAGGAGGTTCAGAATGGCTGACGGAACATCAAAGACTATGCAGTGGAAACTATGAAGTAAGAATTAAATTACCACACCCTAGAAGATCTCAAGTAAAATTTGACAAAGTTATCCAACAATACAGAATTCCCGTTGTAGTGTATGCAGATTTTGAATCTTCATTGCTTCCACTTGAACAAGAAGAAGGAGAGGAAAATACCAGCAGAACAAAGTATCAACTTCACAAACCAAACAGCTACTGTTTAATAGTAAAATCCACTCTGTCTGAAGAACATCTTCAAGAATATGGTTTGACATCTACACCGAAGATCTATCGTGGAGAAGAAGCAGCTCGATACTTTGTTGATGATTTATACAACATCGCCGGGAAAGTGGAAGCAATGTATAGCAATGTGGTTCCTATGTCACCTATGACGCCGGAAGAACTTCATCTTTATGATTCAGCAACAACATGCTATTTGTGTAACAATCAATTTACAGAAACTAAAGTTAAAGTTCGCGACCATGACCATCTGACAGGAGCCTACAGAGGTGCAGCTTGCAACGGATGTAACATCAACTACAAACTACCATCTTTTATTCCTGTGGTTTTTCACAATCTTATTGGATACGATGGACATTTTATCATTCCCGAATTAGCAAGAGACAACGGTGAAATAGATGTTTTGGCACAAACTATGGAAAACTTTATAAGCTTTTCAAAAAAGGTGGGCAAAATTAAACTTAGATTTGTTGATTCATTTAGATTTATGCCTTCCAGTCTAATGAAACTTTCTGAAAATTTAAGAAGAGAAAATTTAATAGAAACAAGCAAAATTGTACCTGCAGAAAAAATGGATTTGGTTCTTCGGAAAGGAGTTTTCCCGTATGATTACATCGATGGACTACATAAATTTCAAGAAACATCACTTCCTCCACCAGAAGCATTTAAAAGTAAACTTACCGATTCGGACATTTCACCTGAAGACTATCAACACGCATGCAGAGTTTGGGACGAATTGGAAATGAACACTCTGGGAGATTATTCTGACTTTTATGTAAAACTTGATGTGACCCTTCTCTGCGATGTGATGGAAGAATTTAGAAACACTTGCTTTGAAGCCTACGGATTAGACCCTCTTCATTCTTATACTTCTCCAGGACTAGCTTGGCAAGCTATGCTAAAAGAAACAAAGTGCAACCTTCAATTATTAACCGATATTGACATGGTGTTGATGATCGAATCGGGCGTTAGAGGTGGATTGACCCAAAGTGTTACTAGACATGTTAAAGCTAACAACAAATATCTTCCAAACTACGATAAAGAAAAACCATCAGTGTTCTTAGGATATTTCGATGCCAACAATTTATACGGATGGGCCATGTCTAATCCACTTCCTTTTGGAAACTTTGAATGGGTTAATCCAGACTCTATTGGTGATATTACACAAATTTCAAAAGACGGAGACATCGGATACATATTGGACTGTGACTTTGAATATCCAGAACACTTGCACGATCTTCATTACGATCTTCCGCTCCTTGCAAAAACACAAGTTTCACCAATTGGCAAACATCCAAAATTAATGATGACTCTTGAAAATAAACAAAGATACGTAGCTCACTTTTGGGTTGTTCAACAAGCACTCCAATTGGGTTTACGTATAACCAAAATTCATAGAGTTTTAAAATTTTCCCAATCATGCTGGTTAAAACCGTACATTGATTCAAACACCAGAAGAAGAGCAGCTGCAACATCAACATTTCAAAAGGATTTTTTTAAATTAATGAATAATGCGATATTTGGAAAAACATTGGAAAACAAAAGAAAACACAAAAATGTTAAATTAATTACAGATCCTATAAAACTAGAAAAACTTGTACAAAAACCAAACTTTGGAACATCCGTTATCATCAATGAAAACCTTGTAGCAGTATCTATGAAGAAGACAAGCGTGAAAATGGATCGTCCGTTGTACGTTGGAATGTCAATCTTGGATATTTCCAAAACCCATATGTATGATTTCCACTACAACAAAATGGTTGCCTTCTACGGTAGAGATAACATCGGAATCGCCTACATGGACACGGACGCTTTCATCTACTGGATTCTTACTGAAGATATGTATTTGGATCTTCGAACATTTGTTCACAAAAATGAATTTGATTTTAGTGACTATCCAAAAGATCATTTAAATTATGACAATGATCGGAACAAAAAGAAACTTGGAAAATTTAAAGACGAAGCAAATGGAATTTTACTAAAAGAACTTATTGCACTAATGTCAAAATTGTATTCACTACAATTGCATAAAGAAGAAAACAATGTAATTAAAAAAGCTAAGGGTGTAAAAAGTTTGTATCTTAAGAAGAATGTAAATTTCGAACACTACAAGCAATGCTTATTTGAAGAAACGACTATAACTGCAAAATTCAACACCATCAGAAGTTTCAACCATCACCTGTACAGCGTAACAGAAGTAAAAAAAGCACTCTGCTCCAATGATGACAAACGACACATTCTTCCAGACAAAATTCACACTCTACCATTCGGCCACTATTCTCTCAATCCTATCAATGAGTAAAAAGAAAAAAAAGAAAAAAAAGAAAAAAAGAAAAAAGAAAAAAAAGGGGAAATCACAGCATGCTCGCTGTGATTTTCCCTTTTTTAAAAATATGTTGAAATGACCTTGACCTATAAAAGCGGATGCAGAAAAAGAAACACTCAATACTAACTTGACTTTGTTAGTAAAAACATCATGACAGAGTTAAAGGAAAAGATTGTTAATGAACTTCATAAACCTGCAAGAATAAAGTTTCCACGAAGAAATACTGTTGTAAAAGGAATAAATGATTTATATCAAGCAGATTTAATTGAAATGCAACCGCACAGTAAAATAAATAAAGGATTTAGATACATACTTACGATTATTAATTGTTTTACTAAAGTTGCAGATGCTTTGCCATTAAAAGACAAAACCGGTAACAGCATAACAAAAGCTATGGAAGTAGCTATAAAAAGAGATAAAAATAAAATTAAACATTTACAAACTGATGATGGGAAAGAATTTTTTAATAAACCTTTTGCATTGTTAATGAAAAAATATAAGATAAATCATTATTCTACAAATTCTGAGAAAAAGGCAGCTATAATTGAAAGATTTAATAGAACCTTAAAAGGTGCAATGTATAAAATGTTTTCGAAAAGAGGTTCTTACGTATGGGTTGATATCTTACCAAAATTAATAAGCGATTACAACAACAAGTTTCATAGAACTATCGGTATGGCACCTTACAAAGTGAATAAGAAAAACGCTAAACTAGTTTTACAACGAATTAAAAAGAATACACAGCCAAAAGCGGAACAAAAAAAACCAAGAAAATTTAATGTAAATGATAAAGTTCGAATTAGTAAATACAAAGGAGTGTTTACTAAGAAATACCTGCCCAATTGGACAAACGAAGTTTTTACAGTGTATAAAGTACAACCTACTGTACCGGAAACTTATATTTTAAAAGATAACAAAGGAAATTTGTTACAAGGCGGTTTTTACGGACATGAATTGTTAAAGTCAACAGTAGGTGATGTCTATCTTGTTGAAAAGGTGTTGCAAAGGAAAAAAGACCAAGTTAAAGTACGTTGGTTGGGGTTTGACAAAACTGAAGATTCGTGGATACCTATAAAAGATTTGATTTAGTTATAAATCAACTTATTTATTCTTCAGCCTTTGAATAAGATGGAGATTGTTCACCATAAAGATAAATTTAATATTAATAACATTGATGATTTAACTGTAGATAACGTCAAAATCAACAATGGTAAACACGGCAGTTTATTTCCAAACACTGTACGATGTATAGTAAGCGGTCCTTCAAACTGTGGCAAAACTAACGTTGTGTTTAACTTAATTACAAACACAAAAGGATTGCGATTTAATAACCTATATATTTTTTCAAAGTCCTTACATCAACCAAAGTATCAATTGTTGGAAAAGATCCTGACTGATGTGCCTGATGTTAACTATTACAAATTTAATGCTAGTGACAGTGTTATGCAACCAGACCAGGCTAAGCCGTATTCTGTATTTGTATTTGATGATGTATCTAGTGAAAATCATGATACTATTAGAAACTATTTTGCCATGGGAAGACATAATAATATTGATAGCATATATATCGGACAAACATATAGCAAAATTCCAAAACAACTAATTAGAGACAATGCAAATATTTTAGTTTTATTCAAACAAGACGATACAAACCTAAAACATATATACAACGATCATGTAAATGCTGATATGTCATTTGATAAATTCAAAGAGCTTTGTGGAAAAGCTTGGGCGGAAAAATATGGATTTTTGGTAATTATGAAAGATAAAGCTATAACAGATGGTCGTTACCGCATAGGTTTTGATAAATTTGTTTTAATACATTAATTAACAACATTATCGTCCAAGTCTCCATGGTGTAAACATGGTTAATCAGGAAAAGCTATTAAAAGAAATAAAATCACTTAGTGATTCTATTAGACATAAAAACAGAGCGTTAAGATTAGGAATAAGTGAAAGAGAGAAATTTCTGGAATCAACATTTAAACCTATTACTGAGCCATTAAAACAATTGGGGCAAAATGTTACACCTTCAACATTTAATTTTTCCGGAGATGCTATTTTACCCATTTCAAAATTTGAACAAAAAGAAGAATATGAAGGTGATACAAGTTTTACGCAACAAGGAGAAACAACTGAAGAAGAAAGCGAACTAGGTGAAGAAACGGATGTTTTAACAGAAAAAGAAGGTCTTTCTACAAGCGAAGAACAACAAGAAGAAGAAGAGCCTATTAATCCATCCAACTTGAGCAAATTGGGCTCGGATATTGCGTATAAAGGGCCGCTTGCAAGACAATTTGTATTAAAAATGTTACATTCTGCACAACCAACTCGAAAGTATCATACTTTTGGTGCTAGAATAGAAGAAAATGGCCTAATGATTGGAGATAGCAAGCTTGATGTAGACGAACATGACAATATTATTATAAATAATAAACAATACAAAGGTACAAAAGGATTGTTTGAACTTATTTTTAAACCGAAACCTAATAAATATACTAAAAAGGATTTAAACATTTTTAAACAAATATTGGAGGATACAAATGCGCATAAGAAAAATTATTCTAAAAATTTCAATGTTTATAGAAATAAATCAGAAAAATATAAAACTATTATTGCTAAACTTTTCCCACCAAAAAGAAGGGCACCCATAAAAAGAAAATCATTATCTTCTGCTGAAATAAATATTTTACATAAAAGGAGAAAAACAAATCAATCAAGTTTATCAGGAAAAGGATTATTGAAAAACTTGTATGATACTAATATAATATACTACAACGATATAAACAAATTGGTTGATAGAATGAAGTTGATATATGAAGCAAAACAAGCCGGACATAGCGGTTTAGAAAACGAATGGGTAGCTTTGGTCGGCGAATTGCGAAATCGAGGAGTAATCGCATAAAAATATGAGTATATAGAATACAAGCATAACCGATTAAACATTCAGTATAACCATGAGTGTGGATAAGTTTGGACGGTATTCCGAAACTGGAAGCAAATCAGGATCTTATGGAAAAAGAGGTGGTTTACCACTAACATCCGATGGAGATTATGATATAAGTAACAAACGTTTAAAGTTTGTAAATGATCCAAAAGATGATAATGATGCAGTAAATTTCAAAACTTTAAAAAGTGAAACATTACCTAGCTTAAAGCTTCAAAATGAAGTGTATAACGCTAATTTTTATAGAATTGCAAATCTTCCAAAACCAATAGATAAGAATGATTCGGTAAATAAAGAATATTTAATGTGGTACATAAACCAAACCTTAAGATATGATCCTAAAAGTAATAATAAAGCATATGATGCAAAAGATCTTAGAATAGCCAATATAGCAGATCCTGTTAATGATCAAGATTCAGTTACCAAAAAGTATTTACATTCAGTCATACCTGAAAAAACAGATAAATTTTCCTTTTACAACTTTGTAATACACGATATTGGAGACCCTAAAGATATGAAAGATGCGGTAAACCTTCAATATGTTACAGATCATTGTATTACACATGATATTAAGTCAATTGATTGCAAAAATAAAGTGTTAACTAACAACTGCAAAATCAGATGCAGCTACAATAAGTCAAATAATGAAATTAAACAATAACAAATGGGATGCGGATGCAAAAATAATTACTAATGTTAAAGAAGGGTTGAATGATGTTGATGTAGCAACAATTGGACAAGTTCCTGCATTAAAAGAAATTTCATCAAGACTTGGTCAACAAGGCTTTGATTGTAAAGAAAGACCACTATTTAATGTTGGAATGGGAGTAAATGACAGTGATGCAGTTAGAGTAAAAGAATGGCGTGAAAGATGCTTAAGAACAGAAAAACACAAAAAGTTTTTTCATTGTCAAAACTTGCGATTGACTAGCTTAGATGACCCTATTGATATTGTTGATGCTGTTAATGTAAATTACATTATAAGACTCTTAAGTGTAGTGTTATATGATGTTTATAATACGATAAAGCCCATAAAAGCTGATCAAAAACTACATTGGGTTAAGAAAAATGTTATAGAAAAATATTTTTTAAATATGAAAACTGGAAATTTAAGATTTGCTCAAGTTGATGTTGATAAAAAGGATACAATCCTACCAAAAGACTGGGTAAAAGTTTATTACCCATAAACAAAATACATGTTTATTATAAATAAACAATGTCAAAGGATAAGTGCATCATTCATTATAAAGAATTTATAAAATAAACAAGTATTGGCATTTCCTTTCACTATAAAAAACCATGTTGAAAGTTCAACGCATCAGTCATAATCGACACGTTATAAAGAGAGGAAGAGGAATAGCATCAACAGCACTTTCTCTTATTACTAAGCCGGTTGGAGCTATAGTTAACAAAGCTATCGATTTATTACCTGTAGAACTACATTTACCAGGAGGTTATCAATATTGTGGTCCAGGAACAAAATTGAAAAAAAGACTTGCTAGAGGAGATCTTGGAATAAATAAACTTGATCAAGCCTGCAAACAACACGATATAGCATATTCAAAGTTTGCAGATACTAAAAATAGATCAATAGCGGATAGAGCACTTGCTGAAAAAGCTTGGCAAAGAGTAACATCCAGTGACGCTAGTATCGGTGAAAAAGCAGCAGCTTTAGCGGTATCAGCAGCAATGAAGGGTAAAACGATGTTTGGAGGTGGAAAGAAGAAAGGAGGTGGAAAAAGGAGGAGAAAACCTGCAAAGAAACGTGGAGGAAATATAAGAAGAAAACGACGATCCACCGCAGGTAAAAATAAAAAGAAACAAACAATATGGTCAATGATAAAAAAAGGAGGAGGATTATACCTAAGACCGTATCGTGTGTATTAAACAGAAAAAAACAATTATTAATTCCAAATAAAGAATTAACAGATAAAGAATTAATTACTTATGTTTCTTGTTTAAAAATTCCATTTTTTAGAGGAGTATTTATGAAAGATGCATTACCTGTTAAAATTTGGAAAAATGAAACCGGAATAGTAAATTTAGATAATAGTAAAGGATCAGGCACTCATTGGGTATGTTATAAGAAACTAGGATCAACTATTTACTACTTTGATAGTTTTGGTAATCTCCCACCACCAAAAGAACTACAATATTACTTTAAAACAGCTAAAAATGTACTATACAATTATAAAAGAGAGCAACCTGATGATACGGTAATCTGTGGACATTTATGTTTAGATTTTTTAACAAAAAGCGTTAGTCAACTTTAAGATGTCTTCCTATACAGTATCATTAACTGGAACTTCATCTACTTTGCGAAGTGTTCTTTTCCCTGCGTTACGTTTGGAAAAAGATAAATTATGGGAAGCCGCATTATTAGATATAACAACTTATAATTCTATTCCCAACGTTACTGAAAATGTTAATGACAAAATACATTATTACAAAACAAAAGATAAAAATACAAACAAATATTCAGATATACAAGTATTTAGTTTACCCACTGGAGCATATGAAATTGATGATATAAATGAAGCGATACAAAATCATATGGGAAAAGATAATATAACAATAAAAGGAAATAACAATACTATGAAAGCTGAAATTAAATCTAAATATTATATAGATTTTAGCAAAGAACATTCAATTGGTAGTTTATTAGGATTTCCTAAAACAACAAAAATTTTAGAACCTAATATTAACCATTCAGGTACTAGAACTGTGACAATAATGAAAGTTAACAGTATAGATGTTACATGTAATATTATACATGGTTCTTATAGAGATGGTGAAAATACTCATATATTGCACACATTCTATCCAACAGTCGCTCCGGGTTTTAAAATTGTGGAAAAGCCACAAAACTTGGTGTACCTACCATTAAACACCAGTTTTATTTCAGACATTGTGGTGAACATACTAGATCAAGACGGAAATCATATTGATTTTAGAGACGAACCTATAACTATACGAATACATATAAAATCAACCGTATAACAATGGGGTTATCATTTAAAAAGAAAGAGCTGACTGGTAAACAAGTCAGTAGCACGTCAGCTATAGAAGGATTAACAAGTGATAACATTCGTTTTCTAGAAGAAATTGGATTAAAACTTATTAATAATGGAAATATTGGATATAGCGCAGGGTCCGACATTCGACGAAACCTTATGGGAAAAGGAATATCATACGCACAACCCTTACGCTTCGTCAAAATTAAACAATAATGATGAAATTAGAATTCCCATACAACAACAAGATATTTATACACTTCCATGTGAAAGTTATTTATATATCGAAGGAAGAGTAACAAAAAGGGATGGAACCACTGCAAGTACTGTTCCGTTCATAAATAACCCCATGGCATATTTGTTTGATGAAATAAGATATGAAATTTCCGGAGTTACAGTAGATTCAACAAAAAAGGTGGGAATTACAAGTACATTAAAAGGATTAGCATCTTTAACACCGAGTGAAAAAAATATGCTGGCCGCCGCAGGATGGGTAGCACCCGATTCCAGTACAATCACTCCAAACACTTCAGGCAATTTTGACTTTTACATTCCTTTAAGATTACTTTTAGGCTTTGCCGAAGATTACCGAAAAATAATAATAAACGTAAAACAAGAATTAGTTTTGTTAAGATCATCAAACGACAAAGATATTATTCAAGCAACTGATGGAACAACGGAAGCTACTTTAGAATGGAAAATGCAATTAGACAAGATTGTTTGGAGAGTACCGCATGTACGGTTAAACGATCAGAATAGAATTTCATTATTGAGAACTTTAAAATCAGATCGTGATATCGTAATACCATTTAGAAGTTGGGAGTTTCATGAATATCCGGTTTTACCGGAAACACAACGTCATACATGGACTGTAAAAACTTCTACTCATTTGGAAAAGGCAAGATATGTAATATTTGGATTACAAACAAAAAGAAGAAATGAAATAACTAAACATGCTGGTGAATTTGATCATTGCAAACTTACAAATTTTAAGGTGTTTCTAAACTCGCAATTCTTTCCATACGACAACTTCAACATAAACTTTACAAAAGACAGGTTTAGTGTTTTGTACGATATGTATGCAAGATTCCAAAATTCATATTATGGAAAAACAAACACACCTTTATTAACGCCAAACCAATTTAAATCTAACTATCCGATTGTTGTAGTTGATTGTTCCAAACAAAATGAATCTGTAAAATCTTCCAGTGTAGATATAAAAATAGAAATGGAATTTGAACAAAATGTACCTAAAGATACATCTGCTTATTGTTTAATTTTACATGATAAAATTGTTACATATACACCTTTAACCGGTATTGTAAAAGCAGTGTTGTAAAATGAAAAGAAAAAAAATACCCCCCACCACTCGGCTATAAAAGCAGGAGCGGGAACGCAAATTGTTTAGTTGACTGTCTACAGTTGTATGGGTAACATCGTCTACAGCATTATAAACAAAATGAGTTCTTTATCAGTTGTACAAGGCGTTTCCGAAACAACACCTTTATTGGAAAATGATGATGATAAACATTTTGAAGAAAATGTTGTAAAAGAAATTGATGAGTTTTTAAAGTTTGGAAAACAAAATAAAAAGTTGGAAAATAATAAAACAAACGTAAGAAAGAAAAGAAAACTTGAAGAAAATATTCCACCGAACATTTTAACTGAAGTTTTCCTTCGCATCTTTTATCCTATTTCATCTTGCATGAGTAAAAGTGTGTCGATAGGATTGGTAAAATCATTAGACTACTCTCCCGCAGTAATACTAAGCCATGGTACAAAGATGGTTTTATTTTCAGAAAATGCTTGGGATTCCTTTTTAAAACATCTACATCTTATTGAATGTTATTTAGCCAACAGTTTCTTTGGAAGAAAAACTAACATTCGACTTTTGGATTGTGACAATGAAATTGACATTATTAAACATCGTGGCCAACAACAAGTAAGAATTAGAGACTCGACACAATTTGAAAATAAAATTCTACTAACACGTGAAGAATTCTACATTTTAAACTATGCAACATCACCTATCACTAGGTATATGAAACAATTGGTATTTTCAAGCTCTGTTATTAAGGAATATCTGGTAGATGCATGCGAAAAACAACCTGACAGCACTTTACAATACGGACCAATAGATACATCCATTTTTAATAGAATACCTCACGAAGTGGAAATGTGGAGGCAGTTGAGAAACTTTGAACCTTTTACTGAAATCGCAACGGAAGCTACAGAAGAAGAAACCAACAACAACAATAGAGAAGAAGAAACCAACAACAACAATACAGAAGAAGAAACTTTGGTAGTTTAAAAAAAACTACAATGTAGTTTAACAAAAGAATAAACCGTGGGGTAGGCCTACTGGGGACGGTGCCCACGTTAAACATACACCAACGCGCCTACAACTGTACGGCCTGGTTTATATATCTAACCTACCGTGGTGTGGAAAACAGTTAATCACCAGACATCGTGATGAGCGGACTGGATGAAGAAATGGCAGCAAAACCTTGTGTAATTGAATTTCAAGCATTTCGCGGAAACGATGATAGATTTATTATAAAAGAATTGGTGATTTTAGATTTGCTCACACAAGTAGCATACCCGTTTTTATTTGAAGCACCGTGTTCTATTCATGCACTAAAGTCAAAAGCTAAAATAACAAACAGATGGTTAACAAACAATTTTCATCATATACATTGGTTTGAAGGTTTTCTACCGTACAACAATGTACACAAAATTATGTTTCATTTCTGTAAACAATTTACGCACATATACACCAGAGGATTGGAAAAAAGAAGTTGGATACAACAGTACACAAACAAAGAAGTTTTAAGCATAAAAATGGACAAAACCTTTCATTGTGATGTTAGAAATATTTGTGTTTCTACAATAGATCCGAAACACAACCAATCTCAATGCGCATTACAAAACGCATATCACTTGGCTGCTTACTTACAAGAAAAAGAAGAATGTGGTGGGGGTTACGAAGGTTATAAATACGAGGAAGCAACACACCCCGAGTATCACTCCAACTCCATACTCCGAACAGACAACATCTCCAGTGAAGAACATGGCATCACAACAGTTTCTCCAATGTTTAGTTGAACAATTCAACTTACATTCAAAATCAAATACTCTAATTATCAAGAAATGTTCAGAATTAAAAGAACAGAAACATTATATTGTTCATGAAATGAAAAAAGTTGATACAACGCATGGAGACGCAGTCGTCGCATCTTTATCCGATGCACCATATACACCAGGTGATGAACCAAAGTTTCAAGTATATCTTCCAAAACGATTCGTCCAGTTGCTGCAAAATGAAGATCTGCGGGAAATTCAGCCAGGATCATTATATTTGGTGTCACACGGAATGAGCGGAAACAACTCTACGGAACTTACTCTGCACATCGCACAAAAATAACATTGTAAATATTGTAAAAAAAAATGTTTTAAATAAAAAGATAAAAAACAACATATCAGTATATGTTTTTATATACTGATATGTTGTATTTTTTTTTAAAAACTCAAACGGATGACCTTGAACTTTTAATCGATGGTATTATTCGATTATTTTGATCGATAGTTTTATTCGAATACTTTATATAAATACGAAACCTTAACGTTGAGAGGCTCAGTTCTGTTTAAGACAAGCTACAACCAACATGTCATCCAAAAGAAATAATGTACCACTTTTATCTTATTGTTGCAAAGAGAAATGTTTTAAAATACCTGAAGATCAAGTTGACGGAAAAGCTTGTACAAAATGTAATTCTTTCTGCTACTGTAAATGTGGTTGCAAAACATATCAAAAGAACCGGTTGGATAAATTAGAAGAATTGCAACATCGACTCGGTCTATTGTGGCAACGATTAAATGCAAAGTGATTAAACAAGCGTCTACAATTTTTATCCCCACCACTACCCCCACCACTAGCCCCACTACTATCGGAGGTACCCGCAGCACCGGCTTTGCAATAGTCATTCCTGCTACACCTCTCGTCGAGTAAACAACTCTAGTCATGTCTCTCAACATTCGCGGGATTCACTACAACACTATCAATCTTACAACCTACAAGGATTTGGAAATTTTTAGTGAAGAACTAAAACAACTTATAACCACTGGGTTCGGTTTATCTTTGGAACTTTATGCAACAAACAATCAAAACGAAAAGAATGTATTTTTGCCAACTTACAACAACAACAAAAAGAATGAAAATAAGCAAGAAATTTCACCACCGACAACAACTTACTTTTCAAATTTGGGAGCAAACTTTTCAACCTTAATGTAAAATAAAAAAAAATATCTTGCATTTTCGGATCTTCCGAAAATGCAAGATCTTTTTAAAAACATCCTCACCTGACCTTGACCCATTTCCGGACATTTAAAGTTTAAATACCCAGCACAGCCGGGCATTTAAACTTTAAATGCCCACCATACACGTCACAGCTACGTCACAGCCTCTGACGTCACCAGACCGGATGTAGCTGTCACTTTTGATTAATGCGTTTTGGCCCAGAAGCCCCACTATTGCACTACTAATAAAAACCGATAACCACTCTCGATGCAATCGATAGCTTACCATTGACGCTGACGTACACACGTTTGCAGTTTTAGTACATTATAAATGAACAGCTGGTGTCCTCGACATCAGCTGATTGTTTCTCTCCCTTGTGGGAAACAAGGATCACAACACATGATATAAAAACTGCCGTATGTTCAACCGTTAGAAACGTCTAACGCCTTAGGCGGGTTACACACTGGTGTCCCAGACATCGTCGTAAGACACGTGACTTGTCTCGTGAAATTTGGATAAAACATTATGTCTTTTGCGTGTCTCTTGTCGTATGTCACATGACCGTGGTTTCTGGATAAGTCGAGTGCAAAATGTCATCAGAGGAGGATGAATTGATGTTATAAATTGCGGTTGTAAGACGAAGACGTCGTCGGCGTAGGTTTCACATACCCCGTAGATATTGGATCCACCCCTACTGGAATGCCAATGTTGGAGGTTCAAGCCAGTTTGTTACGAGTCAACAGCTTAACGACCATCCAGATAAGTTAAAAAATTATTTTAGAATGGAACAAGAAACGTTCAACAAACTTTGTAATTTAGTCAAGAACAACTGTGCTGTGGGTGAGAGCAACTTTCGTCAACCTATAAGCATTAAAGAACGACTCAAGATATTTTTAAGGTATTTTTTCTGTATACACATATTTTTCTGAACAGATAAAAAACCAGTACTATTAATTTTTGTAGAATTTATTTGCAAATCAAAATTTGTCCACGTACATAAAAGGATTACTAATTTTAGCGAATTTCCCCTATAGGGAAGAAGCTATTACCGTAGGTCTCATGGTAAGATCTAAGCCCGGGACCACTATAACTTTTCGTTTTGGGGCCCCCAGAAGCCAAAAACACTATTCGTTCAAAATTATATATATATATATATATATGTCTGTGAGCACGATAGCGCTCGCAAAAATGGTCCGATTGGAATGAAATTTGGCACAGACGTGTAAAGTAGTTATTATTCAGACGAGTTCGAAAACCAGTCCGATCGGACCATCGGAAGGGGGGGTAAAGGAGGATAAACCCCCCAAAAAATGGGGTTTTGAGTTTTTACAAAGAAAAATATAAATAATCAGATTTTTGTTAGCACCATTGAATTTACCTCAAAAAGCAAACATTTTAGTATTTTGAATCACTGCTCTATGTCTATTGGTTACCAAGATATTGAAAGTGGTAAACACAGTACGTTGTCCTAATGTTAACCTTATGGGAAATAAGTAAAATTCTATAGTTCGGTTATTTCTTAAAATATCTTGATAAAACTTGGTAAATAGCTTCTTCTAGTAAAGATATACTAAATAATGAATTAAAACCACCCAGTTTTGTCTGTGAGCACGATAGCGCTCGCAAAAATGGTCCGATTGGAATGAAATTTGGCACAGACGTGTAAAGTAGTCATTATTCGGACGAGTTCGTAAACCAGTCCGATCGGACCATTGGAAGGGGGGGTAAAGGGGGATAAACCCCTCCAAAAATGTGTTTTTTGAGTTTTTTACATAGAAAAATAAATTTTATCGAATTTTTGTTGGCACCATTGAATTCAGCTCGAAAAAACAAACAATTTAGTAATTTGAATCATTGCTCTATGTCCATTGGTTGTCGAGATATTGAAGGTGGTAAACACAGTACGTTGTCCCAATGTTAACCTTATGGGAAATAAGTAAAATTCTATATCTCGCTTATTTGTCAACATATCTTGATAAAACTTGGTAAATAGCTTCTTCTAGTTCAGATCTACTAAATATTGAATTGAAACCAGCCAGTTTTAATATACCTGTAGCAGCAAACCTATATACTCATTCCCATGTTATTCTTATGGAGCTTACCAAAACTTTCGAATCTCACAATATTGGATTAAAATATGTTGTTTTGCATTTGAAATTCGCTGAGTATGCAGGTCTGCTGCAACGGGGGTATTTTTTAAATTAAGGATTAAAATTAATCACCCTTTAAGATATAATTTTAGCTTTAACTCAAATTTAACTTAAATATTTAAAGGGTACAATTTTTATTATAAAGTTTTAAATTATTATTCATTTATTATACAGGGTGTTCCCTAAATTCTGTTGACATCTGTTGTATCTAAGGCCTACCTACGCTACTGTCTGTGGACGCGCTACGTCATGCGAGACGCTCGCGTGCGGTAGACAGAGTAATCACCATGGACGATAGCCATGTCAACCTTTATGGCGGACCTGTCCACGTATTGAAGCCGTTTAAACCGACCTTTGGCGGTTTTTCCACCGGCCTAGGATTTTACAACATTGGTGAATAATAGTAGGCCTATTTAAAAAAAAAAAACTATTTGATTACAAATGTTTCCACAACTGATTGTTAGTCAAATTTGTATCATGTTATTACGATCGATGCAAATCTTGGACGTGTTGACCCACCCGTTTCCTTTTACATTCTCCCCCTACACATAATATACGGAGAAAGTATTGTTTTTGTCAACATTTTCAAATTTGAGTTGTTAATGGGAATATTTGTTTCAGTGCTCCCTGAATCTAAAAAAAGTGGTTTTCGGAATGGTGTCAGACCGTCCGTTTGGATGTGTGTGTTTAAGTAAACAAAGCTAGAGAAGACACTAGTGGTCCTATTTTGATGAAATTTGGCATGTAGGTATAAAATAAAAATCATTATATCGCCAGGTGTTTTTCATTTTTTTGAATTTTAGATTTTTAAGGGAATTCACCTCTTAAAAACCGACAAAATCAGCTCTAACAGTATTTCTATGAAGTATTTTCATAAAAACTTCATGGGTTGTAGTGCATGAGATGAAAAAAATTACACCACCCGTATGTCTTAAAAAATTCAGGTTCAGAAGTTATAGGGGTTTAAGTGTTAAAAATTATATTTTTGCAATTTCACAAAAAATGTAACTTCTAAAGAAAATATAATTGCAACCATTAGATTTGGCTTGAAAAAATTAACTATCCAGTATCTTGAATTACTAGTCTACATCAACTGGTTGCGGAGATAATTGATATTGTAGTTTGGCGGTAAACGCAGTACATTGTTCAATGTTAAGAATAACACCAATATTCTATGGCAAATATTTAAAAACCTGTATCTCCGTTAGTTACAAACTAATTTTCATAAAATTTGTGTTGTATGTGTGAGATAATTAATTAATTATGAATGACTTTAAGGGAGAAAGTATGTGTCATTTTTCTGGATACCATTTATTTTTAGTAATCATTTTATAGCCAAATGACGAAAGAAATTACAAATGAGAAATAAACACTGGAGTATTTCTAAATCCACTATCAATCCTTCCCAAAATAAATCTTATAATTTTTTAGAGCATTAAACTTGTAAACTTCCGATAAAATTATACCTAAGTATTACGCTATGTGCTAACCATCACTAAATGACGAGAACGGATTGGATATGAATTTTTTCTGGATCCAGTGCCAATCCTCCCCAAAATAAATCTTCCAATGACAATTAATTACGCTCTAACCGTGTCACACATTACTCCGTTGCAATATTGCAATAAATTGTAACCTTTTACTAAGTAGATTGCGCGATGAATTGATTACCAAGCGTCACTAAACAGTTGAGTTCTAGTTACATTGCATTAACGATTTCCATTGGCGGTAGACCTCTAAGGGCGTTGGTAATGGATGCTCCTTTGCAGCTACAGTCGCTTTGCTGGTGCCGGTACCAGCATGCCGCACTGAATGCGGACCCGGATGTGTTTCGGCTTTTAATTAAACTTTTGAGGTCAGGTTTGAAGTGATGCAGAGATTAAACCGCTTCTTTCACCAGATGTACATATGTAGTTTTATAAAGATACTGTTGGTTGATTTTCAAAAATGTTTTTATTATTTCATTGTTTTACTGTTTATTTTCTTGTGTTATTCCAAGAATATCAACCAAAGTTAAAGTTCTGATTGGCCATGAAGGTGTAATAAAGAGGTTGCTATAGTTGACAGTAGAATAGTAACTCCTATAATTCATGTTTTGTAAAGGGGATATGATCCATAGTATATTCCCCACCCTACGTGTATATTGCAAATTCTTGCCATATTTGTAAACAAGGTAAACAACATATTTTGTAAACAACAAATATTTGTAAACAACAATGTAAACATATTTACAACGAGGTTAGTAAAAATCATTAAAAAGGTGGCCTTTAACTTGTCCTACTGCCGTTATATTTCCCTCCGTCATTGCCAATTTAATCCTTATAGATCTAAGTTATTTTATGAGAAATATGCGTTTTTTTTGTGGCTCAATTAGGTTGTTTAATAAATGTCCCTCCATCCTTTTTTCAAATATAAGCAAAATACTAAGGGAGTATTACACCTAATTGGACGGTAGCTCAGAGGTAAAGCGCTGGCCGTATGTGTCAAACGTCGCTGGTTCGATCCCAGCGGCGGGCGACTCCTGTTTCATCATGAGCGGTCACCTCTGGCTGGCCCATGTGAGTGTTGCCGCTACAGTACCTCGCTGTCTTTAGATCGCCGCACAGGCTTAATGGTCCATGGCGACGGGTAGTTAAAGTTTTTTATTTAATTTTTTTAATGTTGTTCATTGATCATTTATAAAACATTTTACAGAGTTTTAAAAATTAAATTATGCTTTCAAAATATCCTTATCACATCCATAGTTTACCACCCTAAGAGTCCCTACCCACGGCAGTTTTCGTTTTTCTGCGACACTAGCGGCGACGTTTGGAACTTCGGCTCCATAAGAGCCCATGCTAAATCAGTGTTTGCGTCCACATTTTTTAACATATCCATACTATGCGATATTATTTAAATAAATAATGCTCTAATCTACTGGAATTGCTTTTTTATTTTTTGAAAAAGGTCATAAAACACGTTATATTAATGTCCAAAGTTGACTATTTTAAATTGATTAAAGGAAAACAAACTATTTAAGTTATCGAAATTCCTAAAAGCAATTCTAGTAGTCTGGACATTTCCCGTTACAACTATATTGAATTTAAAATTTTCCCTTGCCTCGTAGGGCGTCTACATGGGTCCGCGTGAGAGCTGTTTTTGAAAATTTTTGGCTGGGTAGGAAGAACTCTTAAATAAAAAAAATTTTTAAAATCAGTTTCCAGAAGACAATTTCAGAGTTTACTCGTTTACCCAATTAACCTTGACATGTCACACGTCCTCACATGTTCAATTACGTACCCCGATGGTCGAATCGCAGTCCCCTGTCGACAGCGGCGCGATGACAATCATCAATTATATCGACAGAGAATCGGTTCCCCCCCCACAGTGGGGGGGACATGAAGGGGTTCTAGGAAAACTGTGGTCAATTACCCCCACCCTGTTGTGGGTGTCAATGTATTAAACACGCCGCTAAACTGTTAGCTCCAGATTACAAGCCATTACGTCAATCGATCTTCGTTTTCTCCTCTTGTTTGGCCTTTATTCATTTTTCATCTCTGTGGGTGGAGTTATTTGACGTTTAGTGAATGAGTTGTTATCTAAAATATGATTGTAAGTATAAGATATTTTTGTATTCGTTGATTCTACAAAAATTCTAGCTGATGGTATCCCGCTTCTATTAATAAAAGCTCTTCATTTACTTAAATAGCAGATAACCGTCATATAAAATCCAAACAAAGTATTTTCCATAAATACCAACACACAAACTTTGTCTCTTTGTAAGGCGGAGCCCTATGGAGATACCGGCGTAAATACAGATTAGTTGTCCTATTTGAGACTTGATAATAAGAATCGGAGTACGAAATTTCAGCTCTCTACCTTGATGGCGAGTAGGAGGGTTCAGTCGAGTTAGTCAGCTAGGGCTTTGCTTTTTATACATATAAGTTAGGTAGGCGGCGGCAGCGTCCACTTAATCTTAAATGTTGACTTGCATTTTGATTTATTAAAAGTTTTCAGTTCAGTTTTCAAATGCCCCAAAAGAGTACTCGACAAAAACCCTCCTTCATTCATAAAATATTATGATGAAAAGTACAGGACTATTTATAGTGTATATTATTCGCAACATTCGAATATACTCCTAATGTTTCATTGACAAAGTAAAAAAAATTGTTAGGCCTACGTCAATTAATTGATAATTTGCATTATAATTAAATATGGCTTATTGCAAACACGGCAGACTCTTGACCTTAACATCATTGAAATTGAATATGATAAAAAAATCAACCTTTCATGTAACTTGAAAAAATATTTTCACCCCTGCAAAATATAAATATACTGGGAAACAGGATGAAGATTAGATACTCATACATTTATTAATGATTAAAATATTAGTGTTAACATTTTAAAGTTTAAATCTACAAAAAGTATTTTCAGAACAATTGATTTTATTTATTTTTTTTTTTTTGGACCCCCTTTGGTAAAAACTTGGTGATGGTAGTGTGACTCTAATTTTCCGCAAATGTGTGATTTTAACACTATAGGATAAATATGGTACAACGCCACTTTTGTAAAAATACCGTCACCAAAAAGTAGTCAAAAGTATTTAATAATAAAACAATAATATTAGAGAAAGGTTTGTCATATATCCTGCAAAAGCTAAGTTCCGCTTTAATGCAGAAAATATTAAAATAAAACTTTCATTACGAAACTCCGAGAAAACTTCTGCAGCAATGATAGCTTCGAGAAAGTAGAGCAACGCTAGAACTGTTCACTGCCGCGTATATGTTGGAAACTTGAAACTGCAATGTAAATGTTTAAACTCTACAGAAAGATGTTTACTTTAAAAGTGGATCCTGTAGATTAAAACATGTACAGAACAACATTATAGTACTATTAGTAAACATCATACTCTGAAATATTACGCGTGCAGATCAAAATAAAGTATTTTGAACTCCAAAAAACAAACAAAAGGTTTAAAGTTTAGTTTTTAATTTGCTGCAATAAAGAATTGTTTTTAGATTTATTTTTCTTAAGGAAACTTTTTGAAATTCCAAATCCACTTTTGTACATGACTCAAAAGACTAAAGTAAACAACATTAGATCTGAGCACATCTTCCAAAAAATACCTACGCGCCTTCCGAGGAAATAGAAGCGCCTTTCCTGCAATGCACATAAGCTGAGATGATGGATCAAGGTTATGTTTATGCTTGCCTAATACTATAATGATAAATCCAACTGAATTAGCATACAACGATATTATCCTGGGGGAATTTTCAATTTCATTATAAAATCAACATAAATCAATTGCTCATTTTCAACACCTGCACTAAACCTAGTTTATTGGCTAAATAGGCCAGTAATTAAAAATTTTATGAAGGCCCACGAAATCCTACTAATATTATAAATGTAAGTATGGATGTTTGTGTGAACATCTGTCTTTGAACCACGAGGAAAATACTGGACTAACTGAACTGAAACTTTGCAGGAATAGAGCTAAAATATCAGAAAAAAATGTATATATATATATACATATATCTACTATATATTTGTCAAATACCACTCAGTGGAAACATCGTACAGTCCAAACTACTTGACCTAGAATTTTGAAACTTTGCATGGATGTTCCTCTTAGGGCGTAGACATCCGCTAAGAACGGATTTTACAAAATTCGTAGTATAAAGGGGTTTTTGGCGAGGCCGAAGTTTTCAAATTTTCCCTTTTAAAAGTATGTTGGACGATTTTTGTTTACATTTTTAACGTTCATAAAACAATCAGCTGGTAGTTAGCTTCGGAAATGTATACGTTGATACAAATGATAATAAATTGATTTCTTTGATCATGGCTTCACTGATTTTTGTTGATTTGTTTCAAGGACATAATTATGTACTATATAAAAGTTACATTTAGTTTAGATAAAATCCACCATTAATTAGTTAAGTAGCACCATCTATATTTCGGTAGCGGGAGTTACGCAGTTTTAAACGTGGAGTATACTGCCTTTTGTGGCTGAGACTAAATCCCGGTAAGATTGAAAGAGAAAAGAACAGTGGTTTTTCAGTCATGTGCTGATAGAAAATGCAGTGATTTCAGCATAGAATGTGCTGAAATGATATGATTCTTTGATCTACTTATTTAAAAATTTATAAATTATACAAATCCCTGACTGTAAGTTATATTTATACTATCTTTTCTACTGTATTTTTGTCAAATACCACTGACCTATCCTATGTACAGCCAAAACTACTTAACCTAGAACCTTGAAAATTTGCACGGACGTTCCTTACAGAGTGTTGACATTCACCAAGAACGGATTTTTTAAATTCGAGGTTTTTAGAGGTTTTTCGTGGAGCTGAAGCTTTGAAAATGCCCCATGTTAATGTAATGGATGATCTTTTGTTTAAATTTCAAATTTTATTCAATCAAGCATATTAGCTTCACAAACGGATACGTTGTTACAGCTGATTCATAATTTGATTCCTTTTATCGTGGTTTTATGGTTGTTTTGATGATTTTGTTAGGTTATTAGTACTATATAAAAGTTACATTTGGTTAAGTTTCGTACCTTATACGTTTAATCATAAGCTCATTATGTGATACCATCTTTTTAGGCAGCGGGAGCTATATAGTTATTTCCTTAAGCCGGCCTTTATGTTTTTAATTACAATCATGCCAGTTACAATAATTTGGTAAATACCTTTTTCATCTAATTCGACGGTGTCCCGGCTTTTCACGGAAAAATAAATGCTGCAATCAGTGGTTGATCTTAAATTATTACTACCCGCCCATATTTTAAGTTAAAAACTAAGTGAATCGAGTTTGAAATACTGCCCACGGATAGCACCATAACCGTTTCGAACATTCAGCCTTTACTGTACTTAATTGATGCCCTACTAGGCAATCCAGGGACGTAATGGTAAATCTACAAGGAAGTACCTTAAAATCGACACATTTGGTGTTAAAATCGGTTCGGCCGTTTTCGAGTTATAACGGTGAAAAGAAAACCTTCACTATCTACTGTGGTATCCTACATCCTACTGTGGTATCTACATTTTATCCTACATTCCGCCATAAAACAAACATATCTCTACATGACATATTCCTTGATATAAATATTTTCTATTCAGTCCTCTAGATTCTTCATATCAAGGTTAGACGATAATTTTTATCGTGAGCGAAGCCACGGGTTCTGCTAGTATATATATACATATGTATATATATATATATATATATATATATATATATATATCAGAGCTAATATATTTTTAATTTCAAACTCCACTAGGGCTCCGCACCGCTGGCTTCCAAAGTTGCTATTTTATTCTTGGGATATACACAGGTTGACAGGTTGATTAACAGCTGTGGGAACTAATTTGACAGTTCTAAGAGCAGTGGCAAGATCAGCTGTTTCAAGCTATCTATCGTGAGCGAAGCCACGGGAAACTGCTAGTTTGTTTTATACATAAAATAGCTTTAAATAATCATGTCACGTAAGCCAATAATATCCATCAAACATTGCATTGATTCTTTTTACAAAACACCTCTATAAAATACATGTATGTTACTTCACTAAATTATGGCCCACGATATTGCATGGGTGTCCGATTTGAACTACACCGTTGTCAGTTTTTGACAAAGCTTCAGTATTATTAAATGAAAAGGCAACACAAACAATGACTTAAACCGCTGTAAACAACAAAGGTTTTTAATAAACTGTAAACAAATGAACGACAATGGGCCAGCGCGTTTTGTTTTAGCTTTTATACCTGCCAGAGTTCAATCGAATGTTATTCTTTTGTCTGTGTGTTTCTAACTCGATGGTAACACGAGTTAATGTGATTGGTAAATTTGCTAGGAAGGGTTTAGCGGCTGACAGATAATACTCTGTTTGGTATTTAGGCTGCTTGTTCAAAATTTAGCAGAAAATTAAAAATAAACTTATTTGATTAAATTTGTTTAATTAATTGCTGGTATGATATGCAATCGATATATCTTTTTCGTTATACCGCTGCGAAAACGGCAGTTTTAGTAACATGTGTTTCGAGGCTAAAGGAGCTGTTTCTCTCACTAGGAAACGAAACAATCAGCTGTAGTCGAGTACGTCAGCTGTTCGTTTATAATGTACTAAAACTATGTATACAGCTGAAACGTGTGTACGTCAGCGTCAATAGTAAGCTATCGATTGCATCGAGAGTGGTTATCAGTTTTTATTATCAGTTGTAATTCATTGTTGCATTGTTGTCGGTTTGATCGATTTGTGGAACTCGCTCACATCACCAATCGATAGTTCAATGCTTTCGATACATCGATAGTTGTTCATTGTTGTCAGTCTAACCTAACACGAATAAAACAGACAATAGCGAGGACAAGATGGAAGTATCTTTGGGAGACATATTTAAAGGTAATATTTTGGTTTTCTTAAGTAGAGAGCCTGTTGTACTGAGCGGTAAAACGAAAAATATAGTTCATCACACGGGACTAAAGCTGTTTTTCGTTACTCGTTTTTTTTAACTTGACCTCTTATAAAAACGTCACTTTTGGCCCAAGTAATTAAATATACTATTATAGCCTGTTAATAATTAAAATTTTAGTTGGTGAACCTTTTTCTAAAATTGGTGAAAGCTAAGATATCTTAAATACTATGTTAAATTTGTACGGGTAGAAATTTTACGTGTAGGAAACGGACTGATAATATAGTTAGAAAGACTGCTCGATGGAACTGTTCAATGAATCCTCTTTATTTACATTTTAAACAGCCGTTTCAAGATAGAAAAGTTCTCTTTACAACGAGTTTGTTATGGGATTCTCAACGTTTTCCCAATTCCTCTCGAATGCCAGTAGCATGGCATTTGAAGTTTGTAACTAGTTTAGATCTAAAAGATACCGAAATTAAAAAAAATTATAATAATAAAATGTTTACGCAGAGTGTCTCATACAATCAATTTAAAAATATTGATCATTAGGTCGAACCTTTTTGTTTGCTAATTGTCAAAAACACCAGGCTAACAAGAAAACTCCCCTAGACAAACCTTTCATAGTCCCAACACGTAACAGAAAGTAATATCCCTGATCAGTATAAAGTTACAGTTGCAGAATGAGGTTGGCAAACCCCACATCCAACCTGGAGTGCATCCTCTATTATTTGTGGCCATCGATTTTGTGTTTCCAACGTGTCAACACGTCCGTTAGAGGTCTGCCTGTCATCTGTCAATCTGCTTGCTGGCCTGTCAGTTTTTCTCCGAAACTTGGAAACCTAAGAAGATAATGAATATATAAATAATAATGTAATTTAAATAAATAAGAACGTAATTGTATTTGTAATGCATTCTCATTTGAGATTGCCAATGAAAAACACTATTTGAGGGGTGTATATATTTATTTTTATAGTCAAGGAATAAAGTTGAGATGGAATGTGTTCGTCGACAATTTTTTTACTGTATTCATAGACAAGGCTAATCAATAAGCATAATAAAATGTAAATTAATGGAATGAAATAAAAGCTACACCTGTATTTTTTAGTAATAAGTTATAGACATAATTACTACAAATTATTAGGTTATGGTTAAAAAATAGATATTTTCATTTTATTAGACTTTTTTTATATAACTGACCTGTAATTATATTTACTTTTACTAATCAACTTCATGTACCTTTTTGTTTTGGCAACTATTAAATAAACCTTTCTGATAGAATAAGACACTATTCAGCTGTATATTTGATGTATACTCAATGAATAAAGATCTTGATTGATTGATTGATTGATTGATTGATTGAAACAGGTATTTAGTAGAAATGAATGCCGCAAACACCTTGTGTACTCGCGACCTAATGCGAATTAAAAATAGAAAAAAGATTTTTGATTTGTAAACACAGTTACTTGTACCCTTTTATGTACTTTAGGCTTAGACAATTAATGGATTTTTCCTCTGTGTTAAAAATTCGTTGCATTTAGGTTTTAAAATTACAAGGAATGAATACCTCTCAACGGCTTATGTAGATATTAACCATGTAAATAGATTAAAATGGTTAACTACGTTATAAAAATTAAATTTTTTAATAATGTATTCCATTACGTTTTTTTGGGAAAACAGTTTTCAACCACAATATTTGTAGGCCCTATACTTGTTTCAAACTTATTAAAACTACTTTGTAAACATCGGACCAATAACCTGGATTAATTTGTATTAAACATTCTTCAATCAGTATTATTATATAAAGTACTTCGAGACGGGACAAAATGTTTACATTCAAACCCATGTAGAAGGAGAGGGTTTTGTAATAGTTTTCATTAAAGAGAAGACAGAGAAATGTGCTAGTTTTTCAGCTCTCGAATTAAATTTGAAAGAAAACACTTTAGTGGTCTGCTAACTTTTTCCTTCCCATTCATTATATCCTGCATAAATTAAAAGATTAAAAAATAACGAAAGTATAATACAAAATAAATAAATAATAAATAAAATATAAAAAGTAAATATTGAAGCTAAGAACAATAAAATGCACAATATAACGATTCGCAAGGCGTCTTTTTTACAATTTTGTATTATTGTAAAAAAAATTCATAATTCATCGCTTATATGAATTTTTATTCAACACATTGTACTGTTTGAAACTTTTATGTAACTAAAAAACTGTATTTTCTTATATCCAAATGTCTACCGATGGACCTGATGTCCAATATTCAAATGTCTACCTGATGGACCGAATTAATTATGAAATGAATACTTTTTCGCTGTATACAATTTAAGATTGTCAGAATTTAATTCACAGTATATAAGAGGTTGTGATTACTTAGACATAAAATTAGTGTGCCAAGCAAAAAAATATGTTATATGACAAACTAATAAGACATATTTATGTAAGTATCGCCTACTACAATTAATGACGGTGTTTAAATTTAATAAGAGTCATGCTTGATAGGTCTGCAATATAAAGTGGGCTGGAGGATTACAAATCTGCCGCCATGCAGGTTACCGTTACCATTACGTGTGCGGCAGTTTAATTCGTTCCTCGCTGCATAATTGTACTTGTATTTACATATCGTTACAATGCATTGTGATCTCACGTTGTTATTATCTTACGTTGTTAAACTGGGTGTTTTTTTTTTTTAACACAGCCCAAAACTGTATTTCATCAGTGAAGGATTATTTCCCCCAAGATCGACGGATTTGGCCCCACTATATTATTTTCTTTGGGGAGACATAAACAGTAAGGCCTACGTAAACAATTCATAGGATATTCAGCACCTCAAAACCAACATAACAAATTTAATTCAAGAAATTCAAAGAGGTATCTTGCAACACGTGTTCGGGAATTTGATGGAGAGAGATCCATATAGTTACAACTTTATACAAACGCTAAAGACGAATTTTGAACACGTAATATACACTAGATGTAATCAAACTTAAATAATAGGCTGTATAAAATGCAAGAATCAACAAAACAATACTCATTTTATGTTTATGCGTGCATTATTCAATCTTCAAAAATGGGTTGCGTTAAAAAAACACCCTGATGTAATAGCTTATAGTACCTCTTAAAAATAAACAATAATTGTGATCATAATATCTTGCATTATACACATTTGAACAGTATAAATGGATTTAGGGTTTAAAATAATGTTAAATGTAAATCAGTTCGATATACTTCATTTCAGTAGAAATAAGATTTTTAGAGTTAGGAATGTTAAGAATTTAATGCAAATGAAAAACATGTGGGCAGTTGTAACTAAGACTCTTATTAGAACATGCATTAAGAAAGTAAATGAGAATTAGGAATACTTTACTTTTGTGGTTAAGTAACTTTTGTTTGACTATCACGGAACCTATTAGTGTGTTCTATCAATTAAATATCACACTCCACACCCCTAAAACATCACTATACAACGTTATTATCAAGCGGAAATTTATAGCAATATACAAACTATTGCCATTTCGTGATATCACATTCGCTTAAATTATGTTAAATATGTAGTCTTCATAGACTACATATTTAGTATATGTCTATGTAAATAGATTCTAATAATGTAATGTAATTCTAATGTAACAATGTAATTCTAATAATGTAATTTTTTAATGTAAAAAAATTCTATCAGTTTTTATAAAGGGCAAATACGAACATAACGTATACAATTTCTGGTTAAATGTTTGTCACGGTGATGATATGTATTACTTTTGTAGGTTTTTGGGTTTATACAGTATTTATTACACTTCTAGCGGTTGCTACAGTTTTCTACAAAGGACAGAGGACATTGTATAATGCAATGATCCATATTAAGTCCAAGATTTGTATTTTGAACTGTTACAAAAAAATTGAAATTGGCTGTTCTTACGTTTACCATTCTTTTACTCAACTTAGTCAACTTACAGAGTGGGCTAAGTTCAGGTATAAAGTGGCTTATATTTATTTCAATGACATATACAATTTCATATTTCGATCCAACCAAAATTTGTATCGCACTGTATGTGAAAGTCTCAGGAACAGGTCCCAGAAATTAGCACCTACGAGATTAATTATGCAGTTGTATTTGTAATTAAATAAATATAACCACGGTATACTTGCATTTGATCCTTTGTATATAATACATCCTTTGTATATAATACTGTAAAATAAGTTACCAAGTTTTTTTTATTTATTCCTCTTACTGTAATAACGTTTAACATTGCAACTTTTGGAAGCCAAATGGACTAAGCCCTAAGAAATTTCGAAGGGGAATGCAGCAGAAACCTTCTCAGGTTTCAAAAGAAGAAACTACGTTCCAAAGTTTCATGACTATCGGGTGGACGATTTGGTAACACTTAAAAAATTAGATTTTTTACACATGCGGTATTCTAACATTGGGCAAACGTAGGACAAACATGTAGAAGATGGAGATTCTAAAAGCTAATATAGAAAATGCAAAATTACCTATATTAGCAAACTCAGAATGAGAATGTAGTTCAGAGTAGAATTGTTAGATCATGTATTATTGGCTCAAGGCGAATGACAATAACGTTGCATACTGAAAAAAATTAAGATCGAATTGTAGAGTAGCCTTTTTTCATTACGACCAACATGTAGTAGGCCTATTATTCGTTGTCTATCTTCTATGTAATTAATTAATGGTGCTATCTAACAAAAGGTCGCCGTTAGATAGTAACAAGACCCGGGTTTGGACCGTTCCCGATCAAACAAAACGTTAAAAAATGCCACTGGCGTAGAAAGACACAAAATTCAAAAATAGCGAACATGATTTTTATGATCCCTTTTTCTCAGCCTGAGGGCACTGTAGGAAAAATCCAAGCACACCGACAGAATTGTATTTTCCTGAATATGTGCACAATCCCACCATTATTTTCTAGTTTAGAAATTAGTGAATAATAAATAACTATTTAGTTTTGAAGAAATAAATTAAAATGGATTAAAATGTTTAACAAAAAATCAACATGAGCTTTATGAGTTGCATATTGGTTACGAAATACCAACAATATATGTATAAAAAATTGCAGTCACATGTTTTATTGGAACTTTGAGTAAAAACTAAACCCACATATTTTCTGGTTAAATTTCGACCTGTGGGCGACCTCTACTATGTATATAATAGATCATCTTCTCTCTGTCATAATTATTCATTACTTTTCATATTTTACAATTATTTATTAATTAATTTTTGAAAGTACATAAAAAGAGCTAGTTGCTGCATAATAATTTCAGCTTGGTTTTATATTCAGTTACAAAAAAATATTCATCTGTATGTGTATATCAAGTGAGTATAACTTAATTGAGGAAGAGGGTTCAAAAATATTCATCTTTGTGTATGCGCTATCGCTGATTCTGTATGTGTAAATCTGTATGTGTATTTCTGTATGTGTAAATCTTTATAACAATCAACTGTAAATTTTAAACAAGTGGTAAAGTGAAATCTAAATATCACCATAGTGTTGTATTTCTACTATCATGACTTCTTGTACTATCATGTTCTTGCTGTCATGTCTAAAATTTGTAAATTTACAGACATGCATGAGATTTTTATTAGACGTCTTCGAGAAGAATATAACAAAATACGTCCTTTACTCTCAACCAGTGTGCTGTATTGTTTTGTTGAGAGACACTTGAATAGAAGAACCGAAGTTTAAATTCACTAGTGCTGATTATCCAGTTACCTTGAATCGATGCCTTTTGAAGTGCCCTGTAGTCACATCACTTCCGGTTCCAAATTCGACGTGCTGCCCATACCGCGGCCGGCCCCTCACTGCCCCTTGCAGGGGGCGCCCCCCCCCCCCCCGCCCCCCCAGCCCCCTACCCCGCGCAGGATCGATCACCACCCCCTGGCTAGGGGGCTGGGGGGGAGCTCCTGACAACGCTCTCAAACCAGAATTAATCAGTTTAATCGTAAATACACCCTAGTCAATGGCTAGACCCTCCCCCATTGATCGACCTTGATTTTACAAAGACTCAAGAGGTTCTAGAATGTCTTTAGAGTTGTAACATAGTTGCGATTTTTAAAACTTGTTAAAAGTGATTTTTTATTAGAATAGTGAACTTTCGAATGTATTTTTGTAGCATGCAAATTTTCTGGTGAAGGTTTATCGTAAACTCGTTCTTATGTTTTAATTTAATTGTTTTTGAAAAAATCTTAGTTGTTTTTAGTTGGTATTGTTTGATCGTTAAAAAATATAGAAAATACCTTGGGAACAAAGAATTAGTACTGTAATAAAAATGCATTATATTACTTTTCGTTAAATCTAAACTGATTGTACATCCGGTGTATATTCTGAGTTTCATTCGTATGTGCACCTCAATGCATTACATCCATATAGATAAGTTGCTAATTTATATTTTACACAACTGTTTCCATACGCCTCAAAATAAAAAAAAATCATAATTATGTGGAGGAGATTAGAATTTGGCTACTGCGGTAGGATTTTACAAGACCAGTAAAACTCATCAGATGCTTTAAGTTTATAATCATTTAGAATATTAGGCTTACTTGAGCTGAAGTAAAAAAGGTTTTTTGATTCCACGTATCCAGGAAAAACATTGAAAGTATTTTCGAATAAGTACAAGATTTTCTGAAGTAGCTTTTTATCTTTCATAAAAACGTTTTATGATCTTATGAATAAATAATTTTAATTTCGGTAGCAACGTTATTTTTTGTAATAATTTAGCTTATTATAAAAATGGTTGTGCATGAATTACATCTTATAAGAAGTACTATACAAGGTACAATCAAAAGTATTTCCTAAATCAATAATTTCGCAAACATATGCTCCCTAAAGATATGCTGGAAAAGGGTATTTTCTAGCTGAAAAGTTAAGAAATGTTTAAAAATTGTGCAGCATAGAACTAAGGGGACTAATTTTGGATTCAAGATGAAACTGCGCAGTCCCTCATTAAGACCTTATCTCAATCGTACCCAAAGCACTAATTTGTCTTTATTACGTAAACGCTCTTGTTCATTCCTTGATTCTAAAGAATTGCAACACATTATGATGGATAAATACCTATTACTTAGTGGAGGTAAAAAATAAAACTGCTGTAATTTCGTCTATCCACTTACTTCTTTTTAAAAGGTAAGTCCTTCAGTTTATAGTTATAGGACCTTAACACCTAACAACCTTAACATATAAATAATATGCGATTTAAATTTCAGTGTATCAACACTTTAAATACCTATACTGTATGTTTAAAAAATTCTCCATAACTGTTACGCTCAAACAGTAACAAAAGTCATAAGAATGTTTTAAAAATACTCTCCTTGCAGTTATTTCGTAATGCCGCTTTCTGAAAGATTTTCAAGGGACTTAAAATAAAGCTGTTGCAATTTGACCCTTAACTGAGCTCAATCAGTTTGAAAGACTAATGGTTGTTAGAACGCCTTCATTTTGCTCTATTAACGCACCATGCTTCAAGTTTCCCCTTTGTGTCGTCTCCGCTATCGCTAAGTTAAAAAAACAGCTATGATTTTTCTGAGTGGTACTTTAATTTAATGTCCTAAGTAAAGGTTGCCGGTACCTTATGGTTGTAATATATGTCATATGAAGCTCATATGAAGCTCATATGAAGCTGTTGGAATGAGGTTATTTAACCAGCTCCCAATTAATGCTCAGTCTGTTTCACTTGCTTGTTTTAAGAAAACTATGATAGGCTGGTTGACTGCCAATCCCTTTTATAGGCTGCATGAATTTTACGAGGCAGATGTTAGTTTGTTATTCGCTGCCGTTTAGGTTAGATGAATTAATTAGGCACCTGAAATCAGTACCCATTGTGATATTAGGCTAAATCTGCATGAAATTAGGTTAGTAATTTTCAATCTGTGACTAATTTTAATCTGTTTTTTTCATATATATTTTCTGAATGCCATTTTAGCAATTAATCATAGTCAATAAAATCCTGTCTGTGATATACCATATCGCTTTTTATGCATGACTTGTTAGCATTTTGTTTTGTAATTTAATTCTTAGCCTAAAGCCTGCTATGTACTTGATGTATTGTATTGACCTTTGTATTTGACGAGATCTATTGCACGTATGTTGTTTAACGATCAATAAATGTATCTATCTATCTATCTATCTATGTCTTCCAACTCAATATTAATTAAAGGTCAAGAACGCCGGTTTCTCGTAAGAGACCCACCAATTAAACCTTTTGGCGATGAAATCCTATAAACGAAGTTCCAAAAGACCTAAACCAATCCCAAATTGAACAGACCTTCACTGGTGGTTGGCTCTTTGAGTCCACCACAAAAGTATACAACATACCAGCTTAGGCTGGATGAGGGCTCCCTATTCAGGTAATTGAAACTATCCTTTTAGACTTCCCAAACAAAAGTGACCCTATAAGCCGATGTTTTAGCATAGCTTCCCCTCCTTGGGCCCGGCTCGGGTTGCAGGCTGGGTTTTGGTAACGTTTGTTACATAAGGGGGATAAGCTTTTCTAAACCGAGCAATAAATTCATTATTTCATTAATCATTAATCAGATTAAATTCATTTAGTTAAATTAATTAATTTAATTAATTAATCATTTTTTTCTATTCACCCTTGTTTGAATAGACGTGAATATTTATATTCAAATTTATATGGGTGTTTTACTTAACAAAATCAATAAAATTAATTTTTAAAGCTTTAAATAAATGAGGGGTAAAATAAAGTATTTATTTGAAGAAGTGAAGTCAGTAGCTATGAAGACAGCTATTAGTGAAGTCAGTTCTTTCCACACAAGTAATGCACTTTATATTAAGCTTATGCATTGCTAAAGATTAATTAAATGTTACTTTTTATGGGGTTTTAGTATTGTAATTTAGGTGTAAAACTTGTTAAGACAATTTTAGCGAATTTCCCCTATAGGGAAGAAGCTGTTACCGTAGTACTCATGGTAAGACCTAAGCCCGAGATCATGATAACTTTTCGTTTTGGGGCCCCCAGAAGCAAAAAACACTATTCGTTCATTTTCATCAATATATATATATATATATGTGTGTGTGTGTGTGTGTGTCTTTAAGCACGATAACTCGCGTAAAAATGGTCCAATCTTAATGAAATTTGGCATGGATGTGTAAAGTAGTAATTATTCGGACGAGTTCGTAATCCAGCCCAATCCGACTACCGGAAGGGGGGGTAAAGGGGGGTAAACCCCCCAAAAATGGGTTTTTTGAGTTTTTTACATAGAAAAATAAAAATAATCCGATTTTTATTTTATTGGAGTTGGCACCATTGAATTCAGCTCAAAAAAACAAACAATTTAGTATTTTGAATCACTGCTCTATGTCCATTGGTTACCGAGATATTGAAAGTGGTAAACACAGTACGTTGTCCCAATGTTAACCTTATGGGAAATAAGTAAAATTCTATATCTCGCTTATTTCTCAACACATCTTGATAAAACTTGGTAAGTGGCTTCTTCTAGTTCAGATCTACTAAATATTGAATTAAAACCACCCAGTTTTAATATACCCGTAGCAGCAAACCTGCATACTCATTCCCCATGTTATTCTTATGGAGCTTTCAAAAACCTGTAAAATCTCGCTATGTTGGATTGAAATATGTTGTTTTGTACTGGAAATTCGCTGAGTATGCAGGTCTGCTGCAACGGGGGTATTTATAAAATACTATTTTTTTACAATAACCCTTACTTTTAGAGTCAGCTGCAGCCTCTGAATTTGGTTCCTTGTGAGACTATGTCATATTAAGTACTCATTGTCAAAGTTCTCTTTCTGACGTGGTATTAGTTATTCGTGTGTTCGGGGTAAAAAAATTATAGCATCACAAACATTTCATTTTTGTAAAACCACAAAAACCAGCAGACGCTATATGTAAAACCAAAAATATCCAGACATGCCTGTCGACAAAAACATGTTCAGAGTTCGGGCAGAGGGCAGCCTGCGGTTTTCTTATCCAGTTGAATACAACTGGACAAACTGAACTGACACTACTGTGGTCAGGTGTTTTCTTTTGATATTGCTGGATATAGAATTTAAATTAGACTTAAATTCAATTTAAATTTAAATTCAACTTAAATTTAAATTTTATTTAAAACTGTTTCTTGATGGTTGTTATTTTAGAAAATGTTATATGTTTTGCGTTCTTCCATTGAGTAAAATTTTCTACTTTTAGTACTGCTTCTCTGCTTCATCTAGTCATTTTTATCGATTAAATGTTGGAAAAAGGATGATTTTTGTTTGTCTGTTTTAGGAACAGGTAAATGTTTATTTTTAAATGTGTACAAAAGCTCCGCCCGGTTTGCAATGCATGTAAAAACTAAGCAAATTGCACATTTTATGGAAATACCAGTATGCTCACATGTGGAAGTTGTTAGGTTGACAATAATTGAACCCGTTTCAATGAATTAATAACAACTTTAATCCCCTGGGTTTCACAATTTTTGTGAATATGCCAGCTATGCTTACAGCTGTACAGTTTTTGTACAGTATTTTATAGCTGAACCTCAACACCAATGTTTACCTGACCATAATGGAACTGGTAGGGCTGATAATACAACTGGACAAAGAAAACCAGTCAATCTGTCCTCTACGTTGAATCCTATTCTTTGAATTCTTTCAATATAAGATGAAAGACTGTTTGCTAACAAAATAATAATATTCACGCTTTTGTTATATTTATATACTTTTTTATTATACGTGTTAGCCTATATATTTTTTATACTGACACACTTATCCTACCGTTATTGCCTTGAGTTATCCTGAAAACCAGCTCGTAACGAAGGAGCGCTTGAAATAAAAGCATTATTATCATGATTACTTGCACATAGTTTCGTTGACATGCATGTGTAGTTTTTCCATTTGTCTGTGTATTTGTGATTGAAACACACCATATGTGTTGGTTTCGAGTTTTTATGACAACCATGATGTTATTTTGCGAAAACAAATTTATCGAAACCAGCTAAATATGAGGTATTAACTCTTAAAAATGTCCTCCTTATTAAACAGTTTGAAAGTATTTGAACAATTTTGAAACCCAATCGTCATGCTTTTGAATATTTCTGATCAATCAAATATGCTAGCAAATTCATTAAATCATAAATCAAAACCAACAGCATAATTTAAAATGCACATTTTTCGTAATAGTTACTTCTTTAAAAAAAATCTAATCAACACAGTTCTATTTCTCATTTTCTTGTCTTTAATTACAAAGAGGAAAAACCGTGAAAAGATTCATCACAAGAGTTTCCCGGTATTGTTACCCACACTCTCGGGGGAGTGCGAAATGAAAACCAAAACCAAAACCGAGGGCTGGGACACAGTGGCGAGTATTGATCTCCCCCCAACATTGCGTCACTCCTGACGTCACGGCGACGTCACCACCTCCCCTCCTCCAGTCACAACACTACCTGAAAATATAAACTGTACGGCCTAGAATAGTATCGGAGGCCTCATAACTCCTCCGCTCCTGGATACACGAGACTTAGCCATGTCGTTTGGATAAGTCGATCTGATATCGAACCATGTTTATTCCGTTTCAGCTCGGCTCGCCTTCTCTATGTTGTTGCATTTTACTATTGGAAAATAGATCGGGAAAGGCGAAGTAGGCATCACTCTTAATCATTCTTTTTGAGATAGGTACCTAATGGACGTTACCCAGAATATGAGTGAAGGATGAGTGTGATGATCATTACGATCATGATATTTACGATTGCCTTTCTTTCTTGGTGAAGAACAAACTTTTTTTGAAATCTGTAACACCACCCGTTACAACTTTAGACACAACTCTAAATTAGTTGTACCTAAACATAATACAACGTTTTTTGAAAAACACACCTTTTTTTCTGCCATAAAACTTTTCAACAGATTACCCATTTACATTAAATCAGAGCTAGAAGTAACTATATTCAGGAAAAAGTTAAAAGATTTTTTAATTGCTAAAGAATTTTACAGCGTTGCAGATTACATGTCTGATATTGCACCTTAGTTCAGGGATTTTATATTTTTTATATTTTTTATATTTTTTGTATTTATTGTATTAATTTTCATTTGTTTTAATATGTTTGTAGATTAATGACGATTTGTCAATGCTATTGTACATAGTCTATGACAATAAAGGATTCTTATTCTTATTCTTATTCTTACTCATATCCTATCATTACGATAGTGGTGCGATCATGTAGCCTTGTTACTGACCAAGGTAGGCACTAAGTTGTTATGACGTGAAGGTTGTTTACTATATTCGAAGGCATTTTAAAGCTTCTTAGGTGTCAATAAAAAGAAAACTAGTATCAATGCGTTAAAGAAAATAGTAAAACTAGTGTTAAAAAAAGTTACTTCTACAACCAATATACAAAAAATCTATATAAATAAAATTAGAGTTTTGTCTGTACATTGCTCAGAATTATGAAATTTTTGGTTATTTTTGCGTTTTGAAGGTCAGAGAATCCGAATCAAGCCTTATCTCAATTTATGTCACGATGTGTGTTGGTAACGCTCAACATCACACTTTAGACCGCTTTTCACGCAAAAACTAGAGTACTGTTATGGCTGAAACTTTTTTCCTGTGTTTTATGCACATATGAGAAGGCTTTAGACCACTTAAAACTAGCATACGTCGTTTTGAAATTAAATAGCATGCTTCTAAAAACCGAGTTTTATTTGATTTCGACCAAGTTTGTTTTGAATTTCCCCATAATTCAAGGGGATGACGTTTTGTTTACATTTTCAGCGTTCCAAGCAGATGGTAGTTACCTTCACTGATGGATTCGTCGTTACAGATGTTTTATGATTTCATTCAGTTTTATGTTTTGGTTTATAATATTTCTTTTCAATTGACATGTACTATATAAAGTTAATATTTTCCCATTCATTATACATTTATCAGGATTTTCAATATTGTCATCCTGATCCGACCCTCGGACTTCACCACAGACCAAGGCCGCGCACAGACCCTCTCAAGATCACATATTAATATCCTTATGCCAGAATTATCAGTGATGAAATGTTTACATTCAAACAGATGTTAAAAGCAAGACAGTTCATATAATGTAAAACCAGCTGTCTGTAAAAAATAAAATAAAACACTGACTAGAGCCACTTAAAAGTCCTTCCTTCCTTATAACAGCTGTTAATGACCGATCTAATGTAATCCATTTTTAAAAAAATTGCGGGACGGCTATGTTATTTTGTTGTTGTTCAAAATAGACCCTAAAAACATTAGAAAATACTTTGATGGCATTTAATCAAGGCATTTTCTACTCTACGTACATAAACTTTCATGAAACAGGAAACTGCTTTAAGATTCACTAAGTACGCATGGTCAATATAATAGCACAGACTACTATAATAGAGCTATGAAAGCCCGTTCATTCTCGCTTTGGTACATTCACCTATAATAGCATAGATTCAACGATAGGCCTACTGAGTATAAGCCTTCCCAGGCAGGGACACCCTTAGGGGTTTTATCGGCGGGGGCGCTGGAAAGTGCTGGCATGTGTAGTATCGAGAGGCCAAATAAAAATGCCTCGTGCGGGGGGGGGGCAGCAATATTTCTAAGTACTCCGTCGCAGTAGACCTGCGTTCTTAGCGGATTCCTAAAAATCTTTCTGGCTGATAAAAGTATATCTACTTTATATTTGTCAAATACCACTGACCTATCATCGCACAGCCCAAACTACTTGAACTTGACTTAGAACCTTGAAACTTTTCATGGACGTTCCTATACGGCGTGAGCATCCGCTGAGAACGGGTTTTTCAAAATTCAAGGTTTTCTGGGTTTTTCAGTGGGTTCAACAGTCTAAAATCTTTCTGTATAATTAAATGGATGACCTTTCGATTGAATTGTCAATTTTCATTTAATCAAGAAGGCGGTTTAAGCTTCACATACAGATAGGTCTCTACAGCTGATTTTTATAGTTTGGTTCCTTTTATCATGGTTTTATGGTTGACTTTTTTCTTTTAGGTGATATGTACTATTTTAAAGTTACCAAGAGTTTTTGTACCTTATCTATTTAATCATAAACTCAGTATGTGGCACCATCTTTATTTAGGCAGCGGGTGTTAAAATTGTTATCGTGAGCGAAGCCACGGGCAACTGCTAGTGGTTAAATAAAAGGTATTATGGTTAACAAAAATTATTAGAGCAAATTAATTGAGCACGCTAGTTTGGTACAATGACATTTTTTTATGGTTTTGTGAAAAAATTTTTTCGTCATACCGCTGCGAAAACGGCAGTTTTTATAACATGTGTTGCGAGGCTCACAACACATGTGTGGTGGAGCTGTTTCTCTCACTAGGGAGAGAAACAATCAGCTATAGTCGAGGACGTCAGTTGTTCGTTTATAATGTACTAAAACTGCAAACATGTGTACGTCAGCGTCAGTGGTAAGCTATCGATTGCATCGAGAGTGGTTATCGGTTTTTATTATCAGTTGTAATTCATTGTTGTATTGTTGTCGTTTTGAACGATTTGTGAAACTCGCTCACTTCACCAATCGATAGTTTAATGCTTTCGATACATCGATAGTGTTCAATGTTGCCGGTCTAACCTAATACGAATGAAACAGACAACCAGCTGATTGTTTCTAATAGCAAGAACAAGATGGAAGTATCTTTGGAAGACATCTTTAATGGTAATATTTTGGTTTGCTTAAGTAGACAGTCTGTTGTACTGAGCGGTAAACCGAAAAAATAGTTCGTCACACGAGCCCAAAGCTGCTTTTCGTTAAGTTAAACTTGACATCTTACAAAAAGCGTCACTTTTGGCCGAAGTAGCTCATGGAATATACTATTTTACTGTTCTACACAGTTTATCAAAACACAAAGACGGGCACACATGAACTGAAAACAAAGATACTCAAGTGGTGATTATTTAGCAGTTTCTGAGAGTGGCTTTTATTATTAAAAGCCAGTAATCGCCATTACCTGTCCTTGAGAGTCGCTGGGTTTGCCCCACTGGCCCAGTTGCGGCTTTGTCTCTGGCTTTATCTCTGACATTTGTCACAACTACCCTTGTCCACTCCGTCTTGATAACACCTCCTGTCTTTCGCACAGGTCGAATCGGTCCTACTTCACTTATTTTTATTTTCTTTCTTTAAAAGACATCTTTTAGGTGGGGTTATTATTATTTGAAAATTATTGGGCTCCTACCCACATTGAGGTATGTGGTGTTTGTCCAATTTTAGCGAAGATTTGATCAGCCTAAATCCTCTTTGTTTTACACAAAAAAATACATACGAACACACGAATAACACACAGTACATTAACACCACAATATTTACACAAAAGAGGGTGTAAATATTGTGGTGTTAACGTACTGTGTGTTATTCGTGTGTCCGTATGTGTTTTTTGTGTAAAACAAAGAGGATTTAGGTTGATCAAATCTTCGCAAAAATTGGGCAAACGCCAAATACCTCAAGGTGGGTAGGAGCCCAATTATTTTCAAATAATATTTTTATTTTATTGACAGTCTATGTATAGTTTGTATATTTATTGTAATACCTAGATAAAACGGTTTTACACGTCTCTGTTTTTTTTTATTAACAAACTAAAGGTTTAATATTTTAGAAACCATTTGTCGTTAAAGGATATTTCTGTCACAGTGTAAACAGCTCTCAGCGGATTCAGAAGTTTTTCAAGGTAAGATATACTTAGTTGTAATTGTATCCATTAATTAATTAAAATGGTTTTATTCAAACATCAAAATACGTGCCTTTACAAAACACGGCTAAAATCCAGAGCCAGTTTATAAATGCAGAACGCTAATGTCCTCATTAAATTACACAGAATGTTCTCATTACATTGGTATTCATAAAATTACATTCAACTGTTTTGGAACATTTCTAAAGGAAGAACTGAGCTCACCACTTGAGGTAAACACAGACGCAATGCAAACCGGGTCGAGAAATTCACAGCGGCGAGGAAATGAAAAGAACTTAGAAAATGAAACCCTTTGAAAACCCCTCAAGAGGGTGACACCCCCCTCCCCCCCCCGGCCACTACTTGTATACCCCCACCCAACACCTCCTTACAGCCTTCTTACCGTTTACAATCCATGTGTATTGTACAGCCTTGCATCTTCTGAGAATTGGACAACATTGGAATAATAAGACATGGATGTTTACTGAATTTCGTTGTACAATTTGACGTTAGCAGTTTTCTGCATTGTAGACGATAGGTTTTCTTTAGAAAGGTTGAAATTGAAAGGCCGAAAGGTTGAAATTAGAACGAAAATATTATACTTCATTTTATATAAGTCCTATTTATTTCTATTCTTCGATTCTGTTTATCGCCTTGGTATTGATGTAAACTCCATCTCAGGCCAAAAAAAAGCGAAATCATTGTTTCATCTAAGTATTGATTATTCACTTATTTAATTAATTAATCATTCATTTATTTACTAATTAATTTTAGTTTAGTTAATTTGTATCGTCGTTGTTGTCGTTGTCCTTCTGTACATTACTTCATTTTTCAACGTCTATACAGCCCTTCAAATAGCTTCACAGAAAGAATATTTTAGTAAGATACAGTGTTAATCAGTAAGTTGATAAGGTAATGTATGTAAATAAGTTTTCTGCAATCTTAAAGGCTATGTAGTAAAGTAGCGTATTTAAATGAAATTTTACAGTTATTATGTTATCCAAAATTTAAAATAATAATATTGCAAATATTGATGAACATGGGTGATGAGTAAATCTTAATTACTGTACTTCATATGATAACAGAGAAAAGAATCTTTCTACCTCAGGGAAGACAGAAGTTTTAAAGTCATCTCCCGTAGGGCCTAAACAATAAAACAGATATAAGGGCCTTCAACGCACACGCACTTATCTTCTTTTATCTACTTGTTCCAACAAAGGATTCCTCAAAAACAAGGTATATTATATTCAGACTTATTTAATTCCTTTTAGTTCTTATTTCTTAATTCCTTTTTTTGGGTCAAAACTTCTACAAGTCATAAACTGAAAAATACTCCTACTGCAATCAATGACCATTATATTTACTCAATATAAACATTTAAATAAGCTTTAAAATAATAATTTTATATTTTTTTCCTTTTTATGATGATGAGTCTTGAAAGCACCGTCAATACTTGTAATTCAAAAACAACTAATTCTAAAATTCAGATTTTTTCTAATCACTCAACGAAGGACTTCTGAAAGTTGTAATATAAAAGCTTACTCCAATTATATTTGTAAATCATATTCAGCCATAGTTGCAAGTCGTTTACAATCTTGTATTCAGTATCGGTAACATCAGATAGGATTAGTCATTGGTGTAGTGGCAAATTTTTCAGTGTGGGAACGCTTAATATATTTGTCAAATTCCATACAAATTAAGATACCTTTTCCCTGTATGTGTATACGATGCAAATTAGGCTATGTATTTTAAGCTCACTGAATTTACTGAGGCTTCAAGAAACCATTAAATAATTTGGTTGATTTTTTGAAAAGCAAAATATAAAAACAGAAGTCTATCTTTTTATATTTAACTAACTTTATTATTTCGCAAAAGAAGTTATTTTAGAAAAGGTTATTAATTAAGTTAATAACTACTTTTATGTACGTTAACCCCCAAAATAGCTACATAACCTAATTTTTAAATGACATATTCTATACAAGTAAAAAAGCAGAGAACTAAAAAAATCAAATCCATAAAACAGAGGAAAAAAAGAGTAATTAATTACAATGACTTTTATGTACGTGGTCGTTAATCTCCAAAAAAAACACCATACATAACCTCGTTTTTAAATAACATGTTCTAGCCAAGTAAAAGCAGAGAACTGAAATAAATTAAATCTATAAAACATAAAACAGATAAAAAAACAGAGTGATCAATTATAATGAAAGTTCATTGACAGATTGACAAATCAGGTTTACAAGTAGACGGCAAATGCATCCTGCAAGTTGGGGGAGGGTTGGGGAGGGACGTTAGAGTGGAGAGTGATGCAAGCTACTGTCTACCTACCGTACTCTGTGCACAATACAAAGTTCAAGCAAGAGTGAGGTTATCTTTCGAAACAGAGCAAAATCGTGTTTACAAAGTTTGAATTACATTATTGACATAATAATAATTTTTTTTTTTAATTTTTATACTCTTTAATTAATGTTTATCAATATAGGATTTTTAGCTATTTTTCCGGATTTTCCCTGAACGGGGCAATGGGATTTTCCCGGGTTTCTGAAAACCAGTGTGGGAACGCCGTTCCCACGCGTTCCCGCACCACTACACCACTGGGATTAGTCTCCACTAGCAAGACTCAGTCCTTGGATCGTCTTTTCCTCCTTATAAAAATCCAGTAAAGAAGTTAATAAAAACGTTATCAAATCGGACGGGCCAAAACATTGAAGTATATAGACTCCCTCTTAACGGACATATCGGAGCTGAGAACCGTTCGGAAAACTCCTCTTGCAGGTTAATACAAATCTGGTAATGTTACTTCAGGGTTTCAGCGTATCAAGTAAATTGCAGTGAGAGAAACAATATACGGATCTTTTCCGTTATACGTATACCACCATTCCAAATTTACCCTTCTAGCTTGATTTTTGACCGAGCACCATAAACTAGGTCAAATAATAGTTATTAATCGTTTTTAAGTGGAAACTCCTTGTAAGAATATTTTACCTGCGGTTTCGTTATCTTATCTACCGTTATCTTTGTCTGGCCGTCCAAAGGTCCCAGTTGCAGCTGGTTAGGTTAGGTTAGGTTAGGTAAGGCTAGGTTAGGTTATGTTAGGTTAGGTTAGGTGAGTTAACCTATCCTAGCCAACTTACAAAAATCAAGCTTGAAAATCAAACCCGAAACAGTGGTATACGTATAACGGAAAAGATCCATATATACTGTAGATATACGGATTATATTTTCCGTCGTTATCTGCGACGTTCATTACGCATCACAGGTTATTTAGGTTAGGTGATAGTCCTATATTTCGTTATTAGGGCTGAAGGTGACGTTTTTCGTAAGAGGTCAAGTTTTACGAGTACGACCGAGTCAAGGCCGAGGTGCGAACGCTATTTTTCACCACACTATACAATGAAATGTACTCTAAATAATTTAAAAAATGATTATTATTTGACTCACTTGAAAACAAAACTTTAAGGTTATAAGCGACGATACAACCTATTTATCATGATTCAAACAAACACAGCTATGAAAATCATATGATCGCAACTATCCAGTCTTTGGAACCTATTGAATGCCGCATAATTATGTGATGTTCTGACGTTGTTTCAAGCAAATAAACGATCAGCTGACTTTCGGCCCTAGGGCTCCCAACGTTTTCGGTCCTGTAGCGACAAACAGTGTGTTTCGGTCCGCGTTTGACGTTTGTAAAACAGGTGATTCCATCGTAGTGTGGTGAAAAATCATTTATACGTCACATAATATAACTATTAATACGGAAAATGTTTATAGGACGGTCTAATTTATCCCAAACAATATTTTGAATTTATTCTGAACTTGTGAAACCCCGCAACTTTTAATTTGTTGTTACCCTAATCAATCTAAAAGAAAATATTTACATTTTTTTTTTTTACTTTCTCCCCCCTATACATAGTATATGGAAAAACTATTGTTTTCGTCAAAATTTTCGAATTTGAGTTGTTAGTGGATAAATTCGTTTTAGTGCTCCCTGAATCCAAAAAAGTGGTTTTCGGCGTGGTGTCTGTCTGTCTGTGTGGATGTATGTGTGTGTGGATGTAAACAAAGCTAGAGACGACACTAGTGGTCCGATTTTCATGAAATTTGGCATGTAGGTATAAAAACGTGGTATCTCCGGGCAAATTTTTCATTTTTTTGAATTTTTGATTTTAAAGGGTATTTACCCCATAAAACCCCATATAAATTACTAAAATCCAAATTTCTTAAGAATGCCTCTAACGATTTTGATAAAAATGTCATGGTTTTTAGTGCTTAAGATGAAAAACAAAATGACACCACCCGCATGTCCGCTATTCAGGTTCAGAAGTTATGGGGGTTCAAGTGTTAAAAAATTCATATTTTTTAAATTTCACAAAATCTGTAACTTCTAAAGAAAATATACTTGCAACCATTAAATTTGACTTGAAAAACTAAATAATCCAGTATTTTGAATCATTAGTTTACATCAACTGGTTGCGGAGATAATTGATATTTATTTCGGCGTTAAACGCAGTACGTTGTCCAATGTTATTCTTATGGCAAATATTTAAAAACCTATATCTCCGTTATGTACTAACCGATTTTGATAAAATTTGCAATATATTTGTGTGATAATTAATTGTTAAATTGTTTTATTTCACTATATATGTTTTCTGGTTTTCAATGACTTGAAGGGAGAAAGTATGTGTACGTTTCCTGATACCGTTTATTTACAATCAACTTGATCAGTGGCAGTAAACGCACTGGATGTTCACCCCAGCGCAGGTGTGAGGTACAGTGTGTGTGTGCGTGCCAGGCGTGTCGCGTGTACAGCTCACATTGCCGGCCAACCAAGTCTTGATCTCACCGCCCCATCGCGCCGTCTAATGTATCTTTGATGATCCGCATATCACTGGGTCACCGATGGCTTCCACAAGGCGTTTTCGTGGGAAATAGTTAATAATTAAACTAAATATAGGTCACTATACCTTATTTTTCCGTCAGCAGTTCAATTTTCGTGTCAAATTATGTTGACATGTTTCGGTTTTCAAAGAACCATTATCAAAACACAGCAGATAGCATTCTGGTAGTTGTCGCAACAGTTAAATTACACAAAACACTTAACACGTAGGCCTACACACTTGTATGAATTTTAATAAATAGTTAATCTATATATTAAGATATACATCGTGACAAGCACGATTTTTGTCATGCACTTTTTTAAGTTTTTTTGTTCAAAACATGATTACATCCTCACTGCAACCACTTTTTGTTTTAGAGCACAAGTATTTTTTTGTCTTTGGGTTTTATTCCGTTTGTTAGGGTAATTATTTAAAGAAAACCGCTTGAAGCAAGCGATACAAAGTAACAATCTTGAATTCATACGTCAAAAACTGATGAATTTGTATTTATAAGCGCACAATTTAAAATTTTACCTCTGTCATTGATTTAATAGGAAATTTTTAGTAGGGAGTTTTTGCAATCCATGGTAAAACAACGCGATAAACGTTAAACGGTTAAATAAGCTGATGATTTCCTACATTAGCACAATAATAAAAAATACCATTTAACGTTTTTAGTGTTGTTTTACCAATGGTGGCAAAAACTGCCTAATAAAAATCACCTTGACTGCAAAAGAAACAAGACATCTGCGTAATTGTTAATTGATCTTTGAGGTTGACGTCGTGAAAAAAGATGATACTTTCACTTTAATAACTCTTCGCGTTTTTTAAAACTATCTTTGAATCCATCAATTACGCACTTGATTATAAAGCAACTGAAATTAATTAACTCTTATTTTAAAATTATCTATGTCACTTTAAATTTGCATTAATAACTATTATAATGCTACACAAAGCCGGAGAGAATTATAATGCATTATAATGCATCTTTTATAATGCACCCACAAAGTTCACAAAGCTTCCCTTGTTCACAAAGTACTTTTTATTAATTCTACTTAAACATTTTTATTTAAATCATAAAACTTAGTTAAATTATACATTAGCTTTATGTAATTAAGTTACCCAAAGCCGCACTCTTATTCAAAGCCGCACTCTTATTCACCTACCATGATATGAGATAATACACGGAAACCCAACATCCTTTCCTAAAGCTAACAAAAGGAGATTGGAATATTGGCTTATTTGTAACGGTAAACAACGTCTCAGGAGCCGAGGAAATGAAAAGTCGGGTCGTATCGTCGGAGATTTCCCCCCGGGGAGCGGACGTGAGCCGCTGGCCGTCCGGGTCGCCTCAAACCGCGTTGGCTGAGCCCGCACGTCCCGCCTCATCCCTCTGTGATGAAGGGGTTAGCGTTGATGCGACGGCAGCGGATTGCGGAGGTATCGTGGGAAATTTACTGTCAAGCATTTTACAATCTATAACTAACTACAGTTGGCGCACGGTCATCCCGACCATTTTAAGGAACGTGTGCGAGAGAGATGGACAGTGAATGTTTAGAGAGAGATAGACAATTCCTAAATTAGCGTATGTCATTGGCTGCAGCAAATTGGTTTTTTGTACCCATTTGGTTTCCTATTGGGCGATCATTTTGTTTTGTTTTTTCTTGTTCTTGAAGTGACTTTATTATCCGTTAGATAGCGACTCTTAAACTTCGACCGAGTTGACAGCTGTCATCAATCAAAGAAAATAAACAATAGGGTGGGTGCACCAGTGAATGACCACCCCCCAGTGAATGACCGTTTTGCTTAAAAAGCCTGCTATTAAGCATATTCTTTGGGCTAGCAAACTAAAAGTAAGCGCTAAACCAGCCTTGGAATATCATTCAACAATAATCTTCCATTGGTTAAAATTGTTGGAGTCGAAAATACTTTTTAAACATATTTAATACTGAGTGTCCCACTGTATTCGATTTTGATGCTTCCTGCTATAGTGACTATCCCTGCAAGGCTTACCTAGATTTACATTCATTCTGTATTTGATGATTATATAAAAAATGTGTTGTAACAAAATAATATTTAACATACTATCCTACAATTTAAAATCAATTTTATTGCTGTGCATGTTATGATTAATTATTACTGAGGGCGGTCATAAATTGGAACGTAACTAGGACAAAAACCAGTGAATGACCGGGGAAAACTTAGCGGTCATTCACTGAAACGAGATCGGTCATTTACTAGCTATGATCTATATTCTCAGCTGAATTATTCTTATTCATTGTTATCAGCTGATTTTTTAATTTTTTGACAGTTATTCAGCCAAAAGAGACCGGTCATTTACTGGTGCAAGATCGGTCATTCACTGGTGCAGTCCCGGTCATTTATTGGAGCATTGACATAGTTGTCTTTTAATTAATATTACAATCAGTATTCTCATTAATTAACGTATTTAACTAATACTGATTAATCCTTAAAGAATAAATGAACTTTCTATAGTAAAATGTATAACTGTGACTATGAAATAAGGGAGTAATGTCAAATTAACATGAGACATCGTCCTTAACCGGTCATTCACTGGTGCACTCACCTTATTTGTTTACTTTTGGGAATATTATTTTTTAATTAAAACCTATGGAGACACAACTATTTCAAGTTGAAACTCTTATTTAATAATAATTACATACAAATTCGGAGAGTACAATGCATACTTCCAATTTTACAGGTGAAATGACAAAGATAAAACTTAGGTAAACAAAACCTCAAACCATAACCTTAAATATATTTCGACAAGCAAGAATTTTACTTTTGTTTTGAATATAAGTTCACTTATTTACAGCTCGTAGCAGCAGTAAAGGGGCGTGGCTTGAGTAGGGGAGTGACTTCCCCTCCTCCCCCACACCCCGATGCGTCAAAATTCTCGCGCTGGTCGGGATAACCGTGCGCCAACTGTAGTGCCTGATGGACCGAGCCTTGCTCGGTATTTTTTCATGATTACCAGTTCATCTAATTGCTATCAAATATTTTAGTGTCATAAAATTTATAAATAAAAACCTTTTTATTACTCCATGCAATTTTTATCCCACACGCTGTATTTGTCCTATATGGCTGTTGTTTCTAAACAGCTGTTATGTTAACTTTTTTGTTTACACTCTCCTTGTTTATTTCGTTGCTATCATGACAACTAATGCCAATGTTATAATTTTACAACTTTATATTTCATTTCATTACTTTATTAGATTTTCTCTGGCCAAGTAGTCTGCATAGAAAACGTTTTTGAATCATATATTACGTATTTCTAGACTTTGAAGGAAATCCTCGGAGCCGTTTTAGAGATAATTGTGCAAACAAGCAAGCAAGCTAACAAACACGCACGGACGATAACATTGCTCATATAAGAGTATAGGATTTCATCACTCTGTTACAGATGAAGAACTATACAGATTGGCAACCTAATGCAATATTTCGTGCCTGTTTTTTTCGGGCGGCGACAAGTTTCTTAGCTTGTTTTGTCGTCCATATTGAATTGGTATCAAAGATGATTTCGTCAATTTCAATTTTTTAGGGCCTAAAGAACAGATCTACCTAATAATAATTTTCATACCAGTGTAATTTTAGTTACAAAACAGCTCAACAAACTTGATGCCGCTAGAAAAAATGGGCACGAAATAATGCAATCTGAATAGTTCTTCATCTGTAACTTTGTATTCGAAAATAGCCCGTTTCTGACCAGCTGAGATTGACGAAAATCCTCGATTTCCTTACATAAAAACAAATCATGATCAGCTGCCTTTGCCGGATCTAAACATTACTTTTCATCATACTGACACAGAAAAATCTATTTTCTGTTCCTTTTTGTTGGCTCGAAAGTTACCCATTGCCGTCCTAGTCCTGGAAAACGGAAGTAAACAATCAACTGATTTGCAGCAAACCGACGTTTAATGCTTGTTTAATGCTTTTTAGAGTAATGTAGTGGCAGCACTGGCAGCAGTAGCAAGTGCTTGTTCTGTTTGTTATAGGTTAGGTTTGAAGGATTGGTTTATGCAAGGACCACGTTATGATTGAAAGTATGTTTTCTTTAGTAGTATGATGAAAATTATCGTATGTCATAAGGCTTGTAAGTTTTATCGTATACTCGCATGAAAATCCCGTACTCGCTTTCGCTCGCGCGAAAACTATCATGCTCGTCTGGCAAAACAGTAGCCTACTTTCCGGCTTACTAACGTAATATACTATAATGACGGTTAGATTAGTTTTAGGACAAAATAATTTGTTTCTAGTAATTTTGTAAGTTTTCGTTTAGCAATTATGATGTTACGTACAAAACGTTTTACAAACTGGTTTAATTACAACAAAACCCATCGGTTGTTAAGTAATAAAAATTACATTAGTCTTTTGATTCTAATTTTTCAAATTTTATCAATATCTCATATTTTTCAACATTTATGAAAACGAGCCGTGTTTCGAAAACAGTGAACTAAAACGCTGTAGGCCTTACAATAACAAAGTTTACAAAGTAACTTGTAAACTTTGTTATGTTTGCATTGTACTGTAATTTTTAATTTATTATTTGTTCTGCATTTTGAAATAACTTTACCAACACTTAACAGAAATAACTGAATTTAACACTCAAACCTTAACGCCTTAAACGTTAAACTTTAATCTGAAGCCCAAAAGTGTCAACCACGTAAAACGAGGTGGCGAATACGTCTGCATAATACATGTGACTGTGTAAGGAAATGGCGGGGGAGACACGCATGCAATAGAGATCATCTCCCCACACAAGTGTGTGTCGAGTAACATTCAGTTTAAATACAAGCAAAATTAATGCAATGCTTCGGCAAAAGAACAAATAAAAGAAACTGCAGTTATCTTTTTGTCAGCCGTGGATTAAAATATAACTATAGGTAGTTTGATTTTACAAGCTTTAGTGTTAAGAACTATAAGAGTAATTTAGATGATACAGCAAAATAGGTTTATTGATAATAAATAAACAATATAACTTGTTCGGTAGTTGTTCTAAATTTTCTGATAGCAGAGTTTTTTAACGGGTTATTTTTTGGGCCATTTTTATTGGTCATGGCGATGTATACTTTAGATCTTTAGATATTTATAATTCAGTCAATATCCAAGTTCAGTAAACTGTAATATTAATGTAGTCGATTTTCTCTCTCTTTATAATTATATTTTTTTCCTCTCTATATATCTTTTTAAAATTTTTAGTTAAAATGGTCAAGTAATATGTTCAGTTTTTATTAGTGAAAAATTGTTTGATTTTATTTCCAATAATGGCGGTAAACGATTTTGGTTAGCTTCCCCAGTAATTGGGTTTAGTGCCTGTTGGGGCGGCTTTTGTAGGGAATTTTACTTTCTGTTATATACTAAGAAGTTAATTATATGTATGTTAATTTCATTCTTGGAAGTATATTGTTTTGTAATGCAATGTATTATTTCCTACAATAAAGAATGTATTTATTTATTTATTTATCTTGTAAGGAAAGCTGGCTACAATTAATAGATAATTCTAGGGAACTGTCCGTTTTTCATGAATATTTATGTCAATTATGAATGTTTTTTATGGTTGTAAGGAGTGTTTCATGTAGGCCTAAACTATTAAAACCAACTATTTTATTTTATTTATAAACTTTTACGCAGACTCAAGCTGTAAGAGGGGGTCTCCTTGAAATATATCATATGTAAATATCAAACACCAATTAACTTTGAAGTACGAAGATTAAACCCCTTGCATTAAATGCCATAGAAACAATAACTACACAATGAGAAAAACTGTAACAAGGCGAAAATGATGAAATTCCCAAGCATAAATCCCCAGCCATGCGTGTTGAAATAAGACGTTGGTATAACAGCAAAGACCAGAACAGATGAAAAGCTCCCGTCCCATGGGGGAATCCCACAGCGTCTGCGTTAAAAACCTCATCTCCACTCTGAAATACATTCCATTGGCTGGAATGTTCTATTTTGTTTTATTTCAGGGATCTCTCGGGTACTAGGTAATTTAAATACATTTAGGTAACTTAGGTGTTCTCACGAATCTATACGAGTTAATGTGTGTACAACAAATAGGAATATAGGTATATTGTTAGGTTTTTATTAAAGAGGACATGCATATTTCATTTACCTTACTTTGTACGTTTTTCATTTGCTTACGTTTTCACCTTTCATTGTACTAAAAAAAAAAATAATCAATAGATACTCAAAATTAATTACTTTAATTTTGCCCGAGGTAGACTATAAGCTAGCATCCAAACCAATATAATTTACATAGTGCAATATATGGTCGTAGGTTTTAAGTGTGTAGCTCAAAATTTTTATTATATAAAGTAAAAAATCGTTACCATAAACCTAAATATTTAGTTCATAGTCCTACCTTTAAATTTGTTTACTCTTTATACTTCCATTAGTTAGGCTTGTTCAACTCCTACATGGTAAAGTATACGATATTAGAGGCAGTAGAGTTTTTTATAGTTTCATACTCTGCTTCTCTGTTGTGGTATGCCATTTGGCGACGACCTTTAGATGCCAAAACCTGGTACAACAATGTGCTAGCGAGGACTGCAAACTTTGACATTCCACTAGTCTGCCGAAATGTCAGCTTAAATACAATAGGACAAATGTCAACTTACTTTTAAGGCTGGGACTATATTTATATAACAACATTCACAAAGGACAAAAAGTTTTCTTTAAGCAGAAACTATTTTATGATTTGAGCTGTAGGAATTTTTAATACTGTTGGTTCAATATATCAAAACTAGTGGCTTTTAGGGAGAAAGTCCCCGGACATATAAGAGTAAAAATCTCATAATTAATTCATTAATTTTCAATAATTGGCTAGGTTTAATTAAATCATAATGTCAATATCTAGCTTATATGGTTTTTGAATCAAGCATAATTTGCATTTAATCAAGCAAATGTTTTGACAGCAGTAATGTTTAAACAAGTTAATGTTTAAGCAGACGTTTTAGGTTCTAAAGTTTCTTTAATGGTAGACATTTTACGTAATTTTTCATTTTCTGTTGAATTGTACAAAATTTTAGTATTTTACCCGAGTCCCTTGTATCAAAATAACTTTTGCTTTGAGCCCTTCATTTTTTATTAATAAACTAGCTGTTGTTAACCCGCTTCGCTGGGTTGAAAAATCTTATGAAGGCCTAAATAGTAGTCCAAAAGATGTAATTTGGAAGCAAGAATTATAACGTCTAATGTAATCTAAAATTCAATATATTATGATGTTTCTCCATACATATTAGCTATATTTGATAAAGCCGGGGGAGGCATATTTGGTGGTAGCAGTCTTATTTTTCCTTTCAAACAGCACATAATATGCGTTTTATTTTTGAATTAATCTTTGTGCTATGCAATAACTTCAAATTTTGTCCATCTTGTAAATTACTACATTCGGGTGTTCAATACAATTTACATTTTATTGGAATAATGTGTACTTTACAACCAAAATCATAGTTCCTTGTCCTTTTGTAAAAAGCTTTTAAACTGTTTAATTTAATTCAGCTTCTTCTGTTTAATCCCTTTTTCAAAGGTTCTCCGTTATATCACATATCTCTCTTCTGGTTATTTCTTTGATCACCTTGTGCGTCTGTCTCTCTTTCTGTTCTAAATCTGCTACGACAGTGTTTCTTGATGTCGCTGTGAATTTTCCCTTGATACTCTCAGATGTGTTTCTTTCTCTTCGTTGTTTCGCTTTTTCTTGCAATCGTTCATTTACGTTATAAGATACGGAATTGCAAACATTTTCTCCTACGTTTTGACATTTTTTCGTCTTATTTATACTATCTTTGAATTTATAAAAACAAAAAAATATGTAACTCTACATTTTAGTGCACTGTTTTTTTAATAACATAACCTAACAGTAAAAATTTACTAAATAATTGAAAACGTAAATAAAAACACATTTGCTAAATAAGACTGTATTCACCTGTTGTACAAAACAATTGTAGGTGCTGCATTCTGTTGGCAACCACTTCAACCACAGTTACCTTTTAAAATTAAACCATGTGTTTTGATATAAACAAATAAAACCTCAAGTACTCACAAAATCCTTGACATAGGTCCCTTTCGGACGATCCTGTGCCTACACCCAATAAGATATCGAAACCCAACCACCATAGTGCAGATCATGAGATTCCAAGCTTTAATTTGATACCAATATCATGGGTCTACGACGTGTAGTTTTGGCTGTAGCACTAAATATACCAACACACAACTCTTCTTTTATATATATAAAATATTGATTTTTCAAGTCGTTTTTTTATGGCCTTAATAATTAGGCCTAGTAATAATAGACAACGAAAGATACCAAACATGAATGATACCACGAAGTCAAACGGATCAAATAAAAATGCTCTTTTATTTGTTGCTCGTTTTTATTCTGTCTTGATACCCTGCAGACATGACATTGTCGTTTGCAAAACATACGAAAATCAAATGCAGAGAGAACACAGGCCTCATCGGCTGGAAGCCTCGTTGCTTGAGGGAATATCAGAGATTTACTACATGCAGAATCTCAGTTGAGAATTTTTTCAACTGGGCAAATGAAACTAGAGTTTGACGTTGATGACGCAAAGAAAATAAATTAGCAAAACCTCGTCTTTTTAAGGTTGTTCTCTTGCAATTGAATGTTGAAAATTAAATAATTTTTTAACACTATTAAGTTTGACGTTTTTTTACTTTTAGCAGGATTTGTATGACAGGAACTACATTCAAATTAGCAAAATGGATTATAAACATCAACGAAAGAAAGAAATCATTCCGTTTTAAAGCATTTGGGAATTAGATGCAAAGTTGTTAAATAACAATTATTATTACTGACAAGATTTATTATACCATATCATTTTCTTTTCTAAAAGTCGAACTACATCATTTTTACCTTATTTTAACCATTATTTCAAGCTACGATTTCTTTTTATATTTCCCAAATAACTGAGTAGGTGTATTAACATTAGTAACGATATATTTCAAAACTCCCAGTAGGAAATTTTCTATTTAAGGGCGTATGCCACTATTGCAACTTTTTCGCGAAACATTTCACACAAAACTCAAAATTGTCTGAAATATTTCGCGTGAAACAATTTATTTTAATGGGGCTAAAATTTCGCCTTACTTGCCGAAACATTTCACGAAACTTTTTATATAGATATACTTAACATGGTTTCGTGAATGTTTCGCGAAAAGAAGTTGCACCTGGTTGCACTAATGGCATACGGCCTTAAGCAGACGACACTACATCGCTACAGGCAACATGGCTACACCGTGTCACCACATTACATCGCTACATGCCACATGGGTACATCGTGTCACCACACCACATCGCTACATGCAACACGGCTACACCGTGTCACAACACCACAGCGCTACATGCAACATGGCTACACCGTGTCACCACACTACATCGCTACATGCAACACGGCTACACCGTGTCACCACACTACATCGCTACATGCAACACGGCTACACCGTGTCACCACACTACATCGCTACATGCAACACGGCTACACCGTGTCACCACACTACATCGCTACATGCAACACGGATACACCGTGTCACCACACTACATCGCTACATGCAACACGGATACACCGTGTCACCACACTACATCGCTACATGCAACACGGCTACACCGTGTCACCACACTACAGCGCTACATGCAACACGGCTACACCGTGTCACCACACTACATCGCTACATGCAACATGGCTACACCGTGTCACCACACTACATCGCTACATGCAACATGGAAACACCGTGTCACCACACTACATCGCTACATGCCACATGGCTACACCGTGTCACCACACTACATCGCTACATGCAACATGGCTACACCGTGTCACCACACTACATCGCTACATGCCACATGGCTACACCGTGTCACCACACTACATCGCTACATGCAACATGGCTACACCGTGTCACCACACTACATCGCTACATGCAACATGGCTACACCGTGTCACCACACTACATCGCTACATGCCACATGGCTACACCGTGTCACCACACTACATCGCTACATGCAACATGGCTACACCGTGTCACCACACTACATCGCTACATGCCACATGGCTACACCGTGTCACCACACTACATCGCTACATGCAACATGGCTACACCGTGTCACCACACTACATCGCTACATGCCACATGGCTACACCGTGTCACCACACTACATCGCTATATGCAACATGGCTATACCGTGTCACCACACTACATCGCTACATGCAACATGGCTACATCGTGTCACCACACTACATTGCTACATGCAACATGGCTACATCGTGTCACCACACTACATCGCTACATGCAACATGGCTACATCGTGTCACCACACTACATCGCTACATGCCACATGGCTACACGTGTCACCACACTACATCGCTACATGCAACATGGCTACACCGTGTCACCACACTACATCGCTACATGCAACATGGCTACATCGTGTCACCACACTACATCGCTACATGCAGCATGGCTACACCGTGTCACCACACTACATCGCTACATGCAACATGGCTACACCGTGTCACCACACTACATCGCTACATGCAACATGGCTACATCGTGTCACCACACTACATCGCTACATGCAGCATGGTTACACCGTGTCACCACACTACATCGCTACATGCAACATGGCTACACCGTGTCACCACACTACATCGCTACATGCAACATGGCTACACCGTGTCACCACACTACATCGCTACATGCCACATGGCTACACCGTGTCACCTCACTACATCGCTACATGCAACATGGTTACACCGTGTCACCACACTACATCGCTACATGCCACATGGCTACACCGTGTCACCACACTACATCGCTATATGCAACATGGCTACACCGTGTCACCACACTACATCGCTACATGCAACATGGCTAAATCGTGTCACCACACTACATCGCTACATGCAACATGGCTACATCGTGTCACCACACTACATCGCTACATGCAACATGGCTACATCGTGTCACCACACTACATCGCTACATGCAACATGGCTACATCGTGTCACCACACTACATCGCTACATGCCACATGGCTACACGTGTCACCACACTACATCGCTACATGCAACATGGCTACATCGTGTCACCACACTACATCGCTACATGCAGCATGGCTACACCGTGTCACCACACTACATCGCTATATGCAACATGGCTACACTGTGTCACCACACTACATCGCTACATGCAACATGGCTAAATCGTGTCACCACACTACATCGCTACATGCAACATGGCTACATCGTGTCACCACACTACATCGCTACATGCAACATGGCTACATCGTGTCACCACACTACATCGCTACATGCAACATGGCTACATCGTGTCACCACACTACATCGCTACATGCCACATGGCTACACGTGTCACCACACTACATCGCTACATGCAACATGGCTACATCGTGTCACCACACTACATCGCTACATGCAGCATGGCTACACCGTGTCACCACACTACATCGCTACATGCAGCATGGCTACACCGTGTCACCACACTACATCGCTACATGCAGCATGCCTACACCGTGTCACCACACTACATCGCTACATGCAGCATGCCTACACCGTGTCACCACACTACATCGCTACATGCAGCATGCCTACACCGTGTCACCACACTACATCGCTACATGCAACACGACTACACCGTGTCACCACACTACATCGCTACATGCAACATGGCTACACCGTGTCACCACACTACATCGCTACATGCAACACGGCTACACCAAGTCACCACACTACAGCGCTACATGCAACACGACTACACCGTGTCACCACACTACATCGCTACATGCAACATGGCTACACCGTGTCACCACACTACAGCGCTACATGCAACACGACTACACCGTGTCACCACACTACATCGCTACATGCAACACGGCTACACCGTGTCACCACACTACATCGCTACATGCAACACGGCTACACCGTGTCACCACACTACATCGCTACATGCAACATGGCTACACCGTGTCACCACACTACATCGCTACATGCAACACGGCTACACCGTGTCACCACACTACAGCGCTACATGCAACATGGCTACACCATGTCACCACACTACATCCCTGTATCGGAAGTGTACTTACAAGTAGTTTACGACCTCACAACTAGTTATGACTTCATTAGCTGAACTTACCACACTGTCGTCCTCCCAGACACCAACACTTACCCTCTCCCTTTAACTATACGTGGCATCTACGAATCTGTACATTTTTTAAAACTTCACAAAAAATGGGGTTAGAAGTAAAAACATTCTGGAAGTCTGAAAATTATTAAAGATAGTCGTTCTGCGTTAGATCTATCTGATCGTCATAAAATATCCGAGGGTTACTCCCAACCCCCGACCCCATGGTGTTTAAAGAGGAGGATACAGGTTGTACCATAAATTTATGTACATCATGTACATAAAAATCAAAATTAGAACTATCATGTTAAAACCAAGTTTACATGCTATAAGGTTTCTGAATCATAACAAAAAAAATGTTGTTGGTGCTCAAGCTCCAGGGTAAATAGAAATCATTAGGGATAAGATTTATAAAAACACAAAATCGGCCAATATCTTTAATTGAATTGAGATAATTAATTCTGTTCAGTTAATTCTGTTTTTGTGTCATCATAATGCTCCTTTAACAAGAACTTCAAAATTAAAATCTGTCACTGGTTTACGATATGAAGAAAATGTTGACATTCAAACCAAAGACATTTGTGGAACACCCTCTATTTCCCCGCACACCCTGAACACACTCTTGACGATGAGAGACGCTGGGACTTCAGATGAGCTTGACGAAAATCTATGCCAATTTTCTACCATCCGACATTTTTTACCAACACAGCGACTAACTAACTGTATCAAATAAAGTATAAATAAATATAATACTTTAAAGTAATAAAGATCAACTGAAAGTAATAAAAATGTCGAATGACGCAAACTTTGGTGTCATCAAACGTGGGATAACACGATTCACTCTTGCGTGTTTATAGTTCACCTGATTAAAAGTATCTGCATCAGAAATTCCTTTTGAAACTTCCACAATCTACTGAATTTCAAAAATCCAGGAGAAGAGTATTTTTAACAATACGTTTGACCATATCATATAACTTTAACGTCAATTTAAATTATTTAAAAAAACTTATTTCATATTACATTTTTTAAATAAATGTAGAACTATTGCACATATGCTTGTGTATTATATCTCACAAGCATTTTAAGTATAATTTTCTTAGCCTTAAGGCTAATTAATTTTAAAGTTGTATTGCAGTATCAGTATTTGGAAGAGATTGGCGAGTATTGGAGCATTATCTATATGTTTAATGCATATATACATTGATTTTAGAATCAAAATGATGTTCATTATTGACAAGGCAAACCATTATTCGTCTAAATAATCATTACGTGACAAAAGATATTATTGTTTAATCCTATTAACACACTAAACATTTTAACTGAATTGTAAAGGCGTTATAGTTATAATTATACGGTATCAGGAAACTGACACATGCTTTCTCCCTCCAAGTCATTTAAAACCAGAAAACATATATGCTGAAATAAAACAAATTAACAGTTAATTATCACACTCATATATATACCAAATTTTATCAAAATCGGTTAGTAAACAACGGAGATATCGGTTTTTGAATATTTGCCATAAGAATAACATTGGACAACGTACTGCGTTTACCACCGAACTAAAATATCAATTATCTTTGCAACCAGTTGATGTAGACTAATGATTAAAAATACTAGATTGTTTATTTTTTCAAGCCAAATTTAATGGTTGCAAGTATATTTTTTTAAAAGATACAGTTTTTGTGAAATTTGAAAAATATGTATTTTTGAACACTTAAACCCCCATAACTTCTGAACCGGAATTTTTACAGATATGCGGGTGGTGTCATTTTGTTTGTCATCTTAAGCACTAAAAACCATGAAATTTTTATCAAAATCGTTAGAGCCGTTTTTGAGAAATTTGGATTTTTGTCATTTTTTATGGGTTTTTATGGGGTAAATACCCTTAAAAAACAAAAATTCAAAAAAATGAAAAATACACCTGGAGATACCTCGGCTTTATACCTGCATACTAAATTTAATGAAAATCGGACCACTGGTGTCGTGTCTAGCTTTGTTTACATCCACACAGACACACACACACACACACACACACACACACACACACACACACACACACACACAGACAGACACCATGCCAAAAACCATTTATTTGGATTCAGGGAGCACTAAAACGAATATATCCACTAACAACTCTAATTCGAAAATTTTTACGAAAACAATACTTTCTCCATATACGTTGTATAGGGAGGAGAAAGTAAAAATAAATAATAGTATATTTCATTACAAGGACCAAAAGTGACGCTTTTCGTACAAGGTCAAGTTTTACAACCGAGGCTGTAAGCCGAGGTTGAAAAATTACCGAGTAACGAAAAGCAGCTTTAGGTCCGTGTGATGAACTATATTTTTCGTTATATTGCTCAATACAATACGTAAACTACTTAAGAAAACCAAAATGTTACAGCTTGTGTACCTTTAAAGATGCCCTCAAAATATGCCACCGTCTTGTTCTTGCTATTTGAAGCAATCAGCTGATTGTCTGTTTCATTTGTGTTAGGGTAGACTGACAACAATGAACAACTATCGACGTATCGAACGCATGTAATAATCAATTGGTGAAATGAGCGAGTTTCAAAAATTGATTAAACTGACAACAATGAATGTTTCGATAATAACGATGAATGTTTCGGTTATTTGTAATCGAATGAATGTTGTTCGATTATTACGACGTACTCGGCACTTTTTGACATTTATAGTCCTAGGACTATAAAGAGCCAGCTGGTATCGAGTACATCAGCCTTTAATTCCTAGGAATAAAAAGAGTGTATTTAGGTCCGGAAAGCATGCATTAAAAACATCTGTTTTTGAAGCAGTATAACGAAAACAAATTTACAGATCAACTTGTCAATACAACACAAAGATTCTTCAAACGTCCTTGAAGGTTTAACAATATTGCGTAAGTACACTGCTACAATATTTACGACTCGTTAAGGTTTAACGAAACTAATTTTGCACAGCGTTTTCCTGGAGATGGTAAAAGACGCCAAGCGGTAACATAGAGAAGAGCTTTATTGAACATTAAAATGACGTCAGCAACAGCGGTGATAAAATTTATGCGCCTGTCTTATAAAAGGTTTTATCGATCATCTAATATGCCCTACAGCGGACATTTTTTTCGTATCATAAAAATAATAAATTCACCTTAGATGGATTTATGTAAATTATTTATATTTCAATCAAAATTCTAATTTAAGTATGGCTCTAAGTGGAATTTTATCATAATTGCTCATGAACTAATTAAATTTGTACACCTGGCATTTATCTTAGTTGTACGTTTAATGGAATAGTATTTTACCATTCATATAGAAGGCTAAGTTTTAAGTAAGATATAAATTTTATTTTACTTTAGGATTTTTATGAGTCTACGCTATGTTTTAGTTGATTTTACTTATATATATATTTTGTAAATATTTGGATATAAAAAACCAAATGAAATAAAACAAAATATCATTGGAAACAAAATATCATAATCGTCCATTTGTGGTATTTTTTCAATATATGGGGTGGCGAATTTGTCAAATTGATATTGGTCGAATAGTTAATCGCCCAATAAACGTTGTTTTTGTTCCTTGAAGTTAATTATATAAGTTTCATATTCCGAACAAACCTCTATTAATTTTATTTTTAAAAAATAGAAAAAAGTATTTAGGCCACAATAATTGCTTACGTATCAAGAACGCACTTACGCACATGTTACATAATTATTTTAGACCTAATACTACCGTGACTGTACAACTGGAATAGTACAGTCGTAGAGGAAGAAAACTAAAACTAAAAAACTAAAAAAAAAACTAAAAAAATAATGGAAATAATCTTCCACAAAAGAAAAGGTTAAGAAAAGTCGATATAACAGTAATGGACTCAATCAATGCCATCAACTGACAGCGGCGATTGCCCCATGTTACAACGTGCGGCCACGCCTGTACCATGACCTGGGAGTTGCTTTAGTTTTAATTATACTCTTCTATTCCTATGTTGTCTCTTAAAATATATATTCAGCAGAGAGAGATATATAACAAAATGTCGTCACATTTTAAAATGTATAAAGTATTTTTATTCAGAGGTTGAAGTTTCAAAGTAAGTATATTATTTAAGGTTGGACAGTTGATATAAAGCCCATAAGGCTTTTCTTAAAACCGAATTCCACCCCCCTTGGTATTGTGAATAATTGATTTATTATTCACAAACTTAAAACTATCAATTGCCTTAATTTCCCTCGACGCTCAAGTGTGCTAGGCCAACGCTAACTAATGAATAAATGAATTTTATTTCTCATAGTAAATAAACATATACATACAGTCATTGTATTTTTTTAGAAATTAAACTGGCCACTTTAACAAGTTGTGTGGCCAGTTGCCGAACAGAAAAAATTACAACTAAAAAACTACAAAGTCTAGCATCATTTTAATAACATTGAATCTGCCTGCTGTAACATCTGAGGTTTCAGTTTTTGTTGTAATGAAAAAATGAATCGTTAAAATTTTGAAAAGTATTTTTTAAAAACAGCATCAATGACAGTTAAAATGAAGTGTACCTCAAAACTTATACTTTTTTCTTGCTTTTCCCTAATTGCATTTAAAACTTTATGGCTTTTATTTGGATCTGAATTTTTCTATACCAGTCAGGTGACATTTTATGTTTCGTAAGGTTGTAAACTTCCAAATTTTAAAGTAAACCAGAAAAACCATTTTTATATTTTTTAATTGAATTATTTTTGGGGAGGGAGATATACTATGCTTAAAAAACATAGTACGTCTATGCAGTAAGCAAGTCTATGCTTTACATATTGATTCTTAGTGTCGTAACATAAATACATAATAAAAGCAAGATTCCTACACCAAAATAAATGTAAATTCTTTTACATACATATTTCATAAAATAGTCAAATAATAAATCCATTAAGTCACGGTTTTATTTTTAAAGTTAGAATTGATTTTTTACAACAAAAATAGAATATAGAAAAAATCTGAAACTTGAATTTAGCTGATTGGAACATCTAGAAACTATTTAGTTTATTAACCGGTGCCCCGTGCCTATGACTTTGGAATGATCAAAGCTTCAAAGTTGTAGATAGGTCACTTCATCAACTTGATTATTGGAAGTGAATAGTTTCTCTGAGGACTCGATTAATAGAAACGAATTGATAATAAAACTTGAAGAATTCTACAGGGTTAGTAGAATTCCCCCTCTACCTCCTCTCTTCCCTAATGAAAAATAACCATGACTCCCAAATATTCGGCTAGCCACAGAAAAGAAGTCAAAAAGGGTAACTTTGACCATTTCTTTCCTAAAACCAATGTTAATTTTGGGCAGTGGCCTACGGTAGGCCAAGTTATTTTACACGGACTATAATCTATAGGAATATTAAATATATTAATATACTATTAATATATTGACAGAATATATTAATCTATATCTATACTATCCTGTCTAAGGAACAGGCAGACCTTAGTCAGTAACAAAACTAACAAAATCGCGCCACAATCATCCTAGATTCATTCTTCACTCATATTTGACTTAAAACCCTTTTTACTGGTGGTCGGCGTCTTACTGGTAGTCTAATCTAATCTAAGGTGTCTTTGTCTGTCAAAAAGACTGACAAGTACCGGAAATATTAGTTTGGCCAGTAAATTTAATTTGATCCACGCTTAAAGCTATGCATTAGAAAAATAGAGACATTTACATCGATTTGACACTGTAATAATCCAAAAAATTCTGTTCTTAAAGAAAATTTAAATTTAAACTTTAAATTACTTTAAAAATTTAAACTTTAAACTTTAAATTTTAATTTTAACTAAAAGAAAAACATTTTAACATAATAAAGCTTCAAATAAAAGAATATTTACATCCAGTTCATCAAATAAGTACAGCAGTAAGTCGCTGGTGTTTAAATCTGGGAAGTGCAGTGATGTCTATAATGGGTCGATTTTTAATACAAAATTCTAAGCACAATTACCTAAATTAATTAGGCTATGGATTATATTTTTAAAATATTGAATAAAAATACTAAGAGTATTAAATTATAAATATCTCAGAAACATTGTATTTTCCTGGAAGTAGTACATGTTTATAAGATGTCTTATAACAAATATAAATATATTTTATTTAAATGATATTTACTAAATATAATTTGTTAATAATTTTATTAAATTAAATTTATATTTTAATTTAAAAATATTTATATTTATATAAATATAAATATAAAATAATATAAAAATAAAAAAATAATAAAAAATAAGACAACTTTTATTTAAACGATTTTATACAACTCACCCACGGGGAGACGCCGAGTAAAGCGCTGAAGCGCCAAGGTCAAGTCCGCTATCACTAATATCAGACGGTATCAAGGTCACGGCTGTTATCACTGCGGGCCGCGTTATCAGTGTTATCAGGCGGGAGGTCCGCGCGCCACTGAGCCGATCCTCTCGACTCCACACCTTCAATTACCTCGGTTCCTGGTCGATAGCCCGCCCCGAAACCAACCCTTCGCTGTAGGTGTAGTAGCCACGATGGCTCTTGGGCAAGGGGTGCAATTAGATTAGTCTTGGAAAAGAAAGATTAGAAAAAAAGTAGGGGTGTGCGAGTAGTGATTTTTGAAGTCGAGTCGACTCGAGTCGAGTTTTGAAAAATATCCGCGAGTTTCGAGCTTTTTTCGAGTCGAGTTTTTTAAAGTTTATAATATAAATATAATAGTCATCATGTTTCTACATAATGGTAAAATATTATTATCATTACTCAAATACAAATTACAATTTTGAGGTAATTAAACTTAAGAGAGTTACTGAACTAAGAGCAGATATATACAAATAAATTATACCAAAAAAAGAAAGAAAACCTTTTACTTAAACTCACAATAATTCTTGATTTGATATATTTTTTAAGCCTAACTTGTTTTTAAGGCTTACCTGGGTTTTGAAATGAAATGAAAACACTGACTATAAGCCATGACCAATTACCTGACTCAATTAATGATTAAAATATTTCCTTTGAGTTATTCACACAGGTTCTTATTCATGTAACTGTAAACAAAAAAAACTAAGTTTTTACTTACAGTATTTGGAATGATTTCTAAAATATAACAAAAATAATTTTTCAAAAAGATGTAACAATAAACAACCTCAAACTACAGAAAAAATAGAGTGACATAAAAATGTATATGTCTTTAAGAACTAAAAAGAACTTTTTACTTCAAGTATAACAAACGAGGTTTCAGTTATATTCGTTAAAGATAGATTGACATTGTGAAAAATAGCCGTAATATTCTTTCGCACGTACCAATTCTGGGTAAACGGCGGGGGTAACTACTCGACTCAAACTTTCGAGTATTTTGCAATAAGTCGAGTCGAGTCGAGTAGTGTATACTTGCTCGAAAAAGCTAGATTCTCGAGTACTCGCACACCCCTAAAAAAGATTAGATTAGCCTTGGTTAGATTAGTCTTGTAGGTGAAAAAATTAACATTCTGAGTTAAATGATCTGGATTGTCCCTTGGAAAACTTTTCTTGGACTTTATTAAATTTATTATTTAATTAAGACAAGGTTACAATACCTGCCTATTCTCCATGAGCTTCCTTAAAGTTTAAGATTTTAACTTTGGATTATTGTAGGACTTACAATACGGTACTGCATATCGATAAAATTAGAAAATATCCCCGTCAGAGACAAAGGGAACCTAAGTATCAGGCGAATTCCTAAAAGAGATATATTTTTATAGGAGTATATTCAACATAACCAAAGATTAGTTTTTGACTATTTGTTATAAATAATGCTCTTTGAAGTAAATACCATCCATGACCTTTCAATAAAGAGAAATAAACAAGGGAATCACATAGGCTTTCTCTACAGAAAAATTAATTTTTTATGTTTTCTAATGGTTCTTAGTCAAATTACTTGAGTTCATGAAGTCAATGAACTCAAATAGATCAAAATTAAAAAAAATTAATTAACGTGTTTTTATTGCTTGGAGTAATTTTAATAATCATTTGGGGATACATCGCAGAATTTGAGCAATTCTGCTTCCTTGAGGGTAGTAAAAAAACAATGCACTGCATTTAACCATATCCAATATCTCGGTAACAGATGGCCTTGAAGTATGGAGCATTTTAAAAAGTAATTGAATATTTTACGTTAAGTTTAGGAAATGCATTTTTCTAAAAATATTTCTGAGTTTGTCAATCTTGCTGGTTTTCAATCTAGACATCAGGAATCTTTTTTTCCATTTGTTTCAAATTTCAACAATTACCTGGAAATGCAGGAATGGTGGTTTTTTGTCTAGAACCCTCACAACGAAATAAAATCATCCAGGGCTTAATTCTACTGTGCCGCCTACGGTAATAGCTTCTTCGTAGAGTAAAATTCGTAAAAACATATTTAAACTATTTATTTTTTAATTCATTTTAATTACTTTATCTTCTAACTTGGAACCCTTTACTTTACCCTAGTCACCTTACTTTACTTTACCTTTTAACTTAGAATATTTATGTTATTCTATTTTTATTATTTCGTTGATAAATTGATCTAGAAACGTAATAGTTGAAGACGTGTATGATTATGAAAATCAGAACTCAAGGAATCAAAAGGAATGGAGACCACAGTAAAACTGGAATTGAATATATTTCCGGATTTCAGAGTAATAATTTATCACTTTGCTTATAACTAAATCCATTTGCTGTATTGATTTTGTCACATTTGCAAAGATTTAAAAACGAGCATTAAATGATTCTTTCCTAATTGTTTTTTTATTACATTAATTAAACACAAGGCTGCAAATGACGGAATAAAATTAAGATTTCGCTTATCTTTCTCGCAATTTTTTCTGTACAGTAAATGCGTCTGCACAACAACGCCCTCCCCCAAACAAACTTAAACGCATAATATCGGACAGCGTGGTTACATCGACATTTACATTAGCCTTAATCCATAACCAACTAACATTCATCATACAACACTTTAAAACTCTGTACATTGTGAGGACATTTCATTGATTAGTTCGCGAAATTTTAAGGAACTTTTCATCTTTTTATGGTTTTAAACTTATTATAGGAATGCTTAGTTGTTCAAGCTTGAACTTAAATGTCAACATTTTTTTAATGCATTAAGGTCACTAGGTAATTTTGCTGGTATATTTTTACATTTCAAAAAATTATTTTCCTAGTTTTATAAACAATTCGTTTTCTTCCTTGTTATCTCTAATCACTCAGCGGTATTGATCAAAACCCTCTAGACATTCCTCTCAAAAACATTTCATCTCTAATTGTTGTAAGTTACCCCATTGAAAGATAAGTGATAGGTACGGTACCGAATCATAAGGGTAGTGCTTTCATTTTATTGTTTATTTTCTTTATTTTCTTCAGCAATGACATTGCTATCAATAAAAAATGTTGTGTACTTTTCATAATCTAAAACAAATTAGTATTATTCTTTGATGGTCAGTTATTCACAAAGTTGGAATATAATTTCTTTGTTGTTGTGCAGTGATTGTTGTCATTATTGCAATGGTTGATAATTATAATAGATTCTCAGCAAAGCGAAATATTATTAATTGGTTTTCAAAAATTAAATACCCCCGTTACAGCAAACCTGCATACTCAGCGCAGTGCAAAACAACATATTTCAATCCAACATAGCGAGATTTGACATGTTTTTGTAAGCTCCATAAGAATAACATGGGGAATTAGTATGCAGGTTTGCTGCTATGGGTATATTAAAACTGGGTGGTTTTAATTCAATATTTAGTAGGTCTGAACTAGGAGAAGCCATTTACAGTACAGTCCCACAAACCCGGACTAATGTGGACCGAACGGTGTCCAGGTTTGTGGAAATTCTGAGTTATCGGTAAATGAGTAAAAATAAGAAAAAATAACAATAGTTTCTGTGTTATTTCTACAAAAAATCATTTATTTATAGCATAGTAAAAAATACAAGAACTACATTATCGGTTCTAAAATAACTTAAAGAAAAACCAAAACTGTTTTGTATGTGTCACGCCATGCTCTGGCCTTGAATCTCAATGCACTTTATTGCTCTGGCAGGCTTTCCGATGAGTTATCCAGAATTCCGGGTTATCAAAGTCCGGGTTTGCGGGACTCTACTGTACCAAGTTTTATCAGGATATATTGAGGAATAAGCGAGATAAAGAATTTTACTTATTTCCCATAAGGTTAACATTGGGACAACGTACTGTGTTTACCACTTTCAATATCTCGGTAACTAATGGACATAGAGTAGTGATTCAAAATACTAAATTGTTTGTTTTTTTAGCTGAATTCAATGGTGCCAACAAAAATTGGATTATTTTTATTTTTTCATGTAAAAAACTCAAAAACCCCATTTTTGGGGGGTTTTACCCCCTTTACCCCCCCTTCCGGTAGTCCGATTAGGCTGGATTACGAACTCGTCCGAATAATTACTACTTTACACATCCATGCCAAATTTCATTAAGATTGGATCATTTTTACGCGAGTTATCGTGCTTAAAGACACATAGATATATATATTTATGAAAATGAACGAATAGTGTTTTTTGCTTCTGGGGGCCCCAAAACGAAGAGTTATCATGGTCTTGGGCTTAGGTCTTACCATGAGTACTACGATAACAGCTTCTTCCCTATAGGGAAAATTCGCTAAAATGGTTAAAAAATTAAAAAATTGGTTTTCAAAAAATATTATTTATTGGTTAATGTGAAATTATTATTGGAATTACTATTATTGGATTTAAACCTTTTATATATCTACACTAAAACAGATTGTTATATCCATCTTAAAGGGAATCATATTATGATTAGGAACATTCGGACCTTTGCTTTGGTCGCTGCTTACAGACCAGAAGTTAGTATAAACCAGGAGCTTTGGAATCCCCTGGGTGCCGAACCTCTAAAATGTGCCTAAGTGTTACTCAAGCTACCGTTTGTTTAAGTCAGTTCGGCAATATAATGGGGTAATTAAATATATACCAATTTAGTCTAGATCTACTTCACTTCCCGAACAAAATAATTGTTAATAAACAAAATATTAAAATCTAACCTTAAATTATTTGACTTACGTCCAACAATCCTGATTTTTATTCTGGATGTACGCGTTTCAGCCTAGGCCATCATCAGCATCCATAAAAAATATACTTGTACACTAGGTTTCCTGCATTCTTCGCTGTTGTGATGTTATAAACCAGTCCGTGACAAAAACCAATCCGTGCTACAAATCATAAATCATTAAAATCTAATCAGCTGAAGAATTTGGTTCGAGAATTAATTTAATTTATAGTTTCTCAGCTACAGTCATAAGCAGTTATTTGTATTTCGGTACTTTAAATTAAATTAAAACACAGTGTAATGAACAATGGATTCATAAGTAAAATGAACGTTCATCGTATGTAAAAATTTAACAGTAGTTTCTAACAATGAAAATGGAACAATTTTAATATGGTTTAATACTAATGCAGGTTTCTTCTCACTCCTTCAAGTATAAAAATGTGAAAATCCCCTTAGTCCACGATTTAATAAGGAGCAACAGTATGCGCCTTCTGTAAAAACCGGGTGCGGGGGTCCGAATTCATGAAAAGTAAATAATTGAAAAGTGGACAAATGAATAAAATCACAATCCACTGATTTTGTTGTTTTGTCACCGGTGGAAGCGTAATTTTAAAATATCCTCGGATATCTTTTCATGCTGAAAACTATTCAGATGCGGCCATCCGGATCATTAATTAAAATATATGCGACTAATGAATATGTTAGAGAGAGTAATGAGCGTTGCAAATTGAAATACCCCCCCCCCCCCCGACGTTCCAGCTCATGATAAAAGCGTAGTCAGCTCGCTGTGTCCGCGTCAGCAAGTTATTCCGCCACATTTTTCCAACTATGACCACATTTCCACCGTAACCCTATTCATTATAACGCCGAGCGCCTTCATTTTTTTAAACACAATATGATTTCAGCACCGATATTGCATATCGCGCCTGTATTATGTGGCGAAATAATAACTTCTGTGCGGCATAGGAAGTTTATTCTTAAACTACAGGTCTGATTTATTTTTATCAGATTGAAAATCACCTAACATAATTCGTTCAAAAGCTGATGTGTTTGAAAAAGGAAAACTTTCAGCTTTTGAACAAATGATGTTAGATGGTTTTCAGTCTCATAAAAATACTGAAGTAATTTTTTTTACGTAAAGCTTAATGACATAATTCGTTCAAAAGCTGAAAGTATGTTTGGAAAAGGAACACTTTCAGCTTTTGAACGAATTATGTGAGATGATTTTCAGGCTGATAAAAATACTGAAGTAATATTTTTTTATGTAAGCTAAATGACGAGGTAGTATGTTTTGATATCGCAATCCCTTGCTCTTTAAGTGATTGACTCTAATTGTTGTTATTTATCAAGTTCCAAGGCCTTTTGATCTTCATATAATTTTTTGGAAGTAATTTTTATGAGATGACACAGTTCATAGAATAGACTGGCTCTAACATTTGTAGAAATCTCTGAATCCAACTAAAGTTTGTTGCAACGCGATCATGCATGTTACAGTTGATAGAGCTTACGCGTGTAAACGAATTTAAACATACAACATGAGTAAATATTACTACGGTAACAATAGTAAAAATTTTAATAAAAAACTAACAATTGCTTATTGTCTTGAATCATTTTGCAATATATTTGCTGTGTTTCTACTTGCTATGCTCTTACAGTTTTATAACCCAAGAGTAACTATTTTCACAAAACTATGGTTATCAATCTACAAGAAGTTTCATTCTGTTATTTTTTCCTCCCTATACTAGGTATAGGGGGGAAAAAGTAAAAATAGTTTCATTTTCATTATTCAGCCAAAAGCAGCATTACCATCAGCTGCCACACTGGTGGCCGGGCGTGGTGCGACTGGACGATTACTTACAATCGATAGCGACAATCGATTAGCTGCCAACCGAATGTATGACTGCAATAAGTTATCTGCCACATCTATCACCGGTACTTCGACCTTTGAAGTCGGCCAGTCTCTTGAAAACACAGTTTGAGACATTACTTATTCCATATTTAACTTGCTATGAAGTTGGAAGAAACAATGCTGCCCTATGTTCAGTTTAATTTGTGGTCAGCGATGAATTGATTTTCTGCTAGAATTAATGTTAAGGAATCGCAACGAGTTGTTAACGCATCAGCGCATACGTATGTTGATTGATAATACTTTGAAAATCCGTTTTTAAAACCTTAACCGTTGTCTTTCTCATCACAAAAGAATACTAAAACCTTTTACTAAGGTGCTGCTATACATACACGTCACGTCACGTCACGTCCACGTCCACGTAAGGCCAATTCGGCGATTCCGGTGGGGGTGCTATACACATTCACATTCGCACGGTACGCAACGTCCTCATTCGCATCGATTCGCATCTGCTAGTTTCCAACAGCCAAATGAATGGCCGAATGGACGTCGCGCGTCGGTGGCAGCGTCGGTGGAGCCTATATACAAACAAGTCACATTATGTCACGTCGCGTCGCGTCGCATCGCATCCCAATTCGGCCGATTCGGCCATGCAAGGCGGTGACACACTATCACACATTTCCCTGATCAAGACATCACACCACACATCACACCGCGCAGGGAGATAAATGTTTCGCTCCACACATTCCCCCGAACAAGACATCGGATCACACATTCCTCCGAGCGCGGTAACGCGAGGGCGTACAGAGCGACGTTCGGGGCAGAATAGACCCTGACACACTATCACACATCATACAAGACACCGTACCAGATATTTCTTTGATCTTTCGCCAAAAAACCGCCTCCAGAGCGCTCGCGACGATGTGTGGTGTGATGTCTTGTGTGATGCGCGGACCCCTGACACACCACACATCCTCCCTTTGTCCTGTGTGATGTGTGGTGTGATGTCTTGTTCGGGGAAATGTGTGATATTGTGTCACCGTCTGTATGCTCTTTAGAACATTCGAGTCGGGCCGTGACGTGACGTGTAGTACGTATAGCCGATTCCATTTGATTAGGCTACACAAGTTTCATTCACCTCGAAATGGACGTGACTTGACGTGACGTGTATGTATGGCCCCACCTTAATTCTACCTTTATAATTTTTATGATGAGAGGAAATAGTTATTTTTGTGTTGAGTGAGTAAAGTACAACGTTGTCTCTCATAAGTGAAAATGTTGGCGCCCGAGGTTACGAGGGCGAAAATTTTCATCACAAGGAAGACAATTTTGTACTTTACTCACGAAATACACACATTATTGTTTTCCTCACCTGCAATGATAAATACCAAATCTTTAAACATCTATTCATTTACCTAGTAATTAACAAACAATATCCATTTTGTTTCGATGTGTAACTAGCGCCTGCATCCGAGTAGCTGCAATCATTCATGCCCCAGCGATTAGCTGATCGTTGCAACATAGCACGCTTAATTCATTGACGTTCTTACAGCTGATTTTTGGCAATGTTATTTTTATTTGTTTACTCCTGCCACTAAACGATTCCACTTTCACCTTTCAGTATGGAATTTCCATAAGCCATATATTTCAAATGGTAATTTAAGTTGTACTAACCAAATTATGTTATAATCAGCCGTTAATTTTGTAATATTATGTTATTAGTGTTAGTAAACAAATATACCCAACATAGGTAATAGAATTGTATTATCCTAAAGGCCTGTATTGAAAGGTGAATGTGGAATTGAGTAACTACACGGAGAAGAAATAAGATTTTTCTTATTTCTTCTCTGTGGTAACTACTGTATAACGTGCGTCTGCATTCGTTGAGCTACAAAATATTTATACGTGTGCGTAGAAATATGAAGGCACTTTAATTTTTGAATTATTGATTTCAATGTTGTCCTTATGAGTTTAATTTGCCTGAAGCCGGGAGACAAAGCAAACCCATAACAATAACATTGAAATCAATAATTAAAAAATCATGCACCTTCAAATGTCTACGCAGACATGCAGATATGTTGAAGTTCAAATACAAGGTAGCAGCCATGGATTAAACTATAACAAATATATTGGAGTTGTAATGTTTTAACTATAGTTGCTCACATCTAATCTTTACACTTCCTTATCCTTTGGTCCTCAAACGTTTTGTAAATTGTTCGTCAAAGCTGGATTACCATTTCGAATACATTTTGAAAGATGAAGATTAATCAATTATCTTTGTTATCTTTGTTAAAATAATAATTATTAAAAAAACAAATTATTTAATTCTTTAATCAAAAAAGTGTTAAGTAGTATTGCATTGAATCTATAAAATATTCGACACTTCAAAAGCAAAACGTATTAAACATTTAATGGTTTACGACCTATAGCCATCAGGGAAACATCCGCAATGCATCAAAGAATGGCGGATTTATTGTTTAGAGGTTAAAAGCCTTTCCCGTTCGATTAATCGTTCTGACAGGTCCATTTTGCAATATTTACTGTTCTAATAAATAGTAAATATAGGTATTTTGAACATATAGAATCCAGTAATGTCTTCATTAAAACAGAAATTTTGCGAAGAAATTTTTTATTTCATGTTTTACGAGTAAGTTAATTGTAAGTAAGTTGTACGAGAAAGGACCGCAGTCCAAGGGGAGAAGTTCACTAAGTGAAATGTGAAATCTATGGGTTTTATTTTCTGGCAAAACGAGTGAAAAGAAAAGTTAATGAAAACTGTATTCAACCGATTTTAATCGCCAATTTCGTACTAAGTATTTGTCAGTCGTAGAGAAGGGTTTGTATTCGAAAATTACCTTGTAAACTTTATAAACTTAATTTAAACCTAACTTTTGCTGATTTAATCCGATTTTATAAAATCTTAAATGATGAATTCATTAAATACGTTTTGTATCAGATAAAACTACTTAAACGTTGTCTCCACTATTGCCTCCTAAACTCGCTAAAGAAACAGAAACTCTTATTTTTTAGTGACTTTTAAATACCTACCATTAAGCACAGTGCATGTGTGTTACGAATAGAATTAGCGTTCATTGAAAAAACGAATGAAACAACAAACTTACGTTCGGAACAACAAACCACGATGAATTAAAAAGCAACTGTAATTCTTAGCTTTGTTTCGTTAAACAATATCGAATAGAATTCAAAAGCCTCTTGTTCCACAGTCGACGCTGGATAGTCCGGCACCTGTGGAGCTATTTTCCTTTTCCTCTCCCTGTTTTCCTTTTCCTCCCGTTGTTGTCATAGTCCGCTTGCAGACGATGTCGATCCAGGCGTCTCGTTTAAACACGAAGAGCGTTATGATAATTTTATGTTCCTCCCTTTCCACTTGAATAACCGAATTACCAATTCTATTCCAATTTTGTTTTCTTTTCCACTGAACTTTTATTGTTGTTTGTTGTACTTGGAAACAAACGGGGCGGATTAGCGTTATTTGTACCTTAAAAAGCAATTGGGTATAGTTTTGTTTGGAAGATTTTGTAAGGGAAATTTTATATTATTACATCACTGGTAATAGCATATCTAAACATCAAATTGAACTTCTGTAATAGTATATTTCACTACTAGGGACTAAAGTGACGCTTGATAAACTGTATTTTTCGTAATACCGCGCTCAATATATTCCAATAACCACTTAAAAAATTGTACCACTTTTTACCTTTAAAAGAATCTCCCAAAGAGGATGTGGTGCCATTTTTTTTGTCATCTTAAGCACTAAAGTGCATGAGATTTTTATCAAAGTCGTTTGAGCTTCTTTGAGAAATTTGAATTTTTGTCGTTTTTTATGGGTTTTGATGGGGGATTGAGTCGGACAGCTAGTGTTGTCTTTAGCTTTGTGTACATACACACATCCACGTAAGGTCCATATAGACTCATTTCCGGTGTAATTATTATCTTTTTATTTCAGAAGCATTAATGTAAATAATTGTGATTGTACAAAAGACTTTTCTTACAATCAAAAATGTTCCTTGCTTGCTCTAGTTTAATTTAAGCAATTTTGTTAACTAAAAATATGAAAATATTTGCGTGGAAGTGCAATAATTTGACTTTGTCTTTGATACTAAAAAAGAACAGAAATCTACTATATATTTGTCAAATACCACTCAGTGGAAACATCGTACAGCCCAAACTACTTGACCTGGAACCTTGAAACTTTGCATGGATGCTCCTCTTAGGGCGTAGGCATCCGCTAAGAACGAATTTTACAAAATTCGTAGTATAAAGGGGTTTTTGGCGAGGGCGAAGTTTTCAAATTTTCCCATTTAAAAGTATGTTGGACGATTTTTGTTTACATTTTTAATGTTCATAAAACAATCAGCTGGTAGTTTGCTTCGGAAATGTATACGTTGATACAGATGACTATAAATTTGATTTCTTTGATCATGGCTTCATTGATTTTTGTTGATTTGATTCAAGGACATAATTATGTACTATATAAAGGTTACATTTAGTTTAGATAAAATCCACCATTAATTAGTTAAGTGGCACCATCTATATTTCGGTAGCGGGACGTATCGTTTTTCCTGGAGCCGTTCGTAATAATAATTTCTTTATTACATCTATGCCTGTCCGATGATTTGGTGTTTCGTATGATTCGACGTACGCAGTTTTAAACGTAAAGAGCATACTGCCTTTTGTGGCTGAGTCTTGAGACTAAATCCCGGTAAGATGGAAAGAGAAAAGCACATTATCAAACAGAATGTGCTGGAAATGATATGATTCTTTGATCTATTTTTGTAAAAATTGAAAATTATTCAAATCCCTGATTGTAAGTTATATTTATACTATCTTTTCTACTATATTTTTGCCAATTACCACTGACCTATCATTGTACAGCCAAAACTACTTAACCTAGAACCTTGAAAATTTGCATGGACGTTCCTTACAGAGTACTGGCATTCACCAAGAACGGTTTTTTTAATTCGAGGTTTTTAGAGGTTTTTGGTGGAGCTGAAGATTTGAAAATGCCCCATGTTAATGTAATGGATGATCTTTTGTTTAAATTTCAAATTTGATTAAATCAAGCATATTATTAGCTTTACAAACGGATACGTTGTTACAGCTGATTTATAATTTGATTCCTTTTATCATGGTTTTATGGTTGTTTTGATGATTTTGTTAGGTTATTCGTACTATATAAAAGTTACATTTGGTTTAGTTTCGTACCTTATATGTTTAATCATAAGCTCTCTATGTGGTACCATCTTTTGAAGCAGCGGGAGCTATAGTTATTTCCTTAGGCCGGCATTTATGTTTTTAATTAGGCCTACAATCATGCCAGTTACAATAATTTGGCAATATTTCTTTTTCATCTAATTCGACGGTGTCCCGGCTTTTCACGGAAAAATAAATGCTGCAATCAGTGGTTGATCTTAAATTATTACTACCCGCCCATATTTTAAGTTAAAAAATAAATGAATCAAGTTTGAAATACTGCCCACGGATAGCACCATAACTGTTTCGAACATTCAGCCCTTTACTGTACTTAATTGATGCCCTACTAGGCAATCCAGGGACGTAATGGTAAATCTACAAAGAAGTACCTTAAAATCGACACATTTGGTGTTAAAATCGGTCCGGCCGTATTCGAGTTATAACGGTGAAAATAAAACCTTCACTATCTACTGTGGTATCTACATTTTATCCTACATTCCGCCATAAAACAAACATATCTCTACATGACATATTCCTTGATATAAATAGTTTCTATTCAGTCCTCTAGATTCTTCATATCAAGGTTAGACGATAATTTTTATCGTGAGCGAAGCCACGGGTTCTGCTAGTTTATTATAATTATGTCTAATAACTTATAGAATTGGTGTTAAATCCTAAAAATACTACTAGCTAGATAAATTTACTAGTTGCATATTAAATAGACCACTTAAATGTGATAGGAAAAACCGTTCAATAAAATAAAACGAGTTCAAAACAAAATCATTTATTTATTAGATACATAATGTAATTTTATTATAACGAAGCTTTTTAAAATGCAAACTATCAATTATTAGCCAAATCGTAATCACATTTCTCCTCAATGCCGGACTCAGGATCTTCCAAGGTGCACCTCGGTTGCAGAGTGTACGAGCCTTCATTGACTGAGGTCGATGGTGGTCGGGACCCAGGCAAAGAACCATGGCCAGAAAGATGAAAGGAACTCGAAGAAAGATCAAACTCCCTTTGGCAATATGCGTATTTCATTACTAAATTTTGTACATCATTTCGAAACATTAATTTGTTCATTCCGGTGATAAGTTTGAGATGGGGATTGAGACTTTCGAAAAACTTAAAATCTTCGTCATCCCAATTATTTTTTTGTTCTAGTTTTCTTTTCTTCTCTTCCAGTAGTGAGAGTTTCTTTTCTTCGAGCTGCACTAACCTTTTTATTTGATCTTGCCTATCTGTTCCTTTTCGAAAGTCATTAATCTGGTTGAAGGTTCTGGTTTCGTTGTTTGTACTGGTGGTCGCTGCAGATGGAAAACTCTCAAGAGTGTCGTCAGAGTCATTGCTTTCGTCTTGTTCTTTTCTAGGCGAATCAGGGATATCATCACTAACCTCTGTTGCTTCGGTTTGGTCTGGTTTCCTCTTTTCAGCGCGCTTTTCACTTACTGATATTTTTCTCCTCGACGGTCTTGCCTGAAATTGTTCTCTTAAAAATTCCAAACACTCGAAGTAAGGCCAATTCGGTTTATAAACGGCATGTGATCCTTGACCTGCTCTCTCTTCTTGTGTTTTTCGAAACTCATTTCTGTAGTAGTCACGAATTCCCTTCCACTTTTTTTGCGCTTCCTTAACTGAAACAAAAGAGCGGATTTAGGATTTGTAATGGATACGCTGTGATTATAGTGGCGCTTTCAAGTATAGTGGCTTGAAAAAACTAAAAGCTCCTTAGGGAATTTTTAAATCAAACAATCCTTTATTTTACTACAAAACACAGTCACAATAACCTGGATCTCAGAGCCACCATATATATTAATCTAGCTTATGGTTTTGAATCAAGCAAGAGTACCACATGATTCGTTGAAAACAAAGCAGGCGGTTTCAGATCACAATGCTTTTAGATATTTTAAGTTATTTTTTGTTTTCTGGCGAATCGCAAGAAAGTCATTGTTTCAAAACCTTTAATTTGAGCCCCCTCCCATCATCCTTCGACTTACCAAACGCTCACAATATATATATTTTAAAATTTTGCTACTGTATAAACATAGTTAAGAATATAGGCCTAGGACTCTATATGTTTTTGTGCAAAAATGAAAAGCGAAACATTGGAAGAACTATGGAAATTTTTACAGCTAATTCAGAAGCCTTCCTTTGTACTAGTCGTGATTTCTTTGAACTTTGGAATTTTCAAGATTGTATTGGATACCTATGCATCCAACAGTTTTGAAACAATGACTTTCTTGCGATTCGCCAGAAAAAAACGTATTTTAGGCCTACATCTATATTTAGGCCTAAAATACGTTAGAATTGTCTGCCCTTTACACTCTGGAACAGTGTTTTACAACAATAAAAAGCTCTATTCATTACCTTTGCATGGTGTCTGTGGCTCAATTTACATTTGCGATTCAAATCTATGGAGGATTTGGAACGCAGAAAGATTGAAGTACATCTTCAGATATGTACTTAGTACTTAAAGATGAAAATCAATCAATTAACTATTCCAGATGTCAGTAACTTCCCAGGGACACAAGACGGTACGAGTTCATATCTGATCTTCCACCGTTCGTTCCTATAGCAGACGATTCAACATCTGATTTCTAAGAAAACAATATCGAACGACCTACCGATAGTCAAAGTTCGATGTATTGTTTGTTGAATAGAACTTGATATCCGATTCCATTGTATTTCAAATCGAATGTTTCGTACTCATATGAAAATATACTCAGCGATAGTATTTTACTACAAGATGGCGGATGATGAGAAATAAGGTAAGTTGTTTAATTAGTTAATCATAGTAACGTTTTAATTTATTTTTTGGCCAGCTTCATTATATTCAATATCATTCAGTTTTAATATATTTACGTTGGGAGTGTTTTATTGTTCGTAAGATAATCGAATAATATAATTGACAATGGTTTCGATTATTGATTGTTTCTTCATTACTGACGGTTGTTGAAACAGAACACATCGATTGAGTTAAACACGATAGGTTGATAGTTGATATCGGATTGACGAAACCTAAACTGAGTACCGAAAACAAAACTGATCTTCGCCCATGTCAAATCATTTTGAGAAGTTCAGTTACTAAACCTGGACAACACTGTCTAAACAATAAGTAAGTGTATAAACGTAGCCTGTAAAGGCAGAAGATCAGATATGAAACTCGTACCCACAAGACAAGCCCAAGAGCCTACGATTTTTCTTTGTTACGAGTCCCTAGACAAAGAAGGACCTGGAAGATATTGGTCCAGATTTCTGCCTGATGACAAGGCTCCTGCAGACCCTCAACCAGGACGGAGTTGAAGACGAAGAGGCCGACATCCAATTGCAGCAATGCCTTAGCAAGATACATTCGAGGCATATTTTTAGGAAAATTGTTCTACATACGCGAGGGGTTTTCGGAGCAAGAAGTCGATAACGGCTGGACACATATGTTTGGGGTGTTGATTAAGAGACATTTTTACATACATTTGCAAGTATGTCTCAAAATAGTAAGAAAGGGTTTCTCATAAGACGAATGAAAAACTGAATTTTCGGAACAATGGCGTTATCCGTCGACAACTGATCAACCCCGATATATTTCGTCTATACCTGGGTACAGTAATGACAGGACAAAATAGAGAAGACTTAAAAGTACAGAATAGGCTAAATGCGGCAAATAAAAGTTTCTATGCCTGCAATAAATTAATGAGCTCAAATTATTACCCCACACAACAAAACACCGTTTATATAAAACTATAATACGACCGGTAATTTTATATGGCTCAGAAACCTGGATCCTTAACAAAAAAAGAAGAAAGAAAAATAATAGTATTTGAAAACAAGGTACTGAGGAAAATCTTTAGCCCAACTAAAGACAATGGAGAAAGAGGACAAGACATAACCAGGAAATAAGAGAGTTGTATAAAGATGCGGACATTGTAGGAGAGATAACAAGTAGGAGACTCAGGTGGATAGGACGCATATTAAGAAGAGAAGAAGAGTCAAGTTTGAAAAACATTTTGAAGGGAAAACTTGAGGGAAGAAGACCAAGAGGAAGACCAAAAATTAGATGGTGGGACCAGGTCCAACAAGATATGAGACAAATGGGGCTTGCAGAAGAAGATGCAGAAGATAGAGACGGATGGAGGTGCTGTGTTGCTGAGGCCAAGTACCGACTGGGGTGCAAATGGCCATGGCAGTAAGTAAGTAAGTAAGTATACCTAAATATATGAATATGGTTTTAAATAATTCCATAGGTTCACCACACAATCGCGACAGTTTTATAAACAAAATCACTCAATTGTTTTCAAGGATGCTGCGACAGAGAAGGCCTAATCTAGTTAAATTTAGGAAAGACAATGTAATGTTAATGTTTTTAATCTAGGCACTTTTGAAAAAAAACTGATGCAGATTAAACAATTTTTTAAAGTTTTCTTTGTTCTTTCATAAAGATACGTCAATCAATAAAAACTTCCTCTTACCCGAACAGCTGTTTTCCTGACTTATTTCTTTCCAGAGACGGTCGAGAACGTACCGATTGTGATGGTCAGATGTTTGCTGGTCCCAGAGAGGACGGCGTTCGCGAACTGATAGAATGAAACGTTCAGTGTCCATAGTGAACGCACTAATCGGTTCGACCAGCGAGGCTCGACTGAACCCTCGAGGCTAGGATATCAGAGCTGAGAGGCTAGCGTGTAGACGCGGGAAACAGCAGCGATCCCAGCGCCCCTATGTTTGCGCCTCACTACTAACCTGCTCAGCTGCGCTCCCCGCTACACTCTAGCCTCGCAGCTGTCATGGGCGGTTGGGTGCAGTGATGTTCTGTGTACGTAATTAGTTAGCGTATAAGTCACCTAAGTTGGCCAAAACTAAAGTAAACAAACTATTATCTTCTTACGAACTTAACCGTAAAATCCAGCTATGCTGAAAACATTGTCAACGAACATCTGTTTTAGTATAGCACTTGCAATAAAGGGAAAGTTCTGATGCAATATTGCAACTGGAAGTTCACTTGCGTAGCTTAAGATGTTTCTAAGGGGCTTTTCCAAATTAATTATTTATTAACAGGGAGAGGATGTGTCATGGATGCGGCATGGTTGGTACTCTTAGATTTTCTTATAAACAAATAATATTTAAAAATTAAAATAGGCGAGTTTTTGAATTGCCAGTACTACTTGCTGCAAGTCAGCATATGACAAGAGAGATTAATTCATATATTGCGGTAAAAATTTATTAATATCGGCCTAGCAAAAAATAAAAAAGCAGTTCAACAAACTAAAATACATGCAAATCAAGAAATAGAATCAAATTAAACTTTGACAGCTATTTAAAAGGGTTGAATGAAAATAAAAAATTAAAAATAGGCAATATTGTAAACATCCTATATAACCTATAACAACATTGAAAACAAACGCAACGTGGCAATTTGACAGTTCTGAGAAAATGTCAACAGAAACCATGTGCAACCAACAATGTTTTCAATGTGACTTGTATACAATTTTTTGATGAGATGATTAGTACATGCTTTGTCCAACTTACGTGAATCCTACTCTAACTACAGAGCTATGTGCACCAGGTGGAGGCTCAAATGATGTTTTCTATCATAGTAACGTGTAGTAAGTGGACGACCACGCTAACACTTACGACCAAGGAAATAAATTGTTATTTTAATTGTTATTAAACACTTGGCGACCCGGTTACAATAAAATATTAATTTGAATGATTCAAATGCTTTAATTTCTTTAATGGATGGTTATATTTGTTGAGTAAGACACATGAAAACGTGACGAAACGAAGTAGTGTCGTCTACGGCGAAAAACGAAGAAAAATATTTAGCTTCCCGTGAGTTTTTAGGATGATGTAATTCTTAATATTTTAGGGGTTCTACTGTAAAACTTTCAAATAAGCCCCACCGCATTCTATTTGATTACGTGGTCAGTTACATGAACATGAGACTGAAAATTATGGTTACGTATCTGATTAAATATTAAAGTAAATCAAAATGTTCTGCGGTGATCTACAGGACTTCCCCCTATTCAAAATTGTTATTAGTCGACTCTCGTTAACACGAACCTTAATATCACAAAATCCTCGATATCACGAATTATTTTAAATCACCTTGGAAAAACCTGTCTAAGACGAAGAAATTACTATACATAACTCGAACAAATTTTCCGGTTATATTTTACCTCTATAACTCGAAGGGACACAAAAATTACCTCGATAACACAAAGTTCAGTAGATAAGACGAATTAGATTCGTGCTTTACCTACATAATTCGAAGTTTACCTCCATACCACGATGTTTTCAGATCGGACCTCTGTATACGAAATCCCGGCGTCCAGGATGCAATCTGTCAGTGAAACACTTTCTCAATTAGTGGGATTGCAGCAACGTGGACTGAACAGTTTTCTCTATTTTGCACGTTTTTTATTATGTATACCGTACTATAAGAATTATTTATTAATACAGTAACATTCAAAGTTATAAGTTTATTTTTGTAGCTGTATGAGATACAGTAAAGTTTTCTTTATTTAATTGTTTTAATAGAAATTATGATCGATATGTAATTGTGTTTACATAGAGGAAGATTACAGACTTTATGATCAGAATTAATATGATCTTATCTGCTTTGTGTTTTAAAGGTTATTATATTATAAATGCTGTATTTTTCATTGATATATAATATTTAAATAAGTTAAAAGCTTGGATTTGCCGAAGATGTAGGGAATAAAGTACATATTTTTTCTTTACCACTATATCACGAATTTTCATTTGATTTACCTCTATAACTCAAATTATGCCTAAGACGAACTATACGTAACACGAAGAAAAATCGCAGTCCCGTGGAATTTCGAGTTAGCGAGAGTCGACTTATATTAAATGATAATCACGTAGTATAAAACCACAAACTCTAATATGTAAACGTGTACCTCTAGGGAGTGACCTGTCAATATCCATACAATTGTGGACACATGGATACCATTGCGTGTACATATAATATTTTATTTACCATAAATATTTTCATTAATTACCCTTTATTCCTGTTTATTTGCTTAAAACAACTCGGTTGTGGTGACATTTAGAAATGCAATACAAAACAACGCTTTATCTCGAGTTGCTGTCGATTACCTGCAAAATAAAAAACATTCTGTACAAAAATAAATTCTTGTGAATCTATATGAATTTTATATTTATGCATTTTACTACACCATTATATAAGGGATTAAATATTAACTAGTGTATGAATTTCTAAATTTATCTTGTTATTGGTGGGATAGGGTAAACATAACAAGGAACTGTTTGCAAATAATTAAAGGCTGCGAGTTTGTAAGACTAGAAAAGCATGGGTCCCAACATAGACCCTTGTAGTACACCATATTGATTTTATAGTTCTTCAGACACTTGTTATTTCAAACATTTTTTCATTGTTAATATAACGAATTTACTGTTTTTAGTCCTTATAGATACGATTTCAACCAATACGTTATGAGCTATACTACTATATTTTTTTTCATCTGACGACTATCGAAAAACTCTTTAATTTTTTATATTCAATAGATTAAAACAAGTTAAACATTGACAAAAGGTGAACATGAGCTGCTCCTGGGGTATGAAAAATAACCCATATTTCAGTCAGTTGCCGACCGCTGACACAGAGGCGGTGTCGGCGCCGACTAAGCGAGGTGTGAAGCTGGTCGCGCGTTCTAGCGGCGTCGGCGCGAACCAGCATCGGCAATGCAGATGTGTGAAATCGAACGCCTAAAGAGGAAAATTGCTAATATCAATGATTTCATTTGAATAACTCTAAAAACTTTTAAACGATTTCCTGAAAAGAGTTTTTAACACTTTATATTACGACGAATACTGTATTAAATGAGAATAACTAGGAAGCTAAACTTTTGGTTCTCGAAAGAATGGAGAATCTCCACCCTCCTTTATAATGCCAGCTCTGCCCGCAAGCGAACGGGTGGACCGATGCTTCTAGGTATCAAATGAGGCGACTCCCCAAACCGATTATGATTTTCATAACCAGTGTTAACCCAAAACAGACAAAATGATAAAGTAAACTTATACCTCAGAAGCGGCACTTGTTCACCTTTTGTCAATGTTTAACTTGTTTTTAATCTTTTAATTAAAAGAAAATTGAGTTTTATATAGTCGTCAGAATGAAAAACATACAAATATTGGTCCGAAACATATAGGTTGAAATCGTAAAATGACTCAAAACAGTAAATTCGATATATTAACAAAGAAAAAAATATTTTAAACAACAAGTGTTTAAAGAAATATAAAATCAATACGGTGTACTACAAGGGTCTGTGTTAGGATCCATTCTTTTCTTTGATTTATAAACTCGTAGCCTTTAATTATTTGCAAACAGTTCTTCGTTATTTTTTATACTTAAAAACCGGTTCTTGTTCACCTTTTGTCAATGTTTAACTTGTTTTTAATCTATTAATTTAAAGAAATTTAAGAGTTTTTCGATAGTCGTCTTAATGTCAGAATGAAATCAAACAATATCTTAGTAGCATGGTTCAAAACTTAATGGTTGAAAACGTATCTAAAAGGACTCAAAACAGTAATTTCGTAATATATTAACGACAAAATTTTTAAATAACAAGTGATTAAAGAAATATAAAACCGATACGGTGTACTACAAGGGTCTATTTTAGGACCAATGCTTTTCTTATCTTATTAACTTTGAGCCTTTAATTATTTGCAAACTAATTCGTTATTTTTTATACTTAAGAAGCGGTTTTTGTTCACCTTTTGTCAATGTTTAGCTTTTTTTTAAATATATTGAATATAAAACATTTAAGAGAGTTTTTCGACAGACGTCAGAATGAAAACAAAAGTACAGTAGTATGGCTCATGACGCATTAGTTGAAATCGTATCTAAAAAAAACCGAAAACAGTAAATTCGTTGTATTAACAAAGAAATTTTTTTTGAAACAACAAGTGTCTGATTAAATATAAAATCAATATGGTGTACTACAAGGGTCTATGTTGGGTTGGGACCCATACTTTTCTTGTCTTATAATCTCGCAGCCTTTAATTATTTGCAAACAGTTCCTTGTTATTTTTACCCAATACCAATTATAACAAATTAAATTTAGAAATTAATACACTAGTTAATATTTAATCTCTTATATAATGGTATAGTAAAACATACAAATAAATTTCATATAGATTCAAATGAAACTCAGAACATAAAAAAATCGACACGAAAATAACAATACAGTAATACAACTCTTGACCGGAAAGGAAACATTACTAAAAAAAATAATTCCAAAGTTTAGAGATTATTATCGTGCTGGTATATTTGTAATGCTCATATTGGAAAATTTATCGATTAATTTAATACAGCATTTCCATTTTGTTTTAAAATAATTGTCAAAATTCTATTATATTTACAGCGGTCATATTTACAGTGGTCTAAAAAAACCAACTCAAGGACGATCAACTCTTTTTTCAACTCATGAAAGATGGCACACGTAGTTAGGCAACTTATTTATTTGGTGGAAACTGATCTTTATATTTGGCAATAAAAGATGCCTTTAGAATGACAATAGACTATTTACGTAAGGTCACTTTCACAGTAATTAAATAACGACTACATACTGTATTCAGTTTATCACTACATATCTTAAAAATAGCTTTCACTATTAGAAAAAATATCGAAACTTAAACAATTTACATAGTTTATCACATATTTTAATTTCGTTCAACGAACGAAACAATTTCAAAATAATCTGCAATGCATACAATGGAGTTTAATTACTGTATTCAATAAATTATCAACTGGCAAAAGAAGAAAATTTTTTTACTAGTGTTTCAAAAAAGTGTATCCAGAAGAAGCGTATTTGTAAACGTTATGTTATATTTGTTGTTTTAAGAAGAAGCGTTATGCGGAAAATTAAAAAATGAGGAATAAAAATTAAAGTAAGTCATAATCTCTGGAAGGTAAACAAATTAAAATTTGTAGTACCTGATTTTACTGTAGTTTGTAAATATTCAAAATTCCCCGCCCAAACCTTTTCTACAGAGTCACAGACTCAAATAAAACTCTTTAAATTTTCGTGTTCAGCTGCCTCACATGTCATCCAATCGACATGTTCGCCACTTAACTAATGACATGGTTTGTTTAAAAATTGCGTTCGAATGAATTTGTGTAAAACACAAACTGAGGGAACTCTTACTCCGTCAGCAACTGTACAAGTAAACTGAAATTACGGTCAATGGAACCATATGTTTGCTAAAAGGTAAAGTTGTATTATTCGGAGTTATATCTTGTATTTAAAGGCAATATTAAATTCAATCATCTCTTTGTAGAAGCTAAATTGGTGTATACAGAGAATAGAATTGATCCGTGCGCCTGCTCAATTGGAGTTACGCCATGTGTACACTGTACACACTATTTTCCATAAAGGAACTTTCCCCTGCTCGTGGGGTGACTCCAAACGAGCAAAAACTATATAAAAAGTTAGATCAAGTTTTGAAAGTACTAGAACGGCTTATCAATACAGTAAAACATTTTTCGTTAAACTGCTTCAAAAACAGATGTTTTTAATGCATGTTTTCCGGACCTAAATACACTCTTTTTATTCCTAGGAATTAAAAGCTGATGTACTCGATACCAGCTGACTCTTTATAGTCCTAGGACTATAAAAGTCAAAAAGTGCCGAGTACGTCGTAATAATCGAACAATATTCATTCGATTACAAATAATCGAAACATTCATCGTTATTATCGAAACATTCATTGTTGTCAGTTTAATCAATTTGTGAAACTCGCTCATTTCACCAATCGATTATTACATGCGTTCGATACGTCGATAGTTGTTCATTGTTGTCAGTCTATCCTAACACAAATGAAACAGACAATCAGCTGATTGCTTCAAATAGCAAGAACAAGACGGTGGCATCTTTTGAAGGCATCTTTAAAGGTAAACAAGCTGTAACATTTTGGTTTTCTTAAGTAGTTTACGTATTGTATTGAGCAATATAACGAAAAATATAGTTCATCACACGGACCTAAAGCTGCTTTTCGTTACTCGGTCATTTTTCAACCTCGGCTTACAGCCTCGGTCGTAAAACTTGACCTTGTTTGAAAAGCGTCACTTTAGGTCCTTGTAATGAAATATACTATTAACGAAAACTCCTATATAAAAGGATAATCTAAAATTTAATCAATAAGTAATTAACTGAATTTAATACTACAGTACTATCCTATACCAGAAATAATAAATCAACCTTTTAAATAAACATTTCAGAAAGAAACAAAGACTGATGATTTTTAAATGTATGTAATTACTCCTGAAGAAGTAAAATACAACACTCAACTCTTAGTTACTTTGGTTACTTCTCATGAAAAAACGAGTAAGTAAGTCTTGAAAAAACAATTCTTCATAAAAGGTCATAATTTTGTTTCTCACAAAATTAGCGACTAATCGCCCATTTTCTCGGGTTCCCACAGCGACTGGGAAAAGTGCGAAAAGTGAACGACATTTGACAATCGGGCTGGGGTCAAACGACTTGGACTTGGCGACATTGCGGCGACGTCCGCTGAGCGGGGTGGGTGACCGCCAGGGGTCAGACCTGAGTAGCGATGTGCGTATCGGACTCTGTTGTTCTTACTGAATAAAATTCACGAATGTAAAATATCCAATAGATGTCAAACATCCTCAGAGTAGATGTATTATTTATTCAAATGTATATCGGTCATTCTCCACGAGTACGATTTTCAGTTATTTTTAGCGAATTTCCTCTATAAGGAAGAAGCTACTACCGCAGATCTCATGGTAAGACCTAAGCCCAAGACCATGATAACTTTTCGTTTTGGGGCCCCCAGAAGCAAAAAACACCATTCGTTTGAATTTTTAGATTTTTTAGTTTAGCAGACAAACATGTATATATAAAAAACAAATACAAAAATGGTCCGATCTCTATGAAATTTGGTACAGACATGTAAAGTGGTAATCAATTGGACCAGTTCGTAAACCAGCCCGATCGGACCACCAGAAGGGGTGGTAAAGGGGGATAACCCCCTCCAAAATGGTTTTTTGGTTATTCACATAGAAAAATAAAAATTATCCGATTTTTGTTAGCATTTTTGTTAAATTATTTTACAATTAATTGTTCTAGAATAGGAACTAGGAACTATAAGTACTTACTGATCTTTATTGTAGCAGTTACTAAGAATAAACTTACCTAGTTTTTTATACAAAGTAATAAAATAAATACATGGTTAAATTTAACAGGCATTTTTCCTCCTTTGTTTAAATAATGTGCAATTTAGAAATAAACTGGACTATTTTATTACAGATTTTTTATCATTTGGATGCAATAAAAACAAGGTTTTTAATTCCTATTTCCATCAGAGTTCCCAGGGAGGTCCCCCGGTCTCCTGGACCCCCCGTCTCCTGGACCCCCAGGCCCCCCGCTTTGGTGTGGCGCGCTAAAATCTCCTCTTTTTCCCTTATCACCATATGGGAACCCTAACTGAATCAAGAATCAAGACTTTATTTGCCAAAAACAAATACATTGCATGGCCATCGTCAACACTTAAAACATACATAATATCCTAAAGTTAAAACTATACATCCTTAGCATAAAAAGTAGGCTAGCCTAATAATAAAAACTGCACAAAAATCCCAGAAAATTAAATTAATATCTGTAGTCGAGGATGTCATGAATACTGTAGTAGGCCTATGCCTTGTCTATTAACAGATTTTTTTTAACGATTCTGGAATTTTGATAAAGGCATTTCCATCTTAAGGTCCTGAGGCAATGAGTTAAACATTAGAAGAGATGTTATGCTAGAAGAATGTAGTGTTGTGTTTAGGAGCGGGAATGTTCGATCGAGGTCGAAGTGAACGCTTTGGTCATGAGGAGTAAGTAAAGAAGGATTCTTTTTGAAAAATATCAATGTCAGAAATATAGGCAAGGGAAAGTTAAAATCAAGTTCTGATGAAAAATCAGTCTGCACGAACCCGCTTCCTAAAGTTAAAAACAACGCATAGAGCTTTTTTGAAGCCTGAAAATATTCATAGTGCGTGAACTCTGAAAGCCCCAAATCGTCAGAGCATATATCATATGGGGATAAAAACAACGATAATAAAGAGCTATTATAAATCAGAGTTTCCGTACTGTGCAAGCTTTCTAAGAGCAAAAAGACAAGAACTAAGTTTACCTATAACCTTATTTAAATGATCACATTACTTCAGGTTTCCAACCGGTTTTAGGCAAAGAAAGTTCTCAGAATCTACACAAGGTATAACATCATCTTCTACCATAATCTGAGATATATTACTGGTCTGTATTGAAAAATTAAGAAGGTGCGTGGGTTTTATTAATGTTTACAACAAAACCATTAGCTTTGAACAAGTGAAAAAGACAGTTCGAGTTCGCATCAAGAAAACTACTTATTTCTAACTCGGCCTTTTGTTTTTGCCCGGAAGAGGAGTGACGTGTCGTCAGCTTCTACGAATAAAATCTACGAATTAGTCCAGGCAACGAAAAGGTATAGAGGGAATTTTTTGGAACGCAATTTTTAACTCTGCAGCTTTGTTTGGACTAGTTAGGAGGTGAGCATATCTAAAGTCAAACCGTCCGTAGCCCTTGAGCGGGAGGAGGGAGGGGGGTCTGAAGGTACCAATTTTTGTTTTTCCTAAATATCTTGAAAAAATATCAACTTTTAGTATTCTCTATTAAATTTGAAAATTAAAGAAAATTAAATTTTCTGCAAAAAAAGTATGTAATATCTCTACTTTGGTCCAACCATTTACAAGGTAAGCACTAATTTATTATATATATATATATATATATATATATATATATATATATATATATATATATATATATATATTTTAATATCCCATACATAAGAAATACATGTAAATTTGTGGGTAACATACATGCCCAATGGGGCAACGTTTTTTCACCTAAAGAAAAATGAAGAGGATTCAGGAAATATTGACAAAATTTCCAGTAATTTGACACCTCAATAATAAAAATTGGTCTAAATTAAGGTGCTGGCGAGCTCACAAAAAACTTTATTTTTCAAGGAATTATAACAAATTGTATGTAGACGGGTGAAGCGCCACTGCTCTCTCTCCTTATGCCGAGTGGCGCGCCACCGTTAAGGTCGTTCCGGTACTAGTACGTATTGAAACTTTTCTTTCGATATTCACGGTATCGGTATCATATCGAATCATTCTATACTATCGTGATATCGAAAGAAGTTTGAAGAGTAAAAGTATCGAATCGTATATAAATTATTAAACGCGTCAGGGGAGGAAAATTTTATATGACAATCCGGCCAAAATTTTAGAAATTTAAAGAATCTTCCACGTTGAGTTCCTGCCCCTATAATTTATTGTTTAATTATTAATTTATTACGCTTATGTTTTTAATGTAAAATTATACTGTCTTACAACAATTGATTTGTATATAATTTTGTTACCCAACCTAGTTTTTTACAAACCAATAGACAATAGACAGTCTTCAATAATATGGAAAATGTTATAAGATCGTAATTGGACATGTCATGCACAAAGGAAGAATTTACATGAAGATTGTTACGTAAAATAAACGAACAAATTAAAAAATAAAAGTACAATTTTACTAATAACATGTAATAATAAAAATGTTTAGTGCATCAATTATTTAAATAACATTAATTTGATTTAACATTCCGTATTAACAGTAGGCCTAATAACATCCTAATTGAATATGAACTTATTATTTTTTTTTAGTTTTTCCTGGCATCTTCTGATCCGATTTCGATACTCACGGAATCGATACTTTGGATAGATAATTTTGGGGTATCGATACTTTTCTTTCAATACCGCTTCGATACCAAATATCGGGTCGAAGTCGGTATCGCAACGTCCCTATAGACAGGTGGAGCGCCACTGCTCTCTCTCCTTGCCGAGTGGCGCGCCACCGTCGCGTCGCAGCGACCAGCTGTGCGGCTCTCCTCTGCCCATTCTTGAGCGACGTTTCACTCCGACTCCGACTGTCTTTCTAGTGTTTGGATATCGAAAGAAAATATCGATATTTATATCGACGATAATATCGGATCAAAAATATCGATATATCGGGAAAATATCGATATATCAGAAAAATATCGTTAATAATTAATCGAATGCATACGGTATGTATCACAACAGTTAGCAGCACACCCGTGTCGGCCATTTGACGAAAAATTGTTTATAATTATACTTTGTAGTATAATTTAGATCAATAAGTGTAAAATAAATTATTTTACTGCAAAAGACTTGTTTCAAGTAGCCTACATAGCAAAGATAATTTTTTGAAATTCTTGTGGATAACTATACTCTGTATACATCTGGTTGAGCCGTCGACCCCGAGCTTCTTGCGGCCACCCCCAATAAACCCTCCCCGACTCCAGGCCGGCACGAAGCTGTTTCACTGATGAGTCACCTACTGGCTCTCCTAGTACGAGGATACATTTTTTATATTTAAAATAATTTTATATTTTTATATTTTTGTTGAAGGGTACTAAAAAGGTTAAGAAAAGTGATATAAAATTCGACTATATATTTTGATTAATTCCCCCTTAAGAAAAGAAATAAAATTTGCTTGAGATTTATTTGCATCTATTTAACGAGAAAAATGTAGAAAATATCTAGTTGAATTTTATATAATTTTTCTTAACATTTGTAATACTTTTCAACAAAAATATAAAATACCCCCGTTGCAGCAGACCTGCATACTCAGCGAATTTCAAATGCAAAACAACATATTTCAATCCTACATAGCGAGATTTGACATGTTTTTGTAAGCTCCATAAGAATAACATGGGGAATGAGTATGCAGGTGTGCTGCTACAGGTATATTAAAACTGGGTGGTTTTAATTCAATATTTAGTAGATCTGAACTAGAAGAAGCTATTTACCAAGTTTTATTGAGATATGTTGAGAAATAAGCGAGATATAGAATTTTAGTTATTTCCCTTAAGGTTAACATTGGGACAACGTACTGTGTTTACCACTTTCAATATCTCGGTAACCAATGGACATAGAGCAGTGTTTCAAAATACTAAATTGTTTGTTTTTTTGAGCTGAATTCAATGGTGCCCACAAAAATTAGATAAATTTTATTTTTCTATGTAAAAGACTCTAAAAACCCATTTTTGGGGGGGTTTATCCCCCTTTACCCCCCCTTCCGGTGGTCCGATCGGGCTGGTTCACGAACTCGTCCAATTGATTACCACTTTACATGTCCGTACCAAATTTCATGTAGATCGGACCATTTTTGCGGCCGCTATCGTGCTAACAGACACATAGATATATATAGATATATATATATATATATATATATATATATATATATATATATATATATATAAATTCAAACGAATAGTGTTTTTTGCTTCTGGGGGCCCCAAAACGAAAAGTTATAGTGGTCCCGAGCTTAGGTCTTACCATGAGACCTACGGTAATAGCTTCTTCCCTATAAAAATATCAAATTATTTGAAATTTTAAAAAATGTATCATTGTTATTAAATTATTAAACAAGAAATTGTTTTTAGTTAAAAAATTTAACTAAAAACAATTTCTTGTACCTAATAAGTTATTTTCAAATTGATATCTTAAATATTTAATTATCAAATAATATTGAATTACTGCTAATGTAAAATTGCAGAAAAAGTTAAACTGTATTTTATTCATGTATAATTTTTAAAAATTTGCTAATATCGATACTAACGATAATATCGAAGTAAAATATCGATATTCTGATAATATCGAAAGTCTAATATCGATATAAAAATAACGATGAATCGGAACAAAAATATCGATATTTCCGATATATCGGATATCGATACCGAACACCAGCTGTGCGGCTCTCCTCTGCCCATTCATGAGCGACGTTTCACTACGACTCCGACTGTCTTTCTCAATGAAATCCGGATCGGGGAGAAATCGTTTACCAACTCTGACACAATTGTAGTTTCCTCATCGGGTTAAACCGTTTAACCAAACACGGTTTGCCTCTTAGAAAGCTCCTCTAGTTATTGTCTAACTGTTTTGATGGTGATGAGAAAACTCACGGTCTTTATACGGTTGTAAGAGAAGAGTTATTACTTTTGAGCAATGCGAATTAACGGTTTAGCGAATGAAATTGTTTTATAGGTTACTGTTGAGGCGAAGAAAGAAATACGGGTAGTTAATAAATTTTCGATTATAAACGTTTTAATACGGACCACTCCTTAATCGCGTGCCATTTACTGGCAGGTTAACGACTTAGTATAGCTCTTATAGAGAACTGGAAGATCAATTGATCTTTTCAGACAGCATTACTTAAAAATACTATATGAAGGCATTGAGGGGGCATTAGTTCGGGAATTAATGAAGATCTCACTGTAGTAACATTTATTTCAGTCTTAGTAAGATTTGCAAAAATTATAAATTTGATACGCTTTTATGTTAGTAAAATCCAACACTACAATCTAATAAAATATCAAAATGTTCCCATTAGCGAAACAATATTGTTAAGGTTTTTAAGCAATATTGCTGAAGATAGTATCAGAAAGATTAAGTGAAGTTGAGGACATTGTGGTAAGATATGAAATGCCACACGAGGTTGAATCAGCTTGCATATTGAGTGTGATATCTTTAGGAATAAATGGTTTGGTTAGAGTTAAAAATAATCCAAAAGTAAAGTTAAACATTGCAACATAGTGTAATTAGAAATTTAATGTTGTATTAACTTGTATGTTTCCACAAACAACTGATGATGTGTGCGAACAAGTGTTACACATGATTTTTTTTTTACATTTTTGATTGTTAAAGTTTTGACATTGACTTTATTTACTGTTTCATATAAATGTCGTAATTTTATATTTCTCACAAACGTAAAAAATCGATATTTTGGTTACAATTAAAAATTTTTGAGATTTGTCTTTAAAAAAATTTTAATATCTAAGTTTTGACGTCATTTGACATTTACTTAACGCTATATTGTTCTGTATTCGGCATTTCTTTCATGTAAATATATTACATAAATGTAATACATTTTATTATGTTATAGGCCAGTTAACAATTGTAATGTTAGCCTTACAAATTATGTAAAATGTCTTGCATTGTAACATTTTCTTATTTACGATACTAAACAACTTGAGCCAGCGGATCAACTACAAGCATTTATGAGCACTACGTCAGGGATGAGATATGCCACAAAGACCTTCGTCGTCGGTTCGCCTCCTGCTAGCCATCAGGCGATTTAGTTTTTGCGCGGGGTCTGAATTTTTATTTTCCTTTTAATATTTCCTCAACATTGCCTAGAATACGTATTTTGTCGCACAAAAAATTTTAAGAATATTGTTAAAATATTCTTTAATATTGACTAAATGTTAAGAAAATATTACCGACAATAATGAGACAACATTGTTTTGGTACTTGGGTTTGTTTGAAATATTAATACGTTTTTATTTTTCAGCCGAATGCATTTTTAGGGTGCGAGTCCTAGCTTCTTTCAATCGCTATTACATTCTTTGTTTGAAATTCATTGTTGGTGATGGTGATTTTATATTCTGATTTGGATTTTTGCGGACATTTGCCATCACTGATTAGTAAAAAACAAGTTTCACGACGTTTCGGGATCTGGAATCTGATACCGTCTGTGTTTCGTCTCGAATCTGACAAAGCTGTGTTTTGCCCAGGTTTTCCTGGCTATGTGTTACTAATCTTGTTATGTGTTAGGTTTTCTTCCACCTGATGACGGGATCAGATTCCAGATCCCGAAACGTCGTGAAACATTGTTTTTTACTAATCAGTGATGGCAAATGTCCGCAAAAATCCAAATTAAAACGCTATTAAATTTTAAATGAGGCATGAATAGGCATGGGTATTCAATAGGAAGAAAGTATGAGAGTTAAATATTTTATGAAAGAAGTAGAATGGACTTGCTAAACTAACGTAACTAGAGCACTGTTCCCAACTAGAGCACTGTTCCCTAGCGCGCCCCCCTTTTACTCATTAAAGTGAAAAATATCAGCTTCCAGTTGTTCCCTTTGTTGGTTCAGGTTCGACCTGTCTATCATCAGTTCCGCCGGGTCATCCCCTCAGCGGGGGGTGAGGGGGGTAAGATCGCCAAAACAGCCCCGTTTCGCAACACCCTCGCCCCTGGAAGGGGTAGTTGATGGACAACTGACAACGTGTGGAGAGGAGAGATGAGCTGACCGTTGAATAACTGCATCCTGGTGGGATCGGGAGACAAAGGGGTTGGTGAAAATGCGTAGGATAGAAAATTAGCTGTTTTGTTTTTATTTATCTTTACAAATATTCTTTCGAAGATGGCCGTTTTATGTAATTTTGATTCCCATTGGGTTTTAAAACATGTACGTTTATAATATCTACAGGCTAGCATGATCGCTGTAATCCTTTTTTCAGTCTGTGTGCAACGTAGGAAATGTCCAAGCAAGCACGGCCATTAGAAAAGTATGTACCTGTAGATATGCAAAATAATGTGATGATTTATGGAATGAGTACCTGGTGGACCGAGCCTTGCTCGGTGTTATTTCATGTTTACTACTTCATCCAGTTACTATAAAATATTTCAATTTCATATAATTGATAAATAGAAACGTTTTTTATTGCTCCATGGACTCTTCATCCTATTTGCTGTATTTTCCCTTGATGCGACTGTACATTCCATACAGCTGTTATGATTACTTCATTTGTTTACACTTTCCTTGTTTATTTTCGTTGCTATCACGGCAACCCATAAGGTCAATGTTAAAATTTTACAACTTTAAAATTCGATTTATTACGATATTAGATTTTCTCTGGCCAAGTAATCTGCATAAAAGACGTTTTTGAGTCATAAATTACTTATTACCAGTCTTTGAAGGAAATCCTCGGAGCCGTTTTTGAGATAATTGTGCAAGCACGCAAGCAAGCAAGTAAGCATACAAGCATACAAGCATATAATACAAGCACGAAATCATTACTCATACAAGAGTATAGGATAGGAAACAGTATTCACTCATACCATTCTTCGAGTATCGACCGGCGAAGAAATACGATTTTCAATCTCAACATTTTTATTGGAATATTACAGACACTCTGTTTACGTAAACAAATACTTCGGGTTTTTAAAAACGTGAAAGATCAACCGAATTGACATTTGACATGCACAATTTAGGATATCGTAATACGATTTATTCATAATTTTCCATTATCTCCAAATTTTTAAAACCCTTGTTAGTTTAACCGTATGTAAAATTTGTGAGGTTGTCTGAACTTACCCTTGATAATCTCATCATTGTACCACATTGTATAATAATTAAAGATGACATGTTTCAATTGATTTATCACATACTACCAATAATTAATAACTTCAAATCTTTTTCAACAATCGGTTTATAAAAACATGAAAGATATCCCGATTATCATTATGTAGCATTTTAGAATACTTGCCTACCATGATTTATACAACCGAATCATAAACCTACTTATAAGTCTTTTTAAACTTGTTTTGCCATCCGAAGTATTGTAAAAAGAAAATTAAATATCCCTTGGATGATAAAATCGTAGGTCTTAATACCCACTTTTGGATAAATTACTGATCGGTATCACTCTGAAGGTCGGGCCACGGCCCCACAAGGGTAGGGTTGGAGCAAATCTAGTCACAGGGCCCGGGTCCCTTAATTCTTATTTCTTTCATATTTATTACAAAATATTTTACAGTGGATCATGATCAAAAATATAGATATTTATAAAGCTTAGTAAAATAGTGTTAATTCTAGATATTTGGTTAGTTATTATTTTAATTAGGTGCATACGTGCCAGCACAGAAAACTAAATTAGTACTGATTTAGTTTTCTGAGGTGCCAGTTACTGTTGTTTGCATATTAGTATATTGTTCGCGCATTTTAACTCCGGCTATGGCTACTATGCTACTTATCATATTATATAATATTATTTTATATATATGATACTGGTAAACACAATGTTGGCAAACAGTGGGGCCATATAGAACAATGTTGTCAGAAAAGTACCCCCTCTCCCCCGCGTCTTACAATCAGCTGACTGCCTTAGCCGGAGATATAACGCATGAACTGTCCAACAGAGAGCCCCAACCCAAACTGAATTTCAATCTTGGTCAGTAAGGAAAATTGATCTCAAAATATAAATGTATTTTCAGTAAAATAAAAGTGAATGAACGATTTATTTAAAGTTCCGGCCAAATCATTAGGCGAGTGGCGAAAAATCGAAAAATGGAAATGGTTAACTGTGTACCGCTCCTCTACACAGTTAAGTAGTTGAACATATTTCCAACAGAAAGGAAGCACATTTACTTGGGTATGTTTGGAGAACTTACTAAAACAGCTGATTTGGAGAACATAAACAAAGAGCATAACTGTCTATAACTTCAGATGGGTAAATGATTGGCCAAAAACATATTTTGAACGCCAGCAGCGCACTCACTCACCCGCCTAATGATTTGGCCGGAACTCTAAACTTATGTTTGCAATAATTTTCCCAATAAAGTTTGCTTTTTAGATTGAACTAATAGCCTTAATAATAATGATAATTGATTATTCATTATTATCAATTATCAGTCCAAGTAAAATAACGAAATAACAAATTTATTCCTGTTTAAAAAATACAATAAAATACAATATACAGTTCAGGAATATAAGTTGACCACTTTGTCCAGTAGGCCTATTTGTGGTCAACTGAAACATGTTAACAGACAATGAAATATTCACTTTTTTGAGTCCAGCAAATCAAATTTGTAAAGGGCTAAAAATTACCAAGTAATTTTTAAAACGTAGTAAAGCTCACGAACACAGGGGGGCCCGAGGCTGATCCTAGTTACAGGGCCCGCAGTCGAATGTGGGGTCCATGGGTTGGGCTGAACGATTGTACCCATTACATTTACCTACCGGCTGGTATTTACCCCAGCCAATCCCCCAACTTAAAAAAAATACCCCGTTTCCTTTTGTGCGCGTAAAAAAACACTAGAGACTAAAGCAAGGCCAATCCAGGATCCTCCGATTTTTTCCTCGAAAATTCCTCTATTCACTCCACAATGTCCTTGGAAGCCTCTGATGCAAAGAAGCCACCCATTTGGGTCAATAACCCCGGGCCCGGGTCCACGCTTTCGGTAAAAAGCCGGGTATGTAGGCTCTGCATTGTTGGGCAACAATAAACACGCGACGCGCGGCGGCGGCAACATGACAGAGGGGAGGGGGGAGGGGGTCAGCTGTGGAGGGGGGCGATCAGCTGTTCGCCAGCTGATTGTTGCCGGCCGCCAGTGCGCCAGTACTCCGCGCGACCCGCGCTTGTACGGACATGTCGTGTTGACGTAGTGCAGTGATGTGCAGCAAGCCGAGAGTGATAGCAGCGGAGATAAAAAAGGACTTCTGCAAGGATGTGAAACGCGACAGGAATGGAAGTAAACCCCACATTGCTGGTGAGTTTGGCATCATTTCTTAATTATCATTCAGCATGTTTGTAATAAAACAAAATAGAGTGGATTTAAAGGTTAAGGATGGAGTTGTGTTGCTTGTTTTGCAGCGACAATCGAGGAGGGGTTTTAGTACATTTTTTTTAAATTATTAAATGTTAACAGATTTTGTTAGTGTTTAGAAATATATATTTTTTAAACAATATGGTCTAATCTATTGATTAACTGACGATTATGCTGTACCGTATAAATATGTTTTTGGTATGCCTAAGTTACAATTCTCCAGTCAATAGGCCTTGGTCTTATAACGTTGAATTCGAAGATATAGGTCTAGTTGTATTATTATTTAATTTTTTTCATACTGATTACACAATTTTCTTATTTGTGACAGCAGAGTGAAAAACACATAGATTAGGCCTATATTAAGATTTCAGTCAAGAGGCATTAATAAACATTTTACAGCAACAAAACAAGAATAAAGCAATGGGTGCCATAATTGTGATAGCCTATTAACTCGATCAACAAACAAAATTACAAAAACCGCACAACCAACCCATCAAGCCAATAATGCACAACATGAAATCTGACAAATTAAAGCTAACAAGAAAACATGGCGAACAGTAATTAATGGTAACTAGCCTCAGAGAATAACAAAGCAAGATTAGGTCAACCTAACCTTTAACATTAACTGAGATCTTACAAGCATGAAAAGCGGCTGATAAACAAATGCGATGATAATAATAATAATAATAATAGTAAGAATCATCTTAAGCAACAAGAAGGACAAATATCTTCAATAATATCCACTCTAATAAATGAAAAATTAAAGAGGATATACCGATCACGGTCATAAACATTATAGACTATGTAGACTATCTGCAGTGGTAAGATGTGGTAAGTGATTTAATAAGCTGCAATGTTTATTTTTTTCAGGATCGCTTTCGGCCATTCTATTTTATATGAGGATGTTCTAATGTAATGTAATGGCACTTTTTCCATTTTCAACTTCTACACCGGTACAGCAGTTGAAAATGGAGAGACGCCGAAAGCGCTCCTGCGGAAATAAATTAAATGAAACAGTGGTGCTCAACGGACACATATAACCTACAATATGGCTGTAAAAATACAGTCAAATATTAATTTTTACCGAATTTTTACAACCATGCAAAACTATTCAAAGACTGGTAAACAACCAAATTCAAAACTTAAGATAATCATTAATAAGAGTGATTTTTCATAAATTTTGAACATGTTTGAAGAGTAACTTGTAAAGGTGCCTGTCCTTTGAAAAGGAAAAATTAAACACACTTGAATATATTTTTCAACTTTGTATGTACTCTGCATACAAAGTTTCACCAAAATCAGTTCATAAACAACAGTAAATATGAATGGATAAATTAGCAACAATAACAGAATATAGACAGCACAGACCACTCCATCGACCGACAAACAAATAAAACCGTTTTGGCGTACAGAGCTTTTTTAGTTACATACTCTAGCTTTTTTTTGATAAATTTGCAAATAAAGCATGTAAATGTTTATTAAAAATTATAATTTTTGAGAGAGTGGAAACAGTTATTTTTTAACATTTAAATCCCGACAACTTCTAAGAATGAGTTTTTACAGATAGGCGGGTAGCCAAATGTCATTTTGTTTAGCATCTAAACCATAAAATATTTATCAAAATCGTTGGACCGCTTTTGAAAAATTTCAACTTTTGTCGGGGTTTCAGAAATTAATAAAAATTGTATAATTGGCCTAAAAATTATAATCTTTAATTAATAAAAGAATAAAACACTTGTAGGCCTATGTATCGTACCTACACGCCAAATTTCATCAAATTTCGAACCATAAATTTTGTCTCCAGTTCTGATTTATGTCCACGTGCCGGTGCCCACACACCCACTCGTACACGGACGGACAGATACCACTTTGCTGGCTATCCATCCCACTTTTGTGTTGCAGAGAACACTTTCAAGAGTATTTTCACTAAGAAAGTGATAACAACTCAAATTTGAAAATTTTGATGAAAGCAATCCTTAGCTTTGTACTCGCGCCAGGTGTCCATGGTTTCTCGGCTCTCGGTGTTTGTTGATCTTCTGACTGTTTGTGATTTTTCTCGCCGTTTGCCGACGTTACCAAAGCACGCGACAGGTTTCACAACAATTATGTTGTTTTCTGGAGGAATCGTTGAACCTTTGCTCTTAGTATGACTGGACAGTGGACACGGTGTCGGTTAGAGTACTTTGAAATAGAAACTGTGGAAAGACAACAAATAAGTTTAATGATAGTGAGTTGGTAGGGGTGAAAATCGCCGCTGTAAAAATACGCCTGATAGCGCCGTCAGGCGTCTTACGATATTAGGGACTATAGAGTCCCTAGGGACTCTTACTAAACTCCTTAAGTATAGCAAGCGACCTTGCAAGTGAAAGGTGCAGCCTAAATTTTCAAGTGTTACCATCTTTCTTCAACGACCTCAGTGGATTCAAAACTTTCGTAATTTTTAAGGAGATGTTGCCGATACCTTAGTCCATGAAACCTATGGTAATCGACAGCAAAATGAGGTATTCCAGCAGCATGTCTTCTAGACTTATCTATTAATTCAATAGAAACTGCATATAGGGACGGTACCCTGTGTAATGTAAATGTGGAGGCTGCTTTCGTATATATTTTTAAATTCGTGTTTTCATTAAGGCTAAACGCAAGGTAATTCTATCAGGCGAAGACCATAGTTTAAATTATATTTCGATTGAGTCAAATTTTGGATCTTTTCTGTTATACGTATACCACTGTTTCTGGTTTGTTTTTAAAACTTTATTTTGGTATGTTAGGTTAGGATAGGTTAGGTTAGATAACATAACTTAACCTCACCTAACCTAACGTAACGTAACCTAACCTAACATAACCTATCCTAGCGTAACCTAACGTAACCTAGCCTAGCCTCAGGGCCGTACTCAGACCGGTACAGCCGGGACAATTTGACCGGGGCCCGGGGTCAAGGGGGGCCCAGGCTGGGCCGAAGGGGGGGCCCGGGGGGCAGGATCCCCCTCCGAAACTGTGTAAAGCCGCCGAGAAGGCCCGGGAACACGTTAAAAAGGCCCACAACGGCAACGAAGGTACCAAAATCGGCACGTGGGAGTAAAAAAAAGTCACCACTTTTTACAAGCCGAAAATCAGCTACGGTTTTTAGTGGAACGGGTGCAGTACCAGGACGTGAGGGGGCCCGGCTTCATTTCTTCATCGGGGCCCGCCAAAGCTGGGTACAACCCTGCCTAGCCTAACCTAACCAACTAGAAATGGGACCGCTAGACGGTCAATCGCTGGCTTATCGCGTCTAGACAGAGATAACGGTAGATAAGAGAACGAAATTGCAGGTAAAATATTCCTACAAGGAATTTCCACTTTAAAAAGATTATAACAATTATTTGACCTAGTTTATGGTGCTCGGTCAAAAATCAAGCATGAAGGGTAAATTTGTAATGGTGATATACGTATAACGGAAAAGATCCCAAATGTTAAACCCCCAACATAGACCAATGCGGAAATCAAACACTTTCGAGTAACTCGACCAGAAAATAATTAAAACCACGTCAACAAATAAAAAGAGAAACCGAATGTGTCGGACGACTCGATAAATCGGTCCACCGGAAACGGCAAACAGAGATCGCGACGATGGAACCGCTTTCCTGCGTCGCTTCCGCGTCCTAGGGGGGAAAGCGGACGAGAGTGTCGTGTCCACAGTCCTCAGTCCACACCCTTGTGTGTCCACACGTCCACACCCTTGTGAGGCACGGGGATGGCCATCCGGGGACCGGACGTGCCGACGCGACGGCCGAGAGGGAAACTGCATGGTGGAGGCGATAGTTTGGAGGTTGCGACATTGGTAGCCTTGACTGTGATCCAGAAGGTTTAGAGGTTACAGTATTACCAGTCATATTAGAACGTTTATGCGAAATAAAAACATATTAAATTGTACATGGTGTTTTTTTTTAACGCGACTCAAAACTTTAATTTATCAGTGAATGATTATTCTCCCAAAGATCCACGGATTTGACCCCATTATATTATTTTCTTTTGGGATACATAAAAAGAAAGGCCTACGAAAACATGTCACAGGATATTCAGCACCTCAAAACAAATATATCAAATTTAATACAAGAAAATTCGAAGAGGTACTATGCAAACTTGGTTAGGATGATGGAGAGAACACAACTTTTTACTGATGTCCATGGCGGATTGTTTGAACCAGCGACCGTTTGAACACACATGACATACGCTAAATGCGATGAAACATATATAATACGCTGTATAAATTGCAAATATTATACAAAATACACCCGTTGCAGCAGACCTGCATACTCAGCGAATTTCAAATGCAGAAGAACATAATTCAATGCAACATAGCGAAATTTGACATGTTTTTGTAATCTCCATAAGAATAACATGGGGAATGAGTATGCAGGTTTGCTGCAACAGGTATGTTAAAACGGTTGGTTTTAATTCATTATTTCGTAGATCTTGACTAGAAGAAGCCATACCAAGTTTTATCAAGAAATGTTAAAAAATAAGGAAGACATAGAATTTTTTTATTTCCCATAAGGATAACATGGGGAATGATTATGCAGGTTTGCTGCCACAAAAATGGAAATTTCGTGGGTTTTAGACTAAAATACATTAGACCTCATCTAGATGAAGCCACAAACCAAGTTTTATTAAGATATGTTGAGAAATAAGCAAGATATTGAATTTTACTTATTCCCCATAAGGTTAACATAGGGACAACGTACTGTGTTTACCACTTTCAATATCTCGGTAACCAATGGAGATAGAGCAATGATTCAGCATACTAAATTGTTTGTTTTTTTGAGCTGAATTCAATGGTGCCAACAAAGATTTGATTAATTTTATTTTTCTATGTAAAAAACTCAAAAAACCCATTTTTGGGGGGGTTTATCCCCCTTTACCCCCCCTTCCGATGGTCCGATCGGGCTGGTTCACGAACTCGTCCAATTGATTACCACTTTACATGTCTGTACCAAATTTCATTAAGATCGGACCATACTTACGGCCGCTATCGTGCTTACAGACACATATATATATATATATATATATATATATATATATATATATATGATCTATACATGACTTGAAAATGAACTAATGTATCGAAACTAGTCGTCGAAATAAAAAATGTTTCAAAAAAGGGTACTTTGTTTCTTAACTTAATAATGTTAACTAAAATAATATATATATATATATATATATATATATATATATATATATATATACATATATAGATAGATAGATAGATAGATAGATATATAAAAATTCGAACGAATAGTGTTTTTTGCTTCTGGTGGCCCCAAAACGAAAAGTTATCATGGTCTCGGGCTTAGGTCTTACCATGAGACCTACGGTAATAGCTTCTTCCCTATAGGGGAAAATTCGCTAAAATACGGTCTTTTTATCTTTATATGTGCATAATTCAATCTTATAAATGGGTTGCGTTAACAAAACATCCTGTAATGACTCTAGGTTGTTAGGTATTGTGGTATTTGACAAATATATAGTAGATTAAATTAAATTGTATGATTCTATGTTGTTTAATTTTTAGGTATTGTGACAGTGTAGGTAGTGTTTTATGGCAAAAATACATCCGTTGGAGGGACTTAGATCAAATTTTGTATTTGGAAAATGGGGGTAAGGAAGCCCTTAAGTGAAAATCTTGACGTTTAAATTGATAATATTATTGGCCTTGTCAATTGAAAAGTGAAATCATGCAATTTTAGTAATAGCAGAGTAAAGAAAAAAAGTCTTCAGGCGAAATTTACTGCATGCACACCCTCAAAGATTTGGCATGTTTCGACCACCCATTTAAGGAGTTTTGCATACTTCTTTTGAATGTGCTGCGATAGATACTGCACACCCGAAAAATATGTTTATGAACCATACTGTATTATAATCTGTACTGCTGTACGTTTTATAATCTTGAATTGATTTATAAAAGTGTGCTGGGAATCCCTTAACAACAACGTAAACCTGGCTCATAGCTATGATATCACTATTGCAGAGATAAGTTTAAGTTGTATTACTAAACAATTTCAAGAGGCTCTTGAGGAAACAACGAGTCATTATCCTAGGTAGTGCTGGATTACTATAACGAGATAGAATTTAATATGTACATTTCGTTTCAGACAAGAAAACCTTTCAAGTTCGTTATTTTTTTCAAGTTCCGCAGGCTACTCTGTAGCTTTAGCCAGAAAAAATCCGATGGATTTATAAGAATTGCAAAGTAAAGTTGTATTATACTTGTTTTATTACCAAATAGACAATTCAACACACCTAAAATTCAATCTATTCTCTTAACATTCCCAACAAGAGAATAAATCAGTCCCCCATTCAACCGAATCGACTCTAGAAATATTACTTTTGCCAGATCGATCGCCGTTTTCGGAGCTCTAATAAACTCTCACTTTCGATAGTTCAAGGACCCAACAACGCGGCCCTCAGACCCCGAATGTCTGTAATTTATTGAAACAATCGACTAAAAGGTGGGCGTGGTGGGTAATGTTAACATGAGCTGCGAGCTTCTCAAGGCCGGGGAGCTCACGAGCTCACGAGCTCACGACCGCGTGTAAACCACTCTTGCACTCTTGTCTCCCTGCATTGACATTCTTTAGCGAGCTTGCAATAGCTATTTTAAGACCTTTTGTTATTGTGTAACAATGTAGAAAGTAAAGATGGGTCAAATGTTTGAAAAAGTGGTATGTTCTTAGTTCTTATTATGTCATAAGCAGAATGTATAGGCATAGCGGGTGAAAAGTTAATGAATTGTCATAAATACAATTTATTGATCCGCGCGAGTGCTTGAAAGTGTCTTTTTTAGACAGATTTTCATAGCCAGTATTTGTATAACTCGCGCCAATTCTTGGGGCCCACGCCGTCCATAAGACTAATGTTAATTTTAGCATTGGGCTTATTGACGGCGTGGGCCCCAAGAACTGGCGCCAGGTATACTAATCAATTGGCGAATTTTGTGGACGAAAAAGCTGCCATAAAAGGCGTAAAGTGGCGCCACAAATACACAAACACATAAGCGAAAGGGCGGCGATATGGCGCATAGCCATGCGCGTACGCCATATGCAATTCAATTCAATTCAAATTATCTTTATTCATAGAATACATAATATGTACATTGAATGGCGTCAATAAAACTAACCTAATAACATGTTATACATTAAAATTCAAAATAATAATAAACATTTGCAGTTATCAGTAATATGTACATCAGGAGGTGGAAAAAACTCCTCCAACGAATATAGGGATCTACTTATGAGGTTTTCTTTTAGTTTGTGTTTAAATTTAATAGGGTTGTTTTCACTTTTGATGCTGTTAGGTAGATGCCTGAAGAACTTTAGCCCAATATAGGTTGGCTTTTTTTATGTGCGTGCGGTTGTGGCGCGTAGCCATTTTTTATAATCAATCGGCGAATTTTGAGGACGAAAAAGCTGGCCGGAGAAGGCGTAAAGTGGTTTATAGAAACCGCATCACCAATAGGTGAGTTGAAAAATAAATACCTAGATTGAGACTAAATTGTCTCTATACACAAAATTTCCACATTTTCATATCTGGCTTCCTTACTCCTTTAAGAAATTGATTTTTATTGCAGCATTTCCTTATCACTTATACACACTGTGGACCGAGCTTAATTACTGTTAAAAATAAAAATATTCAGTACTTCTCTATAGCTATGAGAAAGCGGCTTCTTTTATGGCGGATCTTTCTGATAGTAAAGCCGAGACCATCTGCATGGGCACTTACAAGCCATGTGGCGATGTCGAGGCAAATGATGCATCAGGGCTACTGTAGAGTTGGTTCCTGGTAGAGTCGTAAATATCTAGAGTCTAGAATCTAGAGCACAAGGTTTAGTGTTAATGAACTCGCATCCTTTCATATCGGTCACATCTTGTTTTCTGGATATAAATAAAAGACGTCTGACAACACTTAACCCGGCAGAACTGACTTTGATTTGAAAACGCGATGACTGACTCACGGTCTTTTGTATTTTGGACCAGGTTTTATATAAAAGTTAATATATTGAAAAATGATGAGTTTATTTGCACAGAAACTCCACTAAAGTCTTTTTCGTTAGTTTTGTGACTGCTTTATGTAGGATATATCTGCATACAAAATATTTATGTAATATAAAAAAATATGTATTTTGAAATGCAGTAGGAACTTCAATAATTATTGTTGTGGCGTTAAAAACGTCCGTATGTTGTACAACGATGTGTTTATACTGACAAAAACCCCACAAAAGTATTGTACATTAGTGTTTTGAATATTTTATATAAGAAATATGTGCACACAAAACATTTATATGTAACATGAAGCCTTAGCTGACTCACGGTCGAAAACACCAGTCCTCTAAAGAAACTTTCATTGAACTGACTGTAAGGGTTAGAGAATGACGGGAAGTGATTCATGATGTTCCTGGAAAGACGTACGAGAGGGGTAGTGACGGACAGCCCTGCCGACACCCAAAAAATATAATTGTTATAAAGAAAAAACTACTAACCCGGTCTTTTAGAGAGGTAAGTCAGTCCTCGCGGGTTAAAATATATTTACTGTACTCATATACAAGGGTACATAAAAGATGGAAAATGGAAAATGGCAAGTGCCTCATTGGGCCTTAGGATGGTTGGTGTGACGAACCGAAATCGAGCCATTTTCCATCTTTTTTATATTTACCGTCTTGTATATGAGTACAGTTTAAGTGTAAATATATGTTAAGTGTTGTAAGACGTCTTTATTTATATCCAGTATATAAAACAACACATCATGCTAATAAAGAAGTTATCCACATCTTGTTTTACAAGGATTGTTAAACATTCTCAAAATTTTCAGGTATAAAAGCAATGATTTTATCTTGTACTGTGAGTTTTAAGTGTGCGGTTTGCTCACTGAAGTTTGCATTGGGATCACATTAGTAAATAACATTAATTGAATCATAATTTATCGGAACTTTTGGTGTTAAGAGCAATTCCACATTGCAACAGAAGTTTTCATCTGGGATATAGTTCCCTACCAGACCTCTAAAAAACTGTGGTTATGATTTTTTTCTTGTATACTATCGTTATTTATATTATATATCGTGAGCGCCAGTAGTCCGAATATTATTGGACGAGTGATTCAACCAGCAATTGAATTTATAGTCATACCCATATCAGCTTTAGAGATAACACGCAACTACTTGGTGCGATTTGATGACATTCCAAAAACGTTAAGAGTGAGAGTGAGTGCATGAAGAGAGCGTAACATTATTAACTTAATGCGGAAACATTTAAACCCAAATCAGTCTTCAACAGCTTTCAGACTTTATTTTATTCATTTTATAGGCACTCAGAAAAGCCAATCGCCCCATAAAACAATGTACATAAAATTGTTTTATGTACAATTTTACGAGCAAATGTTGTCTGCAATCTTTTACAGATCGTTAGCGAAGAATCTGCGATTTCCTTTTCTTGTCATGCCAAGTGATTATGGTGCTATGTATTAATGAATGAAGTCAAACTGCCGATTTTTTATGAGCTGACAGTGAAAGTTACATTATTTTATTAGCACAATCATTGTTTTTAACATGCATGTTCACTTTTCAGTATGGAATTGCCTTTAGCCATTTATTTCAAATGACGATTTCAGAGTCCTCCCTACCCACGGCAGTTTTCGTTTTTCTGCGACACTAGTGGTGACTTTGGAACTTCGACTCCATAACAGCCCATGCTAAATCGGTGCACATTTTGCGATGTAGGCTAAGGTTTCGCGCGGACCCATTTAGCGTCCATATTTTTTAACATGTCCCTGCTATGAGATATTATTTAAATAAATAATACTCTAAACTACGGGAATTGTTTTTTAATTTTTTTAAAAGGTCATAAAACACGTTATATTAATGTCCAAAGTTGACTGTTAGCGAATTTCCCTTATAGGGAAGAAGCTGTTACCGTAGTACTCATGGTAAGACCTAAGCCCAAGACCATGATAACTTTTCGTTTTGGGGCCACCAGAAGCAAAAAACACTATTCGTTCATTTTCATAAATAAATAAATAAATAAATATATATATATATATGTGTGTGTGTGTGTCTTTAAGCACGATAACTCGCGTAAAAATAATCCAATCTTAATGAAATTTGGCATGGATGTGTAAAGTAGTAATTATTCGGACGAGTTCGTAATCCAGCCCAATCGGACTATCGGAAGGGGGGGTAAAGGGGGTAAACCCCCCCAAAAATGGATTTTTTTTGAGTTTTTTACATAAAAAAATATAAAAAAATCCAATTTTTGTTGGCACCATTGAATTCAGCTAAAAAAAAAACAATTTAGTATTTTGAATCACTGCTCTATGTCCATTAGTTACCGAGATATTGAAAGTGGTAAACACAGTACGTTGTCTCAATGTTAACCTTATGGGAAATAAGTAAAATTCTTTATCTCGCTTATTTCTCAACATATCCTGATAAAACTTGGTAAATGGCTTCTCCTAGTTCAGACCTACTAAATATTGAATTAAAACCACCCAGTTTTAATATACCCGTAGCAGCAAACCTGCATACTCATTCCCCATGTTATTCTTATGGAGCTTACAAAAACATGTTAAATCTCGCTATGTTGGATTGAAATATGTTGTTTTGCACTGGAAATTCGCTGAGTATGCAGGTTTGCTGCAACGGGAGTATTTTAAATTGATTAGAGAAAACAAACTATTTAAGTTATCGAAATTCCAAAAAGCAATTCTAGTAGTTTGGATATTTCCCGTTACAACTATTTTGAATTAAAAATTTCCCCTTACCTCATGGGGCGACTATATGGGTCCGCGTGAGAGCTGTTTTAGAACATTTTTGGCTGGGTACGGAGGACTCTTAAGCTGTACTAGCCAAATTATATCACAAGCAGCTGATGATGTTACTGAATTATCTCATGCTACAGGTATTGGAAAATGCAATAGAATAACAATCTCTCATAAGGCCTGTACCTTTGATTATAAATAAAGTCAACGCCTGCACTGAAATGTGAATTTGGAACCGACGAAAACTGTTGACAAATTCAACATTAAATCCTACCCTCATGGTAAAATCCCTGTGCATTTTCAATCACGGATAAGACATCAGCTATTCTATCATTTAAAAGGGAGCTATTACAACAATTAAGTGATCCGTTATCTCGACGTTCCTTATCAGCACGCGCCGCGCTGGCCGATCGGTTGTCAGTTGTCAGTCGCGCGTTGTCATTGTCAACTACCAGACGCTCGGGGACTAATTGTGATACCATCTGCTCCTCTGACACTTGCGCAAGGGCCGCGTTCTGTAACTTTTTGTCCAAATGTCGCCGAACACCCGGATCTTAGAGTTGTGTAACCGTTTGGAAAGGCATGTTTTAACTGCGTCTTTTAATATCTTAAATTTTTATAGAATTTATTAAAACAGGCAATTTGGTAGTTTTTTAAAGTACAGTGGACTCTCGGTTATTCGAACCTCAATTTCTCGAAATCCTCGATAACACAAATTAATTTTTGATACCCATGGAAAAACCTGTCAAAAGTCGAAATAAAAACCATGCGTAACTCGAAATAATTAAACGGTACTACTTTACCTCTCCAAGTCGTAGCAACGCAAAAATTGCCTCTGTAACTCGAAGTTAAGTGGATAAATCGAATTAAATTTACACTTTACCTCGATAAATTGAAGTTTACCTTTATATCTCTTAAGTTAAGAGTACTCCCTACCCAGGGCAGTTTTCGTTTTTCTGCGACACTAGCGGCGACTTTTGGAACTTCGGCCCCATAATGCTAAATCAGTGCACATTTTGCGATGTAAGGTTTCGCGCGGAACCATTCAGCGCCCATATTTTTTAACATCCATACTATGCTATATTATTTAAATAAATAATACTCTAAAGTACGGGAATTGCTTTTTTCTAGCTTTTTTACAGTGTGCTGTAATCGGATGTGGACATGGGTAGAAAGGTTTTGAGGTAGCTGTTTTACTTTAATTTTGGGCCTTTGAGATACAAAGTCGCACCAATGACCCCTATTCTGATTTTTCGATCACGTTAAATAAATAGGGGTTTAGAAATTCGAGTACAGTTAGGGCCGCTTTCTCCAAACGTGGTTAACCTAAAATTTTACTATAACCTTGGGTCAACCCAAGGTTAAACCTCTTTTTCAGGTTAACCAAGTTTGGAGAAAGCGGCCCTTAGTGTCATGCGCGGTGCTTAAGAGTCCTTCCTACCCTGTTAACAATTTTCAAAAACAGCACTCACATATTTTTGTAATAACATTTTTCCCAAATTTTTAAAATACTATTTGATATTTTGAAAATATTACTACATTCTTTATCTGATACTCAAGCGCTTTGTACATAAGTTAAGCATATAAAAAGAGTTTAAAATAAGTGTTACTTATTTCGTATTACAGTACCAAGATCGATCACAATGGTGTTAATGGGTGTGCACTGTAGGGCGTCGGGCGTCGGTTGAGCATCGACCGTTAGAGTTTCAATAGATCCAGTTTACCCCAATTAGCCATACATTGAACCGTTGTTAACCTGAATCAAGCAACTCGCCTTGGGAAACAAAACGGCTGTGTTCTTGGAACGGGTCAGAAACATATCGCCGCCCTTTCACTTATGCGCGTTTACCTCCCTTAAAGTGAAGTACCTGATGGTGGACCGAGCTTGCTCGGTATTTTTTTATGTTTACCAGTTCATCCAATTACTATAAAATATTTCAGTGTCATAAAATTTATAGATAAAAACCTTTTTCTTACTCCAAGCAAACTTTATCCCACACGCTGTATTTTTTCCTAGATGGGCCCGGTGTAGTTTTGCAAACAGCTGTTATGAGTACTTCTTTGTTTACGGTTTCCTCGTTTATTTTGTTGCTATCATGGCAACTCATAAGGTCAGTGTTAAAATTTTACAGCTTTAAAACTCATTTCGTTAATTTATTAGATTTTCTCGGGCCAAGTAGTCTGCATACAACATGTTTTTGAGACATAATTTACAGTTCTCGCATTGCATCTCCGGCTATGGATACTATCATAGCTATCTCTAGATGTCCATGCTACAATAGCACTAACCATATCATGCGATATTTTAAACACATGATATTGGTAAACACAATGTTTAACAAACATTGGGGATGTAGAACAATGTTTCCAGAAAAGTACCCTCCCCCCATGCTTTGCAACCAGCTGACTGCCATTGCCGGAGATAAAATGCGAGAACTGTATTTATTTCAACACTTTGAAGGAAATCCTAGGAGCCGTTTTTGAGATAATACTGCAAACAAGCAAGCAAACAAACAAACACGCACGCACGCAAGATAACAATGCTCATATAAGAATATAGTATTAATGTTGTTCTGAATCAGTAATATGAATCTGTGCTGCTATATCTCAGTATTTTTTAACGTATTGTTAAATGCCTTAAATGACTTATGTTTTTGTTTTACATTGAAACTATATGTCGATAAATTGTTAACAACATTTTGTATCACATTTTTCGATGCAGTAACCAAGTCCACTTAAACTTGTTTCGTTGATATAGCCTACACAACTTTCTAACCACAACTTCACATCTGGACGATCATTTAACTCCGTACTTCATTATAGAGTGATTTATCAATGTACATAGCCTTTTCATTTTTAGCTGCCTAACGTAGTCTGCCTCATCTTCTATTAGTTAATGTTTGTCATTTGAACTTTAGTCTCTAGGATACTCGTGGTTAGCCCACCGCGCCGTTCGTCAGTTCGCTGTCGTAGTTTCGCCACTTCCATTGTTGAGAGAATGCGGTCGGCCTTGGTGTAGGCAGGTGCAACTATAACCATTCAATCGCATTACATTATTTTCCAGCAATTTATTTATTTACGTTAACTATTTAAAACTCAACGATAAAACATTTATTTTGAGCGTCAGATATTAAGATTTCAGTTTTATTCGATCCCAAAAGAACCCTTAACCTTTGTACTCTTTTTGCGAAATAAAATATTAATTACCATAACAGATCAAACGATTTTAAAATATCAAAGAATATAGTTAGTTGGTTTTCTGAACTTATAACTATTTTCCCGAACAGTAAAAAGTACCTGTGGACGATAGATGTTGTTATATGATTTTTCACCTCACTACGAAGTAATTACCTATTTTACAAACGTCATTTGGTGGCCGAAACCAGCTTTTTTTCCACCAAATGGTCGAAAACTTACGGCCCAGGACCAAAAGTCAGCTGATCGTTAGTTTGCGTGAAACGACGGGAGTCCTTCACATAGTTATACGGCATTCAACAGGTATATAGAGACAGAATAGTTGCGCGGTCATATGATTTTCACAGCTGTGTTTGTTTAAACCCCTGACAAACAAGTTGTATCGTCGCTCATAACCTTACAGTTTTGTTTTCAAGTGTGTCAAATAAATAATCAGATTTTTAATGTTGTGTAGGATATATTTCACTGGTAGTGTGGTGAAAAACAGCGTTCGCACCCCGGCCGAAAGGGTTTTGCAGGTCTCGATTGTTTCAAATTGTCGATTTCATCTCGAATTTCAAGCCTGCAAAACCTCATTTTCAGCCCTTGTTGCGAAATACACTATTGTAACCCGGTCTCCAGTAATTCCAGCGAGTTGCACCAGTCTTCCATTGCACCACTCTTGACTAAATTCCAAACGTAGATACATCTCTCATTTTAAGATTTCATTTACAATTTCAATTCTCCTTTTTAGAGGGCGGTTTTCTCACCTAGCCCGTCACCCAACCCCTGCTGTACCCTCGGACAGTGGTGTATCGAGTTCCCTCATAACTGGTCCGGGATGTCCGTCGACCACAATAACTTAAATATATGGGATGAGATTATGCACTTAGCGGGCTGTCAGGGGCCGACCCTAGACTCGGGGGCCGACCCTAGACTGTCCTGGGGTGCTGAGAAAGGATTGCCGCCAAACTGACAAAGGGCGGACATTTAATATCGAGGGAAGTTGGAGTTTTTGTTAATATTGCTTCGAATACGAGTTTTAGGACGGGTTAGTGGGGAAGGTTCTGGGAGATTTTTAATCCTTTTTTTGTTCAGAATTGATCTTTTGGATGGGTTATTTTAGTGTAGAATTACACAATTGGAAATTGTCTTTGTTTTGTTATAGTTAAACACCTAAACTGAAATAAGCGGTTAGTCGCATCTCTTGTTTCTCTCACAAGATCTTTTAACCGCCAAAAGTTGTTCTTGGTGATAAGGTTTTTAAATAGATCGCTGAGAATTCACAGATCCTGATGTCTAGTGATTCCATTAAACAATTAAACATAATTGCTTCGAATACGAGTTTTAGGACGGGTTAGTGGGGAAGGTTCTGGGAAATTTTTAATCCTTTGATTTTTTTTGTTCAAAATTGATCATTTGGATGGGTTATTTTAGTGTAGGATTACACAATTGAAAATTGTCTTTGTTTTTATTATAGTTAAACACCAAAACTGAAATAAGCTGTTAGTCGCGTCTCTTCTTGTTTCCCCCACAAGATCTTTTAACGGTCAAAAGTTGCTATTGGTGTTAAAGTTTTTTAAGTACCTGGTGGACCGAGCCTTGCTCGGTGTTATTTCATGTTTACCAGTTCATCCAGTTACTATAAAATATTTCAATGTCATAAAATTTATAAATATAAACCTTTTTTATTGCTCCATGGACTCTTCATCCCACCTGCTGTATTTTCCCTTGATGGCTGTAGATTCCAAACAGCTGTTATGATTACTTAATTTGTTTACACTTTCCTTGTTTATTTTCGTTGCTATCACGGCAACCCATAAGGCCAATGTTAAAATTTTACAACTTAAAAATTCGATTTATTACGTTATTAGATTTTCTCTGGCCAAGTTATCTGCATAAAAGACGTTTTTTAGTCATAAATTAATTATTTCCAGACTTTGAAGGAAATCCTCGGAGCCGTTTTTGAGATAATTGTTCAAGCAAGCAAGCATACAAGCATACAAGCATTCAAGCACGATACCATTACTCATATAAGAGTATAGGATTAAATAGATCGCTGACAATTCACAAATCCTGATTTCTAGTGGTTCTATTAAACATAATGTTGATAGTAGTCGTTTTGAAATGTGTCGAAGAGGAACTTTACAGGCAAAAACTGGCCTAAAACCACAGACTAACCACTGGCCTAAAAAACGCAAAAACGCAAACTAAGTGCCTAAAACGCACACTTTTACAAGCCGGAACTTCACACGGCATTTTCACGACGGCCATTTTTAATATAATTTTTGTTTATTCAACTTAGTATCAAGAAAAAACCCGAACTCATAACGCTGAGTTTCCATGCTTATGTCGAGGTACATACATACGGAAATGCAACAGCTGATCGATCTGCACCGCAAAATCCCATAACGTTACTTTCCGAGCACCACATATGCACATAAAGTTAACTTTATGTAATTTTGCCGTGCAGTAGCGGGGATAACCTATTTTCTTAGCTCATTTTCCGTTTACAAAGTGTACTTTCGTGTGTAGAGTAATGAAAAAGTTTACAAATTATGTTTATCGGACAGATATCCCAGTGGAGTAATTAAAACGACGACCTAGAAATTTTGGCCCGGGTGTCAAAGGGGGAAAACACGAGGATGTAAACTAAAATTCCATTCCATCATTGGAGCTACAGGGACGCTTTGTTCAACCATATACAGTAAGGTTAAACGCGCATACAGAGACTTGCTGACCCAGCAGAAGTGGTAATGCTTGTTCAGCGTCGTTGTCGGTTTGGGTGAGAGATTTTCGCCTCGTACCGATTGTAGAGATTTTTTATTAAGTGCATCGGAAACCTGTTTAAGATTGCCTCTAATTTCAACAAGTGTTTTTTTCTATAAATTAAAATTGTTAATTTATTATAGAAACATTACAATGAGAAGTTTTCGCGCAAAAACCACAAAACATCGACTGAGGCTAATACTTTGCCGCTGAGGATAATACCTTTTCCTTGATAGTGATACAGCCCTATTAAGATTATGTGGAAAACATCAGCGGTATTCCAGATTAAGGCTGTTAAGGTCAAAACTCTTTAAGACTGATTTGATTACCTAATTTGTGTACAAGCAATGTACGATATGACGTGATGATATAACGCATTATTATTCGGAACTTGCCAATATGAACCTTTTGTATATTGAAAAATAGCAAAACGTAACGTTTTAATATTCCTATTTTACCTCTACATAATTAAATACTTAGTTCAATTAAATAACGAGTACCATTAAAATTTTTGGGGTTTTCTTGTAGGTGCATTACGTTACGATTAGATACGGACTTGTCGAATCAGTTATACTCTCACCAAGGTAGAGATTTAAGAATATAAATGCAATTCGATAAGCCCAACAATTTAATAATCAAGCCTATCATGCACTTTCCAAATCAAACTTCCATCGCCTCCGCCCTTATAATAACAGTTATAATCCCTCCTTTTCCAACAATAAAAGAGAAACTGAAACAAATGAATAATTACAGTTCCTCGGGTCATCACTGAGAATTTCGAAAACCGTATTACCATGGAAATAGGCCTGTAGTTGCTTCACTCGGTCGTACTCCCGTCTCCCGTGACGCAATGCAGATGTCGCAGACGGAGATTTCAGTTGACATAACGTCGATTCCATTGTACTTTCACCGCGGCTGCAGGGAGATTCATCTGTCAAACTTTCTCGGTTCGAGTCAACTTTACCGCGCCGCCAGATGGAATCTCCTGACTGCGACAGACGGGCCGACGCCGGGACCAGCCTGGGTGGCGTGTGTGGAGTGTGGAGCTCGTTGTCGACTGACTAATGTCGAGAAAGTTGCCGCCCAAAGTTGTCTGGTGGACAGTGTCCAGTGAGCTTGTTAGTTGATTAAATTGTGGGACGGGTTAGTCATGAAGTGGGGTCGGTCGCCTCTCGTTTAGTTTCGTATCGGCTGTTAAACTGGAGCTCGTATTGAAAAGGTTCACTTTTGATCCTAGTGACGAAATATACTATTAAACAAACAATGTATCAGAAGAAAAGGTACTGCAATTACACATGAAGTTATTATTGAATTTTCGACTCTATTAGTCCAGTCCAGTCATTCCGAATAGACCCTGATCAATGTTTTTGAGGGTTAGTAATAATTGTCTTTTATGTACATCTCTCTGGGCCACAACTCTCGACTGAAATCCCAGACATCATTGTATCGGGTAGAAGTTAGTAGAGCGCAAATGTCATCGGAGAAGTTTGACATTTAGATCGATTCAAGTCATTGTTGAGCAATTTTTGATAAAATAAATACCTGGGCAAAGATAATTCCTAGAAAACAAGTGTTCTTAGTTCCCCTCTTGTTCTTTTAACCTACTTCGCTACCTTTTCCACGGAAGTGTCAAACGAACTGCCTCAGACCGATTAGCATTTCTAGCTCAGCTCGTCAAGTTTCAGAACTGATTTGGTTTCTGAACTAGAAACAATCAGAGACAAGTGGGAGAAACGTCGCAGAATTGGCGGGAAGAGGAGGATAATTGGCGGTAACGTCGAGAGGTCGCTGTCGGTGTCAGTAACGGTGTACTCTGTGTCGTGACTGACATATTGGGTTATTACTCTTTGGCACCTGACGCTCTTGTTGCTGGTTTATGCATGCAGGACAAGGAAGCACCATCTATTAACTCTCGCATGTTAATGTCTATTTGCGTCATAAAGTCACTTAACTAGTTATAGTCTATAAATTTTCAAGCAGTGTCATGGCATTACCATTTACAGTGATGTAGAAAACACTACCTAGTCTTGTTTCCGGTTTCTTTTTAAAGTGAACCGCAACCCGTTTGTACTCGGCGTGATGCGAGTTTCAAAAAGACTTATACAGCTTGTCACATCTATTAGGAATCAGTTGTGTATGTTATTTCGAAGCTTTCAATCGTATGACTCAGAGTATGTGTAACTACCTAGCTCCTATTGTTATTTTAGCGATTTACTTTCAAAATGATACGAGTACAGCAGTTTTTCTCTTTCATCGGATCAAATTTAAGTCTGTAAGAAAACTTGTAGACTTTAAGTCTTGGGGAAGGAAGAGAATTTCTTAAAATCCATTCGTAATAACTCAGACCCAAAGGGAAACCATGTTTGAATTTTATTACAACCTCTTATGTAGTTTCCGAGATTTAGGACAAACCAAGTGCGCAAGTCGGTCAGTGGTTGATTAGGTAGGATAGGTGATACATCACGTCACGTCAAGTCACGTCACGTCGCGTCGCGTCCCAATTCGGCCGTGTATGCTCTTCAGAGCTTTCGTGTCGGGCCGTGACGTGACGTGACGTGAATGTAAAGCCGGTTCCATTTGATTACACAGGTTTCATTCGCCTCGAAAATGGACATGACTTGACGTGACGTGTATGTATAGCTTCACCTTTATTGGACTTCGCAGTGGGTATTGATTGTCTTCACAGTTTGTGGCGTCGAGGTTTAACAAGGTGATTTAAATGAAAATAATTAATTTCCTCCCTAAAAAATTATTCAAAACAAAATTGGACTCGCAGGTCGTCCCTGCTGTACTCCAGTACCGTGGGTAAAAGGTCTAGTTGGAGGTAATCTGCCGGAACGGACGGCTCGCAGTACAAAAAGATCATTGCACACTCAACTAGCCAGCCCCTAGCGTGTAGTGACTCCAGTCAAAATACATAACCGTCGGTCTAGACGACCGTTCAAGGGCAAGCCCCATATTGTCTTTCTCTTCGACTCAGTGGTTTCCTATCTGATTAACTCCTCGAGTGTTTCTGCCGAGTGATTTTGTCGCCTGTGAACTCGACTTTCCGCACGTCGGAACCCCACAGCGTGGGAAATACACTCGTCATGTATTGAGTTGGTGGTTATTGTTGGTACAGTATTTTTTTATACTTTTAACTACCTATTTGTTTGTGAATTAGGTTTTCAGTGTTAATCAGCTGTTTATAGTCAATCAGCTGTTAACTACAATTCAGCCGTTTCTAATTTTTTATTTTTATGATACATCTACTATACTGTACTTGTTTCGTAAGGAATTCAGTGTTTGGCTAGTAATTTACTTGGAAAAGGTGTATTCATGATTACTAAGTCAGTGAACGGAAAGGGATCGAATATTTATTTCTTTTTTAAATCAAAACGAAGGAAAAACATGAAATTGATTGGAGAAATTTCAACATAAGAGATCAAGTTTAGAGGGGTTCAATATTTTTGCAGTTTTATGATGTAATGCAAGATCCCTTATATAAACGACCCATTTTACCGTACCTTTATTACACATATGTTTTTTATTCGTTTCTCTTCAATGAAATTACTCAAATGAAATTAATTGCTTTACGGCGACAGTATAACAAAACAGTAATATTATTTGAGATGGCTATGCAAATGACCCCGAAGTGCCAGAAGTTCTTAATGACAACATTAAATGTAAACGTTGTCCTAATACGTAAATTCTAACTGTACATTGTACATTTTACAATGTTTAAACGTATTCAAACAAAGTTTTTCAATCCTCCCTAAAACCGGCAAACTATCCCTTCAAAAAAAACTTCGCCCCACCTTAGCTCCTAATGGCCGTATCGTACAACCGCTGCCACAGTCACAGTTGTGCGCCTACTGACCTACACCGGTATCTGCGCCCGTCATCGGATCAGTTCCGCTAGGCGCGCCCCGCCCGGCGCCGCGACCTTCCAGATACCGGCTGATAACAGCGATAACGGCTGATAACAGCGATAACGGCTGATAACACCTCCAGCTGACAGCTCTTTGTTGGTGGTCACTACCTGCGAGTAGGTTGTAGGTTTGGGGCAGTTAAGTTGAGGAGAGGGAAAGGGCTAGAGAAAGTTTTAAAGTAATTCGAAATAATTTTAGTATAAAAAAAGATTTATTTATTAAATAAACTTTACCATAACATTCTGTAGTCAGACTAAACTAGGCTAATACTTTTTTCATTCCTCGACTCAAATTTAATTTTATACAACATCTTAACGCTCAGTTATTCCTACACTCAGAAGACTCCTACATCAAATTCGATTTATAGTTATTCTTATATTTCTTATATTCTTAAGAGAGTTAAAACATGAGTAATAAAAAAATACCTTAGTTAAGATTTTTCAATTCGACATGGTTGTTTGAGTTGTTTAGTGGATTTTTTTTAGCTTAGAACAATCTAGTACGTCTTATATGCTGTACGTTTATACTCTTTACTAGTGGCTTGTAGGGGCATAAGCCCCTAATAAGGGAAAATTTAAATTAAAACAATTCTTATTTAATATAGTAAGAATTAACTTTATAAACTGGCTTTTAGATCTACCATATGTTAATATCTAGGACATTAAAATAACAATACACATGTTTTAAGTAAACAAAGCAGATGTTATTAGCTCCCGATGCTTTGTAAATGGCAGATATTTTACGTTATTTCTCATTTTCTACAAAGATTCAAGCAATTTCAGTATTTTTCCCGCCATCACGAAATAGATACCTTTAATTTGAACCCTCCCCCATCTTTCTACGACTTGCCAGGCGCCCACAATTTTGACGCAAAGAATCGCCTTACGAAATTAAATATATGATGATACCTTATATTTTTAACTGAATTAAAATTATGCTAGTGAATGAAATTGGTCCTAAACTAAAGGTTACCAAGGACTATGCGATATACTTCAATATAATGTAGACACAAATATCAAAAAACCGAGATACCAACAAAGCAGTAGTAGGGCTTGTATACCGGTTTTTTTTGTTATTTTTCTTGCTCTTGGTTATATTTTTTTAATTCCGTTATTTTTGTTATTTTTTTAAATTTTGTTTTTTTTTATTTTTTTCAACCTCAAGAACTGCTACAAGCCCTATTCACACTATTCGTCTATCAGACGATCTCGTATCAGCATCGCGGCAGAAAAGCTCGTCATCCTACATTGCGTGAAAACCAAGTCTCATTGCGTGAAAACCAAGTCTCATTGCGTGAAAACCAAGTCTCGCCGTCAAATCTTGGCAGATTTGTGATTAGGATGACGAGATTTTCTTTTTTACCAAGGTTAAGAATGTATAATTCCAATATAACGCCGGTTTTCTAATTTTTAGCAACTTTTTTTGTTTACAAAAAGTTATTTTTTGGTTATTTTAGTTATTTATTTTTTTTTCAACCTCAAGAACTGCTACAAGCACCGCAATAGTAAGGAGAAACATCCTTGAGTAGTAGCACGATCACTCTACAAAGGGGCGTTATATTCGGCCTATCCAACCCGGAGTCAGTTGGAGGAGCCGGCACAGTCAGTCTTTGTGGCTGAAGTGGTTCTCAATGTTTGTGGGCCACCGCAGTCGCTTCGTGCGCTGGAGAAGTGAGAAGTGGAGTTGTAAGTTTAGGGTTTAGCTGCAGACAAACGCCACTTCCCGTTATACACACAGTGGTTATTTATATCCGGGGTGTATAGATCCGGTGCTGGTATACAGGGTGTCCCGTAACTATCTGGACAAACGTATATAGTGTTATTCCTGGGTCAAGACAAACACATTTACCATAGGAACATGGGTTTTTGGTGCCTAGTTTTCCGTCTGTCGGTCTGTATGTGTTTTTTACAAAACTATGCATAACTCCTAAACGGTTTCAGGTACAGCGTTGAGATTTTACGCAAATTTTAATCTTATTAAGACATTAAGACCTATGTTCTTTAAAACCGTACAAAGATATCATCAACGGTTTCTAAATGGCGGCGCCGGCTATTTAAAATATTGATGCCAAGTTCCACGAAAACCGTTGCATTAAAAAAATTGCATGGTACATAAAAGTTACTTCATTTTATGTAGTTCAGAGAAATCAGTTCTTTTTCTAATGCATGACCACTTTTCTCCATTTAAACACTGTAAAAGGAGTATTAGCATTGTTTAAATGGAAAAAAGTGTTCATGATTTACGAAAAAAACTAATTTCTCCGTAATTATTTGTCTAAACTTAACAAATAATGTTTCATTGAAAACTACATAAAATAGAGTATCTTTTATGTGTTTTGAATCCTTGTTCAAAGTTAACGGTTTTCGCAGAATTTGGGGTTTAAATATTTCAAATGGCCGCCATTTAGAAATGGTTGATGATATTTTTGTATGATTTTTAATAGAAATAGGGCTTAATAAGATTAATATCTGCGCAAAATCTCAACGCTGTACCCCAAATTGTTTAGGAGTTACGGATTTTTTTTGTAAAAAATACATACAGACAGACGGAAAACTGGGCACCAGGGACCCATGTTCCATGTTCCTATAGTAATACGTGTCGGTCTTGGCCCGGGAATAACGCTATATATGTTTGTATACAGATAGTTACGGGACACCCTGTAGTAAAGTAACATACCGTAGGACTCAAGCCCGGGACCGTAATAACTCGTTAGTTTACAACGCGCCGCAACGCCGAGATATCATGCTGAGTACCAGTGTACGCTACGGAGCAACGCATCACGCTCGGTGAACAATGCCGCCGTGTGCCCTCGTTGAGGTTATGTATTGTTGCGTTGTTCCACACTTGTTCTTATAGCATTTCAATTCACAGTTATGTTTCGTTTGGCTAACGGAAGGATTTTTTGCTCACTTTTTCGCTCGTAGTAAGTTTTCGTCCTGCATTAGACTCTACTGCACTCCTCTACTACAATATTCGGGGTCGTATGATGGCGAACTTCAAAATTACCAGGAAAGCTGATCCCTTAGAAACCGAGCAAACCTTTCTTTTTATAGAGTATGTAAATTCGAAGCTCGCAATTAAATTTCGCTAAGTGGAGAAGGCTGCACTTCACCTAAATAATGCTTATATACTCCACCTAAGTAGTTTGAGTCACCTGGCTTTATTATTCAAGCCTGGCATGGACCATGAATATAAAACGTAACTGATTTTAATTATTTTAATTTTCCTTTTGTTTGTGACCCTAAGATTAAGTTGAATGTATTTTTAACACGATGTATTGCAATTGTCAGTTGAAATGAATATTAAAAGTTATCGCGACCTAGTGTGTCAAGCAAACTGGCCTGTTTTTAATGCGATTAATCTACTTGCGAGGATTGAACACGCCAGTAGAGCGGGTACGCTCAAACTCGCCAACATTTTTGGGACTGTTTCTAATACACAAACTCGCCAACTTTTAATTAGGTGCAAAAACTAGAGTCAGGAATCCGGCCGGCCTCATTCAAACTCGCCAACTTTTGACCGCGGGCAGGTACCCCCTCCCCCGGCTCGGTGTCAATTGTTTGCCGGGATCCCTGCGTACAGACCTCCGCTACTGCACCTGCATTCAAGACTATATTCCTTAAGAATTCCACTTAACATTGCTATCTAAGAACGACTCTATTTTATAGCATTGCAATTACCTGTAGTTCAAGCAATTCAAATAAAAATTTCAGTCAAATTAATCATAATTAAGTTAATATCAAGCATTTGGGACGTCATGGTTATAAAAGGTTAAAACCATATAAGAGAATTATAAAGTACATCATATTTACTATGCATTACCACATGTTAAGACGCCAATGAAACTGTAACAGGTGACTTTTGTTGATTTTGCAGCAGTAACTTTCACTTTCGTTTTGCGCCGAGACATATACATTGCTACATTGCTACCACGCATACATTGCTAGAAGATCTGATAAATATACAAATCAAATCTAGCAATGTAATTAGCGGATTTCATTTTCACATTTTCCCCATGGATACGACCACACACACACACACACACACACACACATATATATATATTCGAACGAATGGTGTTTTCTGCTTCTGATGGTCCCAAAACGAAAATTTATCATGGTCTCGGGCTTAGGTCTTACCATGAGACCTACGGTAATAGCTTCTTCCCTACAGGGGAAATTCGCTAAAATACAGTCGTTCTTAGATAGCAATGTTAAGTGTAATTCTTAAGGAATATAGACTTGAATGCAGGTGCAGTAGCGGAGGTCTGTACGCAGGGATCCCGGCAAACAATTGACACCGAGCCGTGGGAGGGGGTACCTGCCCGCGGTCAAAAGTTGGCGAGTTTGAATGTGGCCGGCCGGATTCCTGACCCTAGTTTTTGCACCTAATTAAAAGTTGGCGAGTTTGTATATTAAAAACAGTCCCAAAAATGTTGGCGAGTTTGTATGCAGCCCAGTAGAGCGGCGCGGCGGCGGGTGTAAGGATACGCGGTGCTGAGTCCAAGGTGACGTCACGGTGTCTGGTGGTCACTGCATCAGCACGGGACTGCACTCAGCACTCAGCATATCGTCTGTCTTTGTATGTCTAACGCTGCTTTCGACGCCACACTGAGCAGTTATTTGCATCTGTAAAAGCCAGATTTTTAGAATAAAAGTAACTTAAAGTAAGGCCTACGAAAACAATTCAGAGGATATTCAGCAACTCGAAACAAACATAACAAATTTAATGCAAGAAATTCAAAGAGGTACCTTGGAACACGTGTTCGGGTATTAGGTGGAGAGAGCACAACTTTATACAAATGCTCATGGCGGACTGTTTAAATGAATAATGTAAACTAAAAGTGATCAAACTTAAATAATGGGTTGCATAAAAATGTAAACATTACCAAAACAATACTCATTTTCATATTTGTATGTGCATTATTCGATCTTAAAAATAGGTTGCGTTAAAAAAACACCCTGTACGAGGTTTGAAAACGAATTGAGATTTTGAAAAGTTATTGTGTCATTATACATAGGGTAGAGGGCAGAGGTCTCGTTCGATTTACAATTTATACAGCCACATTTTCCCTTCAGGAACAAGTTTATATCTAATGAGATGGATTCAGGAAGACGGCCGATAGTCAGTAACTAGTAAAAATAAAACATTTACAATCATATGAAACAAATTTTATAAAAATGCCCACAGGGGAAACCTGTGTTATCAGCTAACTATGTAATGATTAAAACGATTTGTTAGTATCATTTTTTCTGTCTTGCAGGGGTTAATCCTCCAAAAGCCACAAGTAAAGTTAATATCTTAGCGAAGTTCGAGGTATCAATATGAACAATTATTGAACTGCAAGTGTAAGACAAATGTGCAAAAACAAGTGGTGTCGCTTTAACTCGAAGGTGGAGATTTTCAGTAGCTATTCATGTAATCCTCAGTATTAAGATTAGAACGCAAGTAGGTCAATCAAATTACTTAAAACACAAGATAATTACCGTAAATTTAAATCATCAGAAACATTTCCCACGTGCCAAGAGATATTACTCTACCGACATAATTTATTAGTTTCTTAATCTTATATTACAACCTCTTTATCTCCGAAACTGTTGAGAAACAGTTGTCGATAACAAAAGTCGGTTAATGTAGTTATTTAAAACACTTCAAATAAATTTCAGAGACAGTTTCAAATGCACCATTTCTTGCAGTGGTGAAAAAAGTAGGTACTTCCATCACCGAGATGTGTGCTCTGTGTTGGTTTTTATATTCACCACGAGTTTTCTGTATGCGTTTGTTATCGTTCCTGTTTATTTATTTGATGATAGCTCATTATATAGACCTTTTTATCTACTCTTTTGTTACGTCGAAATGTTGTTTGTGGGTTGGTTACCAATGTGTGGTTAAGTAAGGGGCCTCTTTCCGTAACGAATCCTTGCTAAGTATGGTAAGAATAAAATGGAAGGATTCATGTGTTCAAATGCCGATCTCCTGATGAAATTGTTATTTATTATCTAGTTATTGTTTTATTTTACATGTACCATTTCATTTCCAATAATTACATGGTAGGCTTCAAGATTCAAGATAATTAAGTGTACAAGATAAAACTTGTTCTTCGCGAACCCCTAAATTCAGGTTAAAACTCCCATGTGACCTTTTGATTTACAACACACAAGATTTAGAACACCCCGGTCCACGTGGTTCCTCCTGACACCGCGAGAATGAGCCACCGTCGCTGCGCTGCTAAAATATAGTTATCATAAATTTTTATGTTAATTTGAATATTTTTGTGTCACTAATTATGTTTATCAATATTGTAAAGTCACATTTCAATGTTTCTTTTTAAGATAAATAGTAATAATAATGATGACGGGTTTAATTGTTGTAAATCATAAGTAGATTCTCGCTCGTTACTTCAAAAGGCTTCTTCAAAAGGCCACAAATAAATAAATTTGGGTTCCATTTTTATGATTTTAATTATAATGTTTGAAAAGTCGAACGCTATCAGCTCTCACCTGAGCTCTGGCCTCGACTTAAAATTACTATTCTTTAAAATCACTACGCCTCTCGAATTGATGAATAAATAATAAACATAATCGTCCGCGTTCATAACCAACCGGCAGGGTTGGTTATGCGTAGGCTTACCACTTACCAGACGTCAGGGATTTCCCCAGACTGTCCGGGTTTCAGGCTTGCGTCCGGGGAAACGTCCGGGGTTGATGAATTTTGTCCGGGGTTTAAATCCGCCTGCGTAAAAAAGAGAGGAAAACGCCCGATATTTTATGGTTTCACCTGGTATCAAACTAAAAGGTTCTCGGCCGGCGACGGACGGGCTAATTCGTTGCGCGACAACTGCTCAACTGCGACTTTTGCTTGGTTGCAAGACCTACACAATTGTTTTTTTAAACAAATCAGTATTCCAGAAACGATAGTGCCGTGCAAAGACGGCAGTAAAGTATAGCCCGTCTGCTGAGAATTACACCAGACCAAACTTACCACACAATTTCATTTCCCTTGTCTTCCTCTTCTCCCCACCTTTCTTTTGGTGTCCGGGGTTGGCTCTGAAAATTTATGGTAAGCCTAGTTATGCGTTATCTTTTCTATATTATATTATTGCACATTTTAACTGCCGAAATATTAGAAGTACTGTTAAAACCATAACTTGATTAATATTTTTTCCTTTCTGATAACGGTTTTTACAGCATAATAAATTATGGGTAAAATTGTAAATCATTGTAAATTTTTAACATTGGCCTTATGGGTTGCCGTGATAGCAACGAAAATAATAAACAAGGAAAGTGTAAACAAATGAAGTAATCTTAACAGCTGTTTGGAATCTACAGCCATCAAGGGAAAATACAGAAAGTGGTATGAAGAGTCCATGGAGCAATAAAAAAGGTTTCTATTTATCAATTTTATGACATTGAAATATTTTTAGTAACTGGATGAACTGGTGAACATGAAATAACACCGAGCAAGGCTCGGTCCACCAGGTACTTCATCACTAACCACACATCGTCATAGTGAACCACCAACGGTTAAAGTCTGTGTACATAGTTTGTTCCCAGCAAAGACACCGACACCGCCTCGCCGCAAATGCAAACACAGTAATTCATGCACGCTGGATGGAAAGAGCAATCAGACTGCAGACAAACAAAACAAGGAGCGATTATTTGGAGCCTTCGACCGAGGACTCCGACCGACCGTGACAACGCTCGTCGCTCCAGGGCATCGATAGCTGGGCCGCGGCTGCGTGGAATTTGTTCCAGTACATCTGTCTGTCTGTCTGTTCTCTCGTAACTGTCGAATCAATAAAGCACTATACTTCATTCAATGAGAGTGCAAAGTAGTGAAGCCCTGCCTTCTGCACCAGCTGTAATGTTGACTGGCTGTGTAACATGAGTACCTGTTATCATTTCTACAGAATTCCGAAGAGCTTACTTAATTAAGTATAAACTGGATATGGAACTGGTTGATTGTTGACAAAGCCAATTATGGTTATGTTTGTTTGCAGTGAACTTAAATGCACGTGAGCTTTAAAAAAAGTAAATAAATAGTTCAAAAGACAAATAAATGCATTGATAATGCTTCAATAATTATTGTTCATATGAAATGGTTTGTATTTTTAAATTTCAAATCGCCAAGTGGAATTTTTTTTTTTTATTCCTTTATTTCGACTTTAGGATACAATCCATGTTTGGCCCACTACTTACATTTGTAAATTTACAAGGTTAAATATTAGTCATTATACACATTTTATATAGAAATATCGCTTTCAATTATGAATTGAAAAATTAAGTCCAAAACTTTTTCGTCCATTGAATACAATAAACTTAACACATTAATAGGAAAAGACACTTTAAATTTTGACAAACTTTGATAAAGAAGATCTCTGGATTCTCTTGAGCATAAATGACATCCAAGTATAATATGATCGAGACTTGCTGTGTCTGTACCACATTCGCACATATCTTCTTCCACTACATTAATTTTAAACAGGTGACTTTTTGCGTATGTATGTCCAATTCTCATTCTAGAAAATATAGAAATGAATTTCCTACTCTTGAAAAAAGAAAGATACCATGGAGGAGAGAACGGACAACTTTTTAACTGAAACAGTCTGTTTCCTTTAATTTTAGATGAAGACAACCAAAATTCTTGCCACTTGCGGTTGGACCTAAATTTTAAAATATTTGTTAAATCAAAGAAAGATGGAATATAATTGTTGTTCATTACAGAAGCGTTTCTTGCAGCATCATCAGCTTTCTCATTTCCATGAATTCCAAAATGAGATGGGATCCAGATTAGTTGGGTAAATTTACCTTTATCTTCAAGATCACACATTTTTTTCCGAATCTGAAGAAGAATCGGTGAAATATTGAAATTAATTTTATTGTTTTCCAAAGCCAATAAGACACTTTTGGAATCAGATAGAATCAGAAATTTGTTTTCTGGTAAATTTTCGATATAGTATAATGCATGAAGAATAGCAATAGCCTCTGCTGAGAAAATTGTGAAATATGGATTTAGCCAAGTGGAATGGCTGTGAACCATCCCTAGGAACATATGGACTGCCTCTTCTCTGATTGGTCCTTACCTATGCAAATGTTATTTAAGGGGAGGGGCTTTTCAGTACTTTACACACTCACTGAATGAAGTATAGTTATATTAAGTTCAAGTTAATTTGGGTTCAGTTGTCAGTTGTATTTCCAAACGAACATCGTGACGGCGCATCATTTATCTAATTTATTGTGGAAAATTATTTTTACATATTTCAAGGGCTATAAGTTTGTATTTACAACAAGTATTGATTTCTTCTTGTGATAACCTCTGGATCACTGATTACACAATTATAAGGTTTAAATTACCTGTTGTCGTCGAGTGATCCTGTCGTAGTTTGGGTGACTGCAGCTGTTCCAGGTATAAAATACCCTTCTTCAGGTCGAACGCCAAATTTGAAATTATTACTCCACCATCTTCATGGTCGTCAAAGGATAAAGTTGTTTACCAACACCAACTACCGGCACCGCACTTGTTTAGTTTTTATGTTGACAAAATAATTTTAGCAGTATGTGTCTGATTGTGTTTGTGAACAACTTTATCTCCTTACGACCATGAAGATGGAAGTACAATTAATTACTGTATTTCAAATTTGTCTTTCGACCTGAAGAAGGATATTTTATACCCTAAACAGCTGTAGTTGCCCAAAATATAACAGGATAACTTGTCAGGAACAGTTAATTTTAACCTTATAATTGTGAAATATTGATAACTATTCTTATATATCTGTATACGAATAAAAAAAAACTAAATAAGAAGTTTTACATCTTCAGACTTCATCATTTCAAGCATGATGCATGCGCCCCGAACTCAGTCCCCAAATATTTCACGTTAAATGAACCAGAACAACGTCTTAAGACTTGAGGCAGGTCTGATAAGCTGATAAGCCATGACCTTGGAAAGGTCGAGTGGTGGCTAATGGTTTTACTATCACCTGATTTGTTTTTTGCCCTCTCCCCCCCCCCCCCCCGCCGCCGCCTCGTATCTCGGCCGGGGCGACGGACCCTCTGAGAGCTTTGTTTCCTGGTAATGGATATCCACAGTGATAATTTAGTGGGCTTTCGGTGTAAATAGCTGTGTTAACAAGTCTTTGGAAGAGCTAGATAGGCGGTTATGAACGTGTACTGTGTTCCTTTTACAGTTCAGATTAGGGCCTATAATGCTCTTTATTGAAGTGATCACAGTATTGTCTTTGATTATTATTTCCTTATGGAGTTAATCTATTTTTCCAAACTCTGTTTTTGGACTACGACTACAGCCATTAGCCATTCCTTTACGTGGTTTAGTTATTTGCAGAATTTCAAATGTACCTCAGAGTGATTATGGAGGTATTCTCTTTTTATTCGTAACAATTTTTAGACAACAAACGTGGTAGCCAATAAGTGAAAATCAGTATTTACTTGATACTTGACACTTGAAGGTCTCCCACTGGTAGCACTGTTGTGCCGTGGTCATCAGTAAATTTGGCCAATTTAGTTTTCAAAATATTCTTCAATTGAATAATACGCCCTTTTCACTAAGTAATCTTTGAACTTGGTCTTGAAGGTTTCAACTTTATCAATACGATTTCAGGTGGTACTTTATTAAATATCTTCCCACACAAATATCTTGGGCCACTTTTGAATAAGCTTGGTGAAACTTGAGGAACAAAAACATCTTTCTTGCGTCTTGTGTTATGATTGTGAACTTCTTGGTTTTTTGTAAATACTTCAGGGTTTTTTACTGTAACGGCTGATTCAAGTAGAAAAAGGGCTGGCAATGTTAATATGTTAAGTTCAACGAAAAGTTCTTTACAATGGGATAAGTATTTGTATTTTTAACGTTTTTTAGATAACATCCGTGGTAGCCAGTATGTGAGTAAACGACGCAACATCCTTAAAATGTTGGGAAGTTCTGTTTCAAGATTAGCTCACAATGCATCTCATCAACAGCGCACTGGAAGTTGAGTCACAAACTGTTCATATTCATAGTTATTTCCTTCTTCTTAATTAAATCGAAGAGAGTTGATTGTTACGTCACTTCGGCAACGAAAGCGCCGATGGTGCAGCCGTTACATCTTGACCCATAACTCCCGTTATCTCTAATTATCATCGCCTGATAACAAGAGCGATGAGCGTAACAGCTGCGAGGGGCGGACGCGCTCTCCCCAGCTGGTATGTCTACTGTAACTTGCAATGCAATGATTGGTAAACAGGTTACGCGAGAAGCGTTGAGAACAGTACCTGGTGGACCGAGCCTTGCTCGGTGTTATTTCATGTTTACCAGTTCATCCAGTTCAGGGTTTAAGCTGCGGTCGCATTTGTCGCAAAATGCGAAATGCACCACGAAAATGCGACAATATTCGGACAGGCTGTCGCCTTTTTGCTACAAAGTAAAGAGTGGAAATTATTTAACTTTATTGCAGAAAATCTGGTTTTAACCGATACAAATCTCAAGAAAAGTCCATTTACTTCCACAAATTACTTTGCACTAGGCCTACTTTAAAATAAAATAAGAGTTAACTATGGAATGTAGTCTGCAACGTAACCCTCGATCAGATGCCGCGTCAATAAGATCCACAGTTAAAAAGAAGAATAGGTAGACACATAGACACGTAGCACATAGAGAACGTATAGCACGTCTATACGTTCTCTGTGCCACAGATGAAGAACTTCATCTGTGTCTGTGCTAAAGAACAGTTGGCGCGCACTCTCTAGTGGCCGAGTCGCCGAGTCTAGCCGAGCGGTGGCGAATGCGAGAATGTGGAGGGCTAGTTCGCCACCAATTGGAATGATATGGAGTCGAATGATCAATATAGTAATTTGATAATTCTAGTTTCAAATCATGAATACCCTATTTCAGGGGCAAGAAACGTTGCCGTGGATTATGCGGAGATTTTGAAAGATACTGCCGTGTAAAACCGGGGATTTTCGAAACTCACCGTAGGTAAAATCTCATGGCCAGTCTGGCAACACAGGCGAAAACAGACGTCACGAAACCTCGAAAACGGTGATACGAGATGCGAAATATAGTTTGTTTTTGAGGTTATGTTGTTCGATTAAGTTGGTTTGATGACATGTGCCATAATTTAATGACATGCGATAAAAATGCTAAAAGGAAAATAATTTTGCTACAAGTTTCAAAGAGCTTGTAGCATTTTTGCTCGAAGAAATTTTTTCCCAGCTTAAACCCTGATCCAGTTACTATAAAATATTTCATTGTCATAAAATTGTTAATTTTTTATAGCTCTATGTTCTCTTCCTCCCACTTGCTCTATTTTTCCTTGATGGCTGTAGATTCCAATCAGCTGTTATGATTACTTTATTTGTCTACACTTCCCTTGTTTATTTTCGTTGCCATTACGGCAACCCATAAGGCCAATGTTAAAATTTTACAACTTTTAAATTCGATTTATTACGTTAATAGATTTTATCTGGCCAAGTAATCTGCATAAAAGACGTTTTCGAGCCAAAAATGTTTTTTTTCAGAATTCGAAGGAAATCCTCGGATCTGTTTTAGAGATAATTTTGCAATCACGCAAGCAAGCAAGCATACAAGCATGATAACATTACTCATATAAGAGTATAGGATAGCGTAAAGAATATCTATTATTAAATTATAGAGAAAAAACATTTTATTTTTAATTTTCGCCTTGTGCATAGATTTTTTACGACAATACTGCAACAACTTTCATTTATATTATTTCTCCATTCCGACCAGTCCAACCCAAAAACAATAACAGTTGTTCATATTTTCCTGCTTGAACATTTTGGGAGTCACATATTCTTTATGTCATAACTTTAACGGCATTTATCATTGATTACAAAGCAAATGGATATTACTTTATAAGGTAGCGTGTAAGAATAACATCTAACAAATTTATAGCAGAGGATTGTACAGGTTTTATTGGTTTAAAGATTACGAAGACATTCTCAACAAATAATAGCGTCACAAGAACAGTGCCTATGGACATAGTGATTGTGTTCATTGCAATAATATAACCCCGCTGTGATCTGTTCCTTAGGTTTTCCTCAAATTGCACCCATTTTTCTAGAAATTGATTCAGACGTCTGGATGTTTTTCTTTTGTTCACGTCCCCGGTGAAACTCTATTAGCCACTGACATTCGCCCGTTTTAACCTGTATCCTCGCCAGATTTGAAGGTCCTCTACACATTTCACAAGGGAGGCATTTCCGCATCCTCACAATACAGCCTGCTCTCTCTTCCATCAGACGTAGCGGTAGTGATACAGTATATACAACAGAACGTTTGACATGTATTTCGCTCCGTGATTGTGGCAGCACTGCCGGAAGCGTGGAATCTCACAGTCGGGCGCCACCCAGTGTTTCCGCTTTAGGGATTTTTATCCCATTTATGGGATATTTCTGCTACTCGAGGGGTAAAATGGGATTGTGCACAGAGGAGAAACAAACAGAGGTAACTTCTAATGTTGCGCTCAGCTTGTGTCGAGGACTTATAAAAAATTAGTTCACCATTAACGCCGCGAGAGAGCAGCACCGTCGCTACCCTCTCCTAATTTAACTTAACTGTAGCTAGTAACTGGATTTAACTAGTAACTAGTAACTTAACTGTAGCTGGATTTAACTGCAACTAGCAAGCACTTGGGCGACAGAAGACCCATTTAAAAGCGACCTCTGTTAGATTCTTCTCTGTGGATTGTGGAATAAATAGGATTTTTCTTGATGTGACTGGAAAATAGAAATTCTTATATGTGCTTTGTTCGTTTGTATATTTTGTTCTTTTGATTATGTACAGTAAAAACATTCGTACTAAAATTTTCAGGTCAACATCTAATATTACCTAAGGTAAAATTTGAAGAAAAGTGATATTTTAAAGGCTATAGGTAAGGTTATAGAGAGCGCTCTTAAAGTAAAAATATGACAACCCGCCCCTGGTAATTTTTTTAACTGACGGTTAAAATAAATTTTCAAGTTTATTTTTCTAATAAGTTATTTTGATTATACGTAAAAAATAACTTTGTTTTAGGATTTCTTTTACTATCTGATGGGGATGATGTGGCCCCGCTTTGCTTGGAAAAAGTTAACTTGTAAATATAAACAAATGCATCAGCTGTTCAGCCCTGTTCTTTAAATTTCTCTCCTTAGAGAAAATTTAATAAAAAAACTAATATTTTCCGTGGATTTTCTCACCGAGACCTTTCACTCAAGTATATGGTTAGTGGGTGTCAGATTTACGATTGACATGTTTTTTACGGGAAAGTGAGGGATATATTGTGGGATAAATCACGTGGAAAGGTGGGATGAAATGGGATTTTTAGCGAATTTCCCCCTATAGGGAAGTAGCTATTACCGTAGGCGGCACGGTGAGACTTAAGCGCGGGACCACCGTAACTTTTCATTTTGAGGTCCCTAGACCCCAAAAACACCGTTCGTTCATTTTCATATATATGTATATATATACCTGTCCGTAGGCGCGATAACCTTTGTAAAAAAGGTCCGATCTTGATGAAATTTGGAACAAACGTGTAAAGCGTCATTCATGACTTCGAGTTCGAAAACCAGCAAGATTGGTTTACTCTAAGAAGGTTTTTTTCACAAAATAAAATTTATTTTCAAGATTTAACACCTTTTTATTAATTTTATTTAAATTTAATTGTTAAAATTGAATTCAGCTTAAAAAAACAAACAATTTAGCATTTTGAATTATTATTTTACGTCAATCCGTTGCTTAGAAATTGGATAGTATTGGATGTGCTAAACACAGTACGTTGTCCAATATTATTTTTAATTTTCCCTCCAAAAGTATAGCTTCCCTGATTTAAGAGATTTTAAAAATACAATTCTGAACATATGATTACATTTTCAGGTGATGAATATTCCATTTGTATTTATTTTGAATAGTTCATTGATCAAGATTTTGCAGAATGTAAATACTATATTAAAAATTCAGTTAATTTAAAAGTAAATGAAAAGAATAGGTGTAGATATAATATTATTATATAGTTTAAAACCAGCTACAAAAAATGATAACAAGATTTTGCTTAGAAATACTTTAAATAAATTTTAAAAAACATTGGCAATTCACATGAACTTGAACTGTATATATGTAACCTGAGCTTTGGATGTTGCATTTCGCCTTGATACTATACTTGACTTGCAGTGGCCCAGTCTAAGATTTAAATATAAGGAAAAAATGCCGGCTGGCTGTAAATGGCACAGATAACCCCATCCCTGCAGTTCTGTTAAACATATTGGGATTTTCGTTATAAACATATAACAATTAATATTCTTTTTTATTAAAAATAATATTTTGGTGAAAATGATCCTCAATTACACAATCAACTCTCACCAAATCGGTTCTTGAATTATTTTAAGATCGGTTTAGGTTTATAGAGTAGAAATATTAAAAGGAAGGCAAGTTAGTACACAACAGTCAATTCTCCCAGAGTAAACAGATAAACAAGTCGAATGGTGCGCGATTTGACTGTTCTCAACAATTGGGAATCAGCTCGTCCTAACTCAGGAGCGGCCTGGCGTAGAAGTAGAACATGGGACTTCGGCTCCCAAGATCCGTGTTAAAAACCCGCCAATCACCAATGGCAATTTGCTATGTGATAATGCCGTAACCTCGAGGGTGCATAGCTATTTAAGCTGCAGTGCATGTCCATGAAAACTTCGAAGCCTGGCTCTCGTCTAGAAAAAAAATCTTGACAACTCAAATTGACTAGAGAGCTGAGTGGACAAACTGTTCACTGCTCACCTCATAGCCTGAAGGTTGCTGGTTCAAGCGTATGATGTAGTTGGGCTCGAGAAACTAGCGGATCTCGCGGTTTGACTGCAGAACTAAGACCACACAAAATATTTTGATTGAGTTGTATTAATGGTTTGTTTTGTAATCGTCCTAAGCGCTAGTAACGAGCGCAGTGAATCGCACCGAGCCCTAGTAATCGGCCGAACTAGGTGAGGCTTATACATCCATTTCCCTCAGGTAATAATTTATATCAAATAGGAATCTAAATTACTTTAATGAAAACTATTTAATTTAAATTCGTTTAATGTAATCCTAAATTATCATCCGATTATACATTATCTCACAAACCTAACAACCCTAAAATTACCTCTATCACACGAGATCAGTTTATAGGCTAAATCAAATTAAATTTGTATTAGGCCCTACCTTCACATGTCAAAGTTTACCCAATGGACCTCTTCAATTCGATATCCGAGCGTACAGGTTACAATGTTTCGGTGAATCATTAGGTTTAGGCAAGGCCTCACTAAAAGAACAGGCCTTGCTGAAGGACACACTACAAATGCAGGCCATGCTGCATAATTTATTACGTCAAACAAGTAGGCGGTCTGAAAGTCTGGCTCAGGACTCACAGCTGTGCTGATCATCAATTCCTTTGAAATCAAAACAAGAAAACGTAAACAAACAAGTAATTTTGACGTTTAGTGATGAAATGTAAACAGAAAAACGTAAACAAACAAGGGATATTTGACATTTAGCAATAAAATGTAAACATAGGATGTTAGTTCCCTGCCTACTTGTGTGACGTGGTGCAGCGCTGGGATCGCTGCAGCATGGCCTGTATTTTTAGTGGGGCCTTGGATCGCTGTAGCATGGCCTGTCTTTTCAGTGGGGCCTTGCCTTGCTTCAGAATTCTTGATGTCAAAACAGGAGGCCAGCTGAGAGTCTTGCTCAGAAATCACAGCTGTGCAGCTCATCAGTTTCTCTCAAAACAAAACATGAAAATTTAAATAAACAAATAGTATTTGACAGTCAGTGATAAAATGTATACAAAGGAAGTACATTAATTAAACAAGGATTATTAATTTAACATTTAGTAAAATGAATAAACATTGGTTGTTAGTTCCCAGCGTACGGTACTGATGTGAGATGTCGCAGCGCTGGGACTGCTGTAGCATGGACTGTTTTTTAGTGCAGCCTTGGGCTAGATCACTATTCTTTATCTATAGGCCTAAAGGTTAACTCAAATATTTCAATTAAGTTATCGGTAGACTATCTAGATATAGAACTATGATCTTGAATTTAGCACGAATCACCTCTGTTTGACGAATTAATTCAAGAATGTCCTAAATGACTTGAGCTGTTTTAGTTTTAATCAAACTACATGCAACTCGGAGAAAAATTGTAGTCTCCATGATTTTAGCGAATTTCCCCTACAGGGTACCTATTACCGTAGGCGGCACGGTGAGACTTAAGCCGGAGACCATGTTATTTTTTCATTTTGAGGTCCCTAGACCCCAAAAACACCGTTCGTTCATTTTATAATAATGATAAAAGGGTGCTCAAGTTTATTATTATTTTTACAAATACTTTTAGCAGCCCTAAGTTGTGAATTAAACAATAAAAAAAATAAATAAATAAAAAAAAAAAAAATATATATATATATATACTTGTCCGTAGGCGCGATAACTTTAGTAAAAAAGGCCCGATCGCGATGAAATTTGGAAAAAACGTGTAAAGAGACATTCATGACTTTGAGTTCGAAAACCAGCACGATAGGTTTATTATAAAAAGGTTTTTTTGGAACATTGATTTCTGAAAAGTACCCCTCTTCCCCCTCGCCTTACAAACAGCTAAATCAGCCATAGGTAGCCAGATGTAATGCAAAAACTGTACCTGAAAATTATTTTTAACATTGACTTTAATACTAAAAGGAGACTGCTCATTCATACAGATGTTTTAGAACCAGAAACTGAGCACTCATGAAATTAGTTTGGCACTCGTCACTAGAGATTTTGCCAGAAGTGTGATTTCACGCTAAAGATTTTTATCCCTGAAATGGACCATTTTTTGCTTTTATCGGGCTAAAATATGGTACAGGGTTACAAAAGGGATTATATTTTTAACTACTTCGCTGCGGTAGAATTATACCCTGATCTTTATTCCAGTGCGTCAAGAGTAACAGATTACATGTGGCAAAGCCAACATTTCCCGTGCGATATATCAGCTGAGGGTGAAGCTCTTGCACTCTAGTTACCATCACAGAAACTAAGACGACCTTGTTATCATTCTGCAGATCAGGATTTGTTTCTGAAGTGACCCAACGAAGAAATAAAAAAAAAAACTTATAACCATATTTGTTTGTATACAGGTTATAAAAATTTACAAATTCAATATTAAATTATACTAGGAATGCTAATAACATATTTATATGACAAAAGGATTTTAAAAATGTGTATATTTCGTGTTATGGAATAATAACAATAAAAGACTAAATTTAATGTTCCATAAATAACTATAGAGCAGCACGAGTAACTGGTTACTCATGTAGAGTTAAGAATAAGATTGTATTCTTTGAAGAATTATGAACTCGGGGATAAAAAACTCATAGCGATCGCATTACAACTGGCCAAAATACGCAAAACGCACCCGGGACTGATCGTTGATTACAGCCGCTGCACTCTGGGCAATGGTTGGCACGAGTAACCGGTTGTTTGTGACATAGGGAAGGAGTTAAAACATCGAAACTAGGAGTGAAAAAGAGAGAGGCCTAACAAAATTCTACAGCTACCAGAATGTGCTAATTTTTGTAACATGTGATCAAATGTTTTGGATTGAAAATTTAACATTACCTGGTCTATCTATTTTTTTATCAATATATTTATTCAATATTTAATTTACAATATGATATAAAAGTGTAGTTCTTGTAGCAGCGGTTAGATGAAAAACATTTTGTTTTCGAAGACAATTTCGTCTCAATTTGTTAAAAAGTTTTAAGTTTTTAAGTTAGAAATAAATACCGTAATCGAATTGAGCAAGGATGCATTTAAATATAAGTACTTCTGAGGTTTACATTATTGGTAAACATTTCCTCATTGTGTAGTTATATTTAAATTGTTATAAATAAGCAATGAAGCCTAATTTATTAAAATTTAAAAATCTGATTTTATCTATCACTTGATTTTAAGAAAAATTCACCAACTAAGTTTGGCCTACCTGTGGTGAATAACATCCATGTAATGTCTGAAAAGTAAAATTTAACTTGATAGTCCTAATTCAATACAATCAAGTGATACTATTGAACAAGTTCAGCCCGACGTGGTGGTAAACGTCAGAATTTTTGAACTGAATAAAAGTACGTTGCAATATAGGCCTACAGTAAGGCGAAACGAACTTAAGTCTTAATTTTAATAAAATCTTTAAAATTTCTGTTGATTTTACCTTTTTTAATACTACCTAAAGTAGCTAATTTTAGAGAAACTCATAAATTTTGATAGTATATTACCGGTGGTACACGTTGTCCGTGGGCATACTGAAATCACCATGGGCCTGCGTGCGGTGGTACACGCATGATTCGCTGATTGCGCGGCACATGGTGAAGTGGCAAACGATTCACTGTTAGTTATTGCAACCTCCGTACGAGTAAACCACTTACTGGGTCTTCTGACGAGCCCTTCCACCATTTTTGTCGTTATTACATCACCTTAATCTTCATCTTAATCACATTTATTTATTTTTTTAAATTTTTTACAAGCGCCATCAGTGGCCAAGGTGTGTCTATACAACCCTAAAATACGAACACACCTAATAGCCTAATATAACCCAGCAAAGCTCCGAAAGCGCTGTGAAAATGCATTGAAGAATCAAATGGGAACAGTGTGTCACAATTGGTACTTGTCGGAGTTTTGGAAAGTTTGTAGTGTGCCACCGGTGGCGCACATCAGGGTCACGGCTTGACTTTTGTCAGACTGAACATGTTAAGTTACTATTTTATTAGCCTAAACTTAATGTAAGATATCCTCAAAAAACCTAAATATAAACCATTACTAATAACATAATTGAGTAGGTTTTTATTACAAAAATATAACAATTTACAAACCTTATTACTTTAGTTTGCTAATGTAACATAAAAAGATTTAAGAGATCTAGAAATCACCCACTTCAATCATAACCTCTATATGATTACATCTCATCTATTTATTTGATTAGGCTACATTTTTCTGGGTATACATATTTTAAATAACATTTACGTTAATCATTTAATTCAATTTTATTAGACTGTTTAAACAGTTTATCACCATTGACTCACAAAAACTTAGCCTACACATACAAACACAGATAGAAACTATAGAACAGCTGCTCAGCTGACATCAGACTTGATAAAGAAAAGACAGACATTAAGGGAAATGAAATGTAAATAATTTGTTCATAGCCAAGGAAGTTATACAGTTTGGTGTTCATTTCACCAATGAATGCTGGTATAGCGTCAATTTGTGTATTATACTGCAAAGTGTAATAGTTAATAGCTTAAGGATAGCTTAAAAATAGTACAATTAAATAAAATATCAAATTGTGTTTGAAATTTTGGAATATGGTGAATGAAAAATGACTTATAACGAATCAAAATCATTCTTTTAATAAGATTTACTGTAAAATTGTAAAATTAATGTTAAAATGTTAATAAAGTTTTGACATTATCGCTTAGTTATATCATTAAATTTTTATGAAGAAGAAGTTTGCTTGCTGTGCCTTTTTTGTAAATATTAATCATTTATTGGATGGGAGTTTTATTCTAGTATGTTACCAAGACAAACTACTTGCATCAACTCTAAGAAATTTTTGTACATACATGACCGATAACCTTTTTACTGGTCCAACCAAGGCCACACTACAGTGAAAATACTACAAGCCAAATACAAATAAATACTGCACATATAAGACCGATAACCTTTGTTATGGTGCAACCTGCGTCCAAATTGTTCCATTGTTCCATTAGTATGGTCATCAAGCTCTCTGTCATAAGCTTAGAATTTTGTCCCAATGTTAAAAGTCACCGTAAAAAGAAAAGAAATAAAAATAAAGAAGAATAAAGAATAAAGAAATAAAAAGAAAAGTTTTATTTTTATTTTTATTTAATTAACATAACATTTTCAAAATACGAATAAAACCTGCACATATAGGACAAACAATCTTTATTTTGGTACAACCTGCATGTGAATCAGTCCAGTAGTATGGCCAGGCTCGCTGTCATAAACTTTAATAGTCTTCCCCCATGTTAAATCTCCATAAGAAAAATTTATTTTCCATTTTTTACCCAATTGACATATACTTTCAAAATACAAATAAAACCCGCACATATAGGACTAATAACTTTTGTTTTGGTATACAACCTGCGTTTCAATCGGTCCAGTAGTATGGTCAGGCTCGCTGTCACAGACTTAACATTTCTTCCCCAATGTTAAATCTCCATCAGAAAAGTTTATTTTTTTGACCCCAATTAGTATATATACTTTCAAAATACAAATAAAGACTGCACATATAAGACCAACAACTTTTGTTTTGGTACAACCCACATGTAAACCGGTCCAGTAACGGTCAGGGTCAGTGTCATTAGTTTTACAAAAGTTTTTTAATATGTAAGATTTGTAATATTAAACAAAAATATGTAAAATAAAAAAATAATAATACCACACATACATTCATCATTAAAATAAATTCCAATAAATAACCTGGCCTATGTGTCCATATAAAGAATTAAAAAAATATTACATCTTTGGACGAATGGAAATTCGCTGAGTACGCAGGTCTGCTGCGACGGTTGTATTCTTGTCTTTGTGTGGAATCTTATTTTCCGCCAAGTGGAAACCAGCGATCTCACAGTCGGGTGCCACCACTGCGCCCGGTCCCTCGCAGAACGTAATTACACTAATAAACGGACCCGTTACCAGTTTCAGTTTGAGGTTGTGTAAGACACGGTTCGCGCTTCTGCTGTAAGAACAAAACAAACACTAACGGTCCCCGACCCCGACGATTTCAGGTAAATCCACTAAACTGAACGGTCCCCGGTAAAAAGTCAGCGCGTGATTCGATTAGCCTAATATCGCACTAAACGCAACATATTTAATGTTCAGTCTGATAAAACATGTGACCTGTTTATACACACGTAACAGTACACTGAAAAGTGTAGTCGGAGGTATTTTTCTTGTGTTTTCCTTCTTATAATTTTAAAATATTTACAGATACAGAAAGAAATAAATCACTAAACTGGTTCACTAATTTAAAGTGAAACTAAAATTTTTAAACCGTCTCAATTTACATCGACCCAAAATTAAATTACACTTGGCACATTATATCTTGACCCTTGGGAACCCTTTACACCTGAAGCAATTGGAGTTGAGTGAAATTCATAAGAAGACCACAGCTGATACGCAAAGTTGTACCGGCGCACCGAAATTGCGCCCCGTACCAAACTGACGAAAAAGGTTCGCTAATCCCTAACCGATATTGCGCCCCGAGGGTGGCAGGTACCTGAGGACCGCAACACCACGCAATGACTCAGGAATGTTACCCTCCGCCCCCCCCCACCCCCCGCCTGACCAGTTGATGAACCACCAAATATTTGTACTCCCCAAACGATTTGTCAGTTTTGCATAAGACACCTGAGTGTTAGGGTGTTCCATTCATGAATATAAATTTAATTCATTTTCAATGATTTAATTACTTATTGCAATTACAGTATAATTTTTGTTGACTTAAAAATCATACCGTTAGTGAGCAGTACTAACAGACATCCTCTTTGCCAAATTTGGTAATTTTTTGTTGACTGTGTCTCTAACCGCAGTTTATTTGAAATGCGCGCATTAAAATTTTGTAGCGTTCTGAGCGACGATCCGTGGCTGTTGCCCACAGTCAGGCCGCGGACCGGCTTCACAACAATCAATGCTTCGGGAATACAGATTTCCCCTCTATTATCTGTGCTCGCTGCTCTGCGGATTAGGAAGTGCTGACAAAACTGTATGAATTTTCAGATTTAGCTGACTCCGTTGCTCACTCGCCACTTCCCTCCAAGCGGCAACAATGAAGGGTTTTGAGAGAATTCCTGTGTTCCGACCATCGAAGTAAATAAACTTCGATGGCGAGGCGAGGAGTCAGTGCTTGCCTCCCTCATGTGACTCTAGGAAGGGCTGGGGCGCAATATCGGTGTACCTCTGGGACAAGATTTAGGGTCGGGGCGCAATTTCGGTGTCTACCTGGATTTTGGGGCGCAATCCCATATGGAAAAATTTATATTTAAAATATATTTTAAAAAATATATAAAAATATATTTTAGAATAAAACGTCATATATTTGAAATATATATTGAAATATATTTAAATATACAAATTATGGGACCCAGAAAGATATAATTATATATTTACTAAATATATAATTATATATATAATTTATTTCTAAAATATATTTAAATTATATTATTGTTTGTTGTTAATAATATATTATTTTATATTTGTAATATATTTAGGTAAATATATTGTTGTTTGGAATAAAAATATATTATAAATATATTTCATTTATATTTCAAAATATTTTTCAAAATATGATTTTTTTTCAATTTAAATGTCAAAACTCTACAAAAAAAATCAATAAATTGATATATAAATATATAATATTAGCCTTACATTTGATTTTCATGAACAAAAAAAGGGTGACCCCGCTGGGATTCGAACCCCGGACCTTCGCTCTACCTACCCTAACTAAGCCTACATCCTATCCTAACCTAACCTACGCCTTAACCCACTCGGCCATTTCGACTCATGGGTAACATGGCATAACTTGGGATGTAAAGCTGATTGGGAACGCTGTTTCCTTTTGGAGTTGGAGTTACAATGCTTTTGCGTTGTAGCACTAAGTTTTAGTCTATTTTTAATGGACAGCATTCAGTAATTAAATAGTTGCTGTTGTATATAACACACGTTGCGTACTTAAAGTTTATCATAGGAGTTGGTGAAGACTGTAAACGTCCTTTGTATCTTATTTGAAAATTTATTCTAAAGTTTGTCCAAAATAGATGTTACCGTATCGCAGTTCCAACATTTAAGTTTATACACTCCCCTGCTTTCGTCAAGTCATCTTTTTTATTTTCTGCCGTTGCTTGTGATCGCTTATAAATCAAATGAATTATTATTATTTTTTAGTTCCATAGGCTATTTTTACTTCCGCATTTTTAAAAGTCTCATACAGTAAATGCTTTGTTAATCGTACATAATCTGATTTAGCATTGGGCATTACATTATGTGTTGAGTGACAGTATATTGAGATGTTTTTCAATAGTGTTTCCTTAAATATAAAACATCCTATATAGTATAGGATTGCATAAAAATTGACTAAGAAATATCAATTATTTTACATGTAATTTTTCTTTTTCATTTTTATATGAGTACATTCTGGTCAGTACTTTTAAGTTTTCATCTATATTGGTGTGATTATGTTTACTTCATATGATGTAATTATGTTTACCTCATGTATTATGTGTTTGGTATAATTATGTTAGGGTATCTATAAAAGAACTTCAGGGTTTTGAGGCAAAATATTGTTATGAAGCAATAAGCTTATGTAACTGTTTTATACATGATTAAAAGGTTGCATTTTGAATTTTTCTTTAGCAATATCATAAAATTCAAAATGGGCTCCATTGGCGGCACAGAACACATTGTAACGATATTCCACCTCCTTATATGTCCTGGATGACATTTCTGGGGGGGGGGGCGGTTGCCACAGAATTAATTATTCGTTGCCTGAGGTGGTCAACATCACGAATTTTCGAAGGATTCTGTGCACCGTAACGACAGATTTAGTTTATTCTAGCCAAATAACGCATTGAGCCTTTTGTTGCGGCGCTGCCTTTAGCGCAGGAATTCAGACAGCACTTGACAGCCGCGCTAAGTTGTTTCAAGGCCAATGTTCCGCAGCGCTGCCACCTCTTGACAAAAACATTCCCAATTGTTATGAGTTAAACCTTATGAGCTACTCGTTTCAAAGAAATTAACTGCATTTCGCTACCTTTTACAGTTATTAAGATATTAATTTTTAAAAGCCCGGAGATCTTTTATAGATACACTGTATAAGATGTTCCGCATATTTTGATTTTATGTTTTTTTATATTTGCAATATATTGTTAATAATATATTTCCAAATATAAAACTAAAGTTATATTTGAAATATATTCATGATTATATGTTATAAAATATATATATGGTGTTAATATATTTAAAATATATATCACTAACAGTATTTCGTAATATATCTGTCTTACTTTAGTTTTAGTATATTTGTAATGTATTGCAGAATATATTTCAAAAATATATTTCATTCAATATATTTTAAATATATACAAGAATATGTTTAAAATATATATCACTAACAGTATTTCATAATGTATACGTCTTACTTTAGTTTTAATATATTTGTAATGTATTGCAAAATATATTTCAAAAATATATTATATTAAATATATTTGAAATACATACAAGAATATATTTCAAATATATTTCACTAACAGTATTTCGTAATATATTTGTCTTACTTCAGTTTTAATATATTTGTAATGTATTGCAAAATATATTTCAACAATATATTTTATTAAATATATTTGAAATATATACAAGAATATATTTCAAATATATTTCACTAACAGTACTTCATAATATATACTCTTACTTGAATTGAAATATATATATATTATATATTTAAAAATATATTCCTAAAATATATTTCATTAAATATATTTTAAATATATCCTGGTATATATTTCAAATATATTTTCAATATAAACTAAAATAATATATATTTTATAATATATTTTATATATATTTTGGTCTTTTTAAATATATTTTAAATATATTTAAATATATAATTTTTCCATATGGGATTTCGGTGCGCCCAGTTGTACTAGCCTGACGTGTTAGCATTTTCCAGCAGCTGTCAGTGTATATCTTAATTGTCATTTGTAAACAAAATACAGTTGATGTTTGTAGAAATTAATTTTCCATTGTTTGTTGTCCAAAATCATTGACAGTAAACAATATCTGACTGCTCCAGCAATGGACTAGGCCAAGGGTCAAGATATAATGCGCCAAGTGTATATGATTTAAAAGAAATTCAACATTGCACTGGCACTAACGTTACAAAGTTTAATAGAACCAAATGCTTCAGTATTACTTCAGTTTAACAAATCATCTCATTGATACAAGGTCTTTCTTCCACTTAGGGTTTGAAATATAAATTAATCAAACATAAATATCGCCTCACTAAAAAGGCAAAGTGAGAATGTTTTTGCTATTTACATTAAAACTGTGTTTTTTTCAAAAATATACAATAAGAAAGCATTTTTATGCCCCTTTCTATCTGTAAACGTGTCGCCGTGTCACCTTAACCTTTGGCTATGAATAATGAATAGACCTCCCATTCTTATGGCTAGTTGTGGGTGACCCAGAATTTAAAGTTGACACAGTTTTATTGATTACCAACAGGAAGTGATTCTATCAACCCTTTATTTTAGAAAGCTATTTATTTAAACAATTTGTATTCTATCTTGCCTAAATAAATAATTAATTGACTATTGGTTGTTTTATGTGTCACCAAATGATATATTACCTGCTCCTGATACTTAAATTAAAAGGTGACATCAGTACACTCTGTTGGGGATTCACTAAAAATAGGAACTCTTTCAATCCTTGGTTACTCAAAACCTGATACACATTTGATAATGCGATGGAAGGTCAGCTTCAAATTCAAAGCCAATGCTGTAACTATGACAATTCTCTACAGATGAATTCCCCATCATGCCCTACCTAATCAGGTCATCATTCTGCGAATCCTCCGTCCCCTCGTAATAGATAGGTAGGAGCCCAGTCCAGTCGCTCCGTTACAGCGGTGCGTAATCACAAGTTGCAACACCGCCATTACCAGCTGATCAGCTGATCATGGCGGCGCGGGGTGCAGAACGCAGATCGCAGAATGCAGCAGGTAAACAACGTTGGAATTCGCGTGGTACGACCGTTCCGCGTGTGGGCTGCACCTTGTAGTTACCACACCGAGAATAACACAATACAACCGCGCCGAGCACCTTAGACCTCTCTGCTCTAGGTGTTTTTCTTGAATTATGTGTTTTGCTGAGACCAAGCTGCTGATATACGTAACGTAACCAGACGGAGAGTAAAAATGGCATTACAGTACTAATGTGTTTTGCAATATTTTAGCAAGTAAAATGCACTGTGATTCTTTTTCTTTAGTTTGTCAGTTCTTAAATAAATTGAATCTGTATTGCATTTTATTAATTATATCGTCCAACATGTAATTCTTAACCACCATTGTCTAGCTTAAATGCGTTGCGAGCATACGTATAAATGTAATGTTCATTGATATCATCTTCATAGAGTAATTTCCGTCGTTCAAACTAAAAGAAAATTACTTTGCTCAGTTATAATTTACAATATTTAGAACTGCTATTAGAATTGAATTGATCACTAGCTGATCAACACGGTTTTACCCGTGAAAAAACAGAAAAACTTCCTTGGATTCATGATTTAATCTTAAGGTTGCCGTGACAACTACATGAGCTTCCCTATACTTTAATATTAAAACTTTGATCCATCATAGGGCAAAGTCCTGAGGGAATTTAAAAAAATCCGTTCTTAGTGGATGCCTATGCCCTGAGAGGGACGTTCATGCAAAGTTTCGAGTTTCTAGGTCAATTAGTTTGGGTTGTGCGATGATAGGTGAGTGGTATTTGACAAATATATAATAGCAAAGAAGATGTATAGAGAATTCGTTAAACCTTGGATTAATCATTGATCGTTTCCTTCATTGTAACAGATGATGCGTCTCCGAATCAATTGAATATCTTCAACTTCAACTCTACATAAATGGAACTGTTTTAGATTATCAATTGACATTTGACATGAAACATTCATAGTCGAATCACAAAGTGATTCACAACTTTTGATTGAGTCATCGTAGTAGCACTTGAACGGCCACAAGAGTCACTTGTGCTGGTCAGATCGAAGTATAAGTACAGCAGATGCTTACAAGGTCTAGGTCAACTAAAAATACCAGAGGCGTGTTGGGCTTTGCGCCAACTAACTTAGGATTGTTTCCATTCCAGTTCCAGCCTGTATCATCATCAACATATTGAATTGTTATTTTTTAATTACTTAGCTTTAACACTTTTTGTCATAGCATTTACCTTGCCAACATGCCTATATATACCTATTGCGTATCATAAATAATGTTCACCTGTGATTGGTTGGTTCGTTCTATCTGCATGATCAAAAATAGAACAAATGTGATACCTACAATAATTTTTCCTATACTTGTAATTAACAAGAAATTGCACCTTTCTTGGCTACAAATTAAAATGTATTTTGAAGTCTATTAATCATTATTCTGTAGGACTAAACTTTTTTAGGGAATCAAAATAGGTGTTTAAAAGCAGGTTTTGGGAATTTCATCATGTAATTTCTTTGGTAAGGACAAAAACCATTATTCAACATCATAATTCTAGTTTGCCCTACGTTGAATGCAAACCCAATGAAAATTAAAAAGCTCCATTTTATTTAGGAACCGATTTTTTGAGGTGAGGTGTCAGTTAATCTCCACGAGTTCGTTCCAACATTGTATTAGCGTTTTCAAATTTCAAAGTGAAGTTAGTTTTTCCCTGAATGCTTGACATACTTTGTATTACACAAATGTTCGCCTCGCTTATAGTACGATCATTTTATGTATTATGTTGACGACTGAGATGTACATGTTTTATGTATTTTATTATTATTAAAGAATGTCTATGTCTATGTATATGTCTAAGTGGTTAGGCCTACCATTGGCACAACTATCATCCTTAAGGCCAGTGCGTTCACTACAACCTTTTGAATGAACATTCTAGCTTTGAGGATTATCACATGTTCATTTGGACTAAACTAGCGAGCTCCGAATGTACTTAAACAGCTGATTCCCTGTATAATTTATATTGGAAATCAGCTGTTTATGTAATTACGAAGCTCGCTATTCCATACCGCTTAATATATGTGACTCAGAGATAAACCAAAGGAGAAAACGCATCGTTTTTCTGTAGGCCTATACACGTTAAATTTTGGACACAGAAATTTATGACTCAGCTGAAATTATTAGAAGGGAAAGCAAAGTGAATTCCATAAAATACAATTAAATTCAGGCAGAAAAATCAACATGACCTTCTAAATGGAATCGAGTAAACTTTAGCCACTAACTAATCCAACCGCACTGGTAAATTTCATGGATTGCATAGACATAGACACCTACTTATACTTCCCAAAGTTTCTCTTGCCTTCACCACCGTCACTACCACAACACAACGAGATCTTTTAAAACCGAAACCCTTCTACTCTGATCCCAAGCGCATTATGTTGGAGAGCCGTTGAAAGGTTAGTCCATTAGAGCCCCCCTCACCTCGGCTAATCCAATTTGGTTCTAATGTATCCAAGCGACTGCGCCTCTCCTCTCCGTCGTCAACTAACCAGCTTTGAGTCAACACGCGGCTCTATTCAAATTACCCCCACGGATAGGGATGTTTCGATACTTCCGATACTAGTAAGTATCGATACTTTTCTATCGATATTCACAGTATCGTTATCGTATCAAATCATTCGATATTATTGTGGAGGATTATTATCTAAAGGAAGTATTGATATCGAATCAATAGTACTATCGAATCGTGTATAAAATCTAAACGCGTCAGGGGAGGAAACATTTATACTGTATGATAATCTGGCCAAAAATTTTAGAAAAAGTAATCTTCCACGTCGTGATTTTTGCCCCAATAATTTATCGTTTATTTATTTAAACTTTATTACAATTATGGTTTTTATACTGTAAAATTATACTGTTTTATGATTGATTTGTATATTATTTTTGTTACCCTACCTATTTCTTTACAAACTAATAGACAATAGACAATATTCAGAAATCCGGAAAAGTTAAAAGATTGATCTTTAGAAAGAATTTTCCTAAAGATTGTTACGTAAAATAAATGAGCACATTAAAGTTTAAAAGTACAATTTTTATAATAACATTTAACGATTAAAATGTTTAGTGTATCAGTTATTTAAATTACATTATTTTTTTTACATTCCGTATTAACAGTTAAAACCTAATTTAATGTGAACTTATTAATTTTTTAGTTTTTTCCTGGCATCTTCTGATCCGATATACCAATACTCACGGTATCGATACTTAGGATCCGATAATATCGGAGTATCGATACTTTTGATCCAATAATATCGGAGTATCGATACTTTTGATCCGATAATATCGGAGTATCGATACTTTTGATCCAATAATATCGGAGTATCGATACTTTTGATCCAATAATATCGGAGTATCGATACTTTTGATCCAATAATATCGGGGTATCGATACTTTTGATCCAATAATATCGGAGTATCGATACTTTTGATCCAATAATATCGGAGTATCGATACTTTTGATCCAATAATATCGGAGTATCGATACTTTTGATCCAATAATATCGGAGTATCGATACTTTTGATCCGATAATATCGGAGTATCGATACTTTTGATCCAATAATATCGGAGTATCGATACTTTTGATCCAATAATATCGGAGTATCGATACTTTTGATCCAATAATATCGGAGTATCGATACTTTTGATCCAATAATATCGGGGTATCGATACTTTTGATCCAATAATATCGGAGTATCGATACTTTGGGTCTAATAATATCGGAGTATCGATACTTTGGATACGATAATATCGGAGTATCGATACTTTGGATCCGATAATATCGGAGTATCGATACTTAGGATCCGATAATATCAGGTTATCGATACTTTTCTTTCGATACTGATTCGATACCGAATATCGGATCGAAGTCGGTATCGGAACGTCCCTACGCCACTGAGTCAACGCGCGGCTCTATTCAAATTGCCCCCACGGAGCGGCACAATGTGTCATTGTGGGTTTTTGTACGGAGGCACGCCGACCGCCGACCGCTTCGACCCCTGCGCACTGTTGGAATCTGGAGAAAACCTTCACAGGCGGGTAATAAAACGGGTTCTCGATTCGAGAATTTAAAATTTAAATATTCTTTTAGTATTTTCCAAGCGAAGGTTTTTGGAGGAGCTGTTTTGTTTTGTAGCGAGTGAAGGTTGAATTCCTGGATGAATATTTGTGTCATGTTCAGGGCTTCAGGTTTAAAGCTCAGAGATATTTACTTAAGATATATAATAAAAAAATTTTGTCATGCGAAAGTACCTATGGAAACACTTGCCGATTAAACCCTGTGAAATTCAATAAGCAATCCTTTGCGATAGGGCTAAAAGAATTAAGAGCGAACTCCAGTCCCTGCCTGAATAAATAAACAATTTTTCATTTCATTTCATTTATTTGCTAATAACAAAAATAATGTTTTTTTTGTTTTTAATGTTTCCTATTGTTGATACAGTAGAACCTTGATAATAAACATAAACTCTCAAAGGAAACAGTCCTATCATCGAGGGAGTTTTTTTTGAGATTTGTGTAATTAAGACATCAAATGTAATGGAAAATTCAGGGGGATCCAAAAAGTGCTCTTGTTATTAGTTTTTGTTATTTAGTTGTAGTCCTCTTATCGAGGTTCTTCTGAGTCAAAATTATACTCCCCAGTGAGTTTGTTTTTTGCTCTTTCAGCAAAAACAAATCAGCTATTTTGTTCGAGCTACCGAATTTGAAAGTTGGCATTGGCCTTATGGGAGTAGCAGGTAGGAACGTAATATTTGTAGTGACTGGAACCACCTTCAACTTGACACCATTCACGTAATAGGAAATTTGAAGGATTTATTGTTGCGGTTAAAATTTATTTAATTACCGAATTTAATAAATCCAAAGCCCAATCGTAATGACAACTGTTGTGTCATCCCGTTCGTTGTTTATTTTGTTACCAACGTAACACATATTTCGTGTTTCCAATAAAGCCCAATGTTAAATATTTTCGACATAAAAATTCATTTTACCCGTTTCTGTATTGCGTTTGTCTGGCCAAGTAAACTGCATGGAATGTTTTTTCAAACCAGGAATAACTTATTTCATTTCCATTATCATTTGAAGGAAATCCTCGGAACAGTTGTTGAGATACTTCTGCAATGAAGCAAGCAAACAAGCATACATAACATTGCTCGTATAAGAGGATATAAGATATAATCTGGTTTTCTCGCAATCCATCATTAGAATACCATAAATCATTAACACTTACTTTGTTCTGTAGGAGCAGCCCTTTGGAACCTGTTCATTTCTTCATCTCGTTTATTTTGCAAGCAATTCCCAGACTTTCATTTACCCTGCATGATCCAATCACGTTACAGTTATGTAGCATTCAACAGCCGTTTTCTCAGTTAGACTCAACTATCGATTTTAAATTAATATAGCGGTTCTGTAAAAGGCTACACCAAGTAACTTCCGAACAGTTACTTCCCGTGTGAAAGAAATCTGTATTGGTTTTGCTCGACGATGCAGCACAGAGCACACAATGCAATTATTTCGAGACTGAAATAATCAGTTTCGCCTCATTTTGTAGTTTCTGCAGTAAGATATGGTTGTTAACCAAGAAAAAATAAACAAACATAACAACAACAAAAGATGACTGAATGAAATGGTTGGATGAATGAATGAGTTCTTTCATTGTTTTAAAGGTTTTTCATATTTTATTCGCTATAAAATCTAAATTTATAATATAATTATGTATATTGAAGGTGTATATTGAAGGTGTTCGTGAAATCGTCATAATTTATTATTATTTCTATTATGCCTTTCATGGAGCTTGGCTGTGCATTACCCAGGACAATTCCTAAAACGATGTAACTTCCCTCTGGCAATTAAAACAAACTTTTCCCCACATATTGGGGAAAATCATATTTTATCTACGACCATTGCAATAAACACCAATTGTGGTATTACAATAAACATTATAATGATGTACATTAAAACACCAAAAACCAAGCAGTTGCATAATGACGACGTTATGATACAGTACTGGTGTCACTTTAGAGTACTGGTTCTAGACCAATGAGAGCTCGGCATTTGACGGAAGTAGTGTCATAATAACAATTACGCAATTCGCACATCAGTTGATTGTTGCATTACGATTCACGTTTGAGTTTACTTATCCCATCAGCTGATTGTTCCACAACGATTCATGATTCAGTCTGCTTATTTTCCTAACCTCAAATTTGAGTTTACCTATTCCGTCATTAGTAAAAGTCATGAGTTTTATTTAACTAAGGGGAAATTTTGTCGTATATTGTTGGTCGTAGATAAAATAGTGTATGCAACGATTGTATTATGCCTTTAAGCCACTCGTGAGATATTTAGAACACTCGCTTCGCTCGTGTTCTAACTTACATCTCACTCGTGGCTTAAAGGTATTCATAATACAATCGTTGCATAAACTACTATTAGAGTATTTTACAAGTCTATTCAAATCCTTATAACTATCGTGAAACATATATAGTGTCATTAGGTTTATCACAGTCGAGTGAACTCGCTCCAACACTAGCTTGACTACTTTTCTTGTTTGCTTACTTTGCCTGAGGGTTATGGCCTAACAAGATCAATGAATAATAATGCTCGTCCAGTTCGCCCCAGCTGGATATTAACAATTGGCCAAGGGATGCCCCCCCTTAGCCTCTATAACAATCCATAAAGTTACTGAAATTTAAAGACGGCACTATTTTGGGATTTTATTAATAAGTTTAGGAACACTGTAACGAAGACTAATGACCTGTATTCGTTGGTTTTTAGGATATTAAATTTTGGTAAAACGCTGTTTTTAATTTTTCTACTTCACTGTAATGTTCATTGCTACCTTGTTTTTCCCCAAGTACTGAAGTTTTGTTTATCTATACCCCTTTTTAACCCTCTATCCTTAAGGAAGTCTCATAGCATTAAATCAGCTTTGAAAAAGACTCAGTGGAAATTGACGTGTCCTCATCAACCTATGCATGTTTTAGGACCCCTAATCAACGTATGCAGTCATTAGGGGAGTCTTTACTTTTTAAGTTAATTTGGTTAAGGCTGTTTTTGACCAAGTAGCAGTATTGTACTTCAATTAAAACTAATAGCCACCATTCCTTACATAAAACGTTCAAAGAAATCCAACGGGCCTAAAGAATAAAGTTTATTGATTTGTGCAAGCATTTTTGAAAAACAATATATACAAATCTTTTACACATATATTGATTTTAAATGTGCCATTCTGTTCATCGTGAAATTTATTTTAAAATCGTGTATTGTGAAGATGTTAAGTCATGATTTGACAATTCGTTTATGTTCTGACTAGATTGTAAAATACAGTAGGTACTTCACATTTTCTTTAGTGACATTTCGATTTTGATTTTTGCGGACATTACTGTTATTTGTTACTAATTAGTGAAGTTAGTAGAATTTCCGCAAAAATCAACATCGAAATACTTTATATTTTTTGGAAAATGTTTATAACTATTGTTTAAAAAATAGATTCTGCCAAATGTATTGAAAATACGTGAATGTTTAGATGATATAGATGACCATAAAAAATGTCCAAGGTTTAACTTAAGTAGTTTTTTTTTAAATATGAATTTTAGTAAGCCGAAAACAGTAAAAACGCAACTTCCAGAAATTAATTAAGTTTTTTTTTGCAGAAAGTGTTATATTCATATACGCGCTTAGCAACATATTCATAGAGTTTAGTACCTTAAATACCGAACCGAAATGGTGAAACCTTTTTTTACATTCAGAGATAACTATAACAAAATTTGATTCAAAATATTTTTTTCAAATTTTTAAACATTTCCCCCTTAGAATTTCGGGCAGATATATTTTACAGTTTTTTTCCTTAAAATGTTCAAAATTCAATCGCAACCCTGTATTCCCTAACCGTCATATACTTACCCGAAAGTCTCCTGCCCCAGTTTCAGCCAATGACCCCCGCGACGACGCCGCGCCGCGAGGACAGCCAGGCATTACCGCAGATGCGAGTCGCTTTCACTCGATCACCAATTATGCTCGTCCATTACCGTGCTTTCCCGCAATGTAATCACAGGTTGCCGCCGGTCGTCTGCAGGCGCAAGAATGGGCGGTAATTGTAATGAAGAGCATTACGATTGTGCAAGCAAAGCTAGTAATTGTAATGATTGCCTGGGAACTTCCTCTTTGTGCTTGTGATAGCATCGAGTGTTGATGGTTTGGTGATGGTTAGTCTTTAGTTAAAGCGTGTGAAGAAACTGGTCCGTTGCATGACGGTTAGGTGTATTTGATGGATAATTGTAATTGCTTAAGGATTTTGGGAAGAAGATTGTTTTGTTGTTCGAGCTGATGAGCCCTGTTGAAACGTAGAGTATGTGTCGAAAAGCTAAATACATTTCTGGAACAAAATTGGAAGGCATAGATCATTGCCCGGCTGGATTATGAGTACAGTAGTTGTCCTCTTGGTATTACAAAAAGGTAAAAAACAGTCAAAGTGAGAAGAAAGTCAAATGATCACTTCATATAGACTGCTCAATCATTCAGACTGGTTTAACTGCAACAGTAAAAGTGAGAGGAAAGTCAGCTGATCACTTCATATAGACTGCTCAATTATTGAGACTGGTTTAACTGCAACAGTCAAAGTGAGAAGAAAATCAACTGATCACTTCATATAGACTGCTCAATCATTCAGACTGGTTTAACTGCAACAGTAAAAGTGAGAAGAAAGTCAGCTGATCACTTCATATAGGCTGCTCAATTATTGAGACTGGTTTAACTGCAACGGTCAAAGTGAGAAGAAAATCAACTGATCACTTCATATAGACTGCTCAATCATTGAGGCTGGATTAAATGAAGTGAGCAGTTGATTTTCCTTTCACTTTGGCTGTTTTTTACGTTTTTTTTAACAATAAGAGGACAACTACTCATATATATCCACGACATTGGTCTATGCCTCCCAATTTCGTTCCAGAAATGTATTTGGCTCTTGAACACCTACTCTACATTTCAATCGGGCTCATCAGCTGTGCAGTATTTATTTACCTTCGCCGCGCCAGCCCCTGTACTTGACAGATGATCCATCACCCCCCCCCCCCACCTGTCAGCCCCGGATTAAAGGGCAGCTCAGCCCCTCGTCTTCGGACCCGGTTTTGGGCTCCGGCCCTGCACGTCATTGTACTAGACCAAAACATCTGGTGGAATATCTTGGGATCATCTGTAGGAAAAACGTGTTTCGTTTGACATATTGTCCTTGTCGGCGCAGTTTCTGGAGTTGTAAAACCGGTGTTCGATTTGTCAGGCGATTTCTTCACAGTTTTTAGCGATTGAGATTTATTGATTCTAATGTAGTAAGCCTATTTTGATTTTTTTATGTTTTATTTTGTTACTAGCTTATCAACACGGTTTTACCCGTGGAAAAACAGAAAAACTTCCTTGATTCATGATTTAATGTTTAGGCTGCCATGACAACTTCATAAGCTTCCCTTTAGGGTCGAAATCAAATAAAATTCGCTTTTTAGAGGATTGCTGATTAATTTAAAAAAGACTTACGGTAGTGTTGATTCGTCCAAAACCTTTCCATATGTGCATACAATACAGAAAATAAGTTTCAGCCATACCAATACTCTATTTTTTGCGTGAAAAGCGGTCTAATGTGTGATGTTGAGCGTTACCAACAGACAGAGTGACAGAAATTGAGATAAGGCTTGATTCGGATTCTCTGAGCTTCGAAACGCAAAAATAACCAATAATTTCATAATTCTATGCAATGTACAGACAAAACTTATGATTTTATTTACGTAGAATATCAAACATCAAATTTTAAGGCAATTGAGGTCTGGGTATAGATATTAAACAATTTTTCACCATTATTTTCGAACTCCCACAATCTTGCTGCGCGGTGTCTCTCCCAATAGACTCCCCCAGCTCCCTTAACCCACATCCCATAGTGGTTCGGATTCTATTCCACGTCTTTTATCACTAGCGGATGCGGGTGTCGCTTCCGGTCTAGTACCCGAGTTGGCAACTATCTGTACCGGAGAGTATGGCACGCGTCGGTCGTCATGGCGTAATGGCATTCCTCGGCATTTGTCGCTTGGCACACACGACACACGAGAGGACGCGCCGTACATGTCCTACATCATGCACTCGTGCTGTTGTTCGGTATGTTAGAATTGCCTTTCCGCATCAGTCATTTCCTGCGGATTTTTCGGTGAGTTACTCATCAATCCGTTGTATGAGTTGCTGACAATTCCGTTGACGATTTGTGGCACATTCTGTCAGTCGACTATTCTTGAATTAGTACAAACTAGAGGCTTGAAGGGGCTAATAGCCCCTAAACATAATCCTTCTTAATATAGTACAAAATACCTTCTTAGAAAATAGGCTTTTGGTTCCACAAAATTATGATTATTTCTAGCATTTGGTTTTAATTAAACAAATCAGACCTTTTTATATCCTAATGGTTTTTAAATGACAGCTATTTTACGTTTCTCATTCTATAGTAAGCTTAAAGCAATTTCAGTATTTTCCCCGAGTCCCTGAGATGGAGACCTTCGGTTTCAGCCTCCCCCCCCCATCATCCTGCGTCCTTCCAAACACCCACAATTTCTTCGCAAAAATTTCGCTTACGTAATTATATATATATATGTATAGATCATTTGGTATTAAAGCTGCATCGTTATAACATAAACTAAACAAACATACTTAACTTTCTATAATTTTAAATTATGAAAAACTCAAAGCCTTAATTATTATAAAATCAGAAAATCTTAAATTTAAAATATTTTTTTATAGTACCTTGAACGTGCATAGTTAGCTGCATTTTGAAACAAATCCCACATGTCAACATCCATATGGCTTTGAATCAAGCATTAGCACCATATGTTTAATGTAAACAAACCAGACGTTTTTCAATCTTTTCAATCCCAATGCATTTAAATGGAAGATATTTTTCGTTATTTCTAATTTTCTGGTATATTTGGACATAATCTGCTATTATTCCCGACCCCCTGGGGCCGAGACCTTTCATTTGAGCCATCTCCTGTCATCCTGCGAGCTGGCAAACTTTCACGATTTTGATTTAAAAAAATCGCTTACAGAATTAATAATATAGATATGAAGTACGAGAGGGAGGGTAATTTATATACGTACTTATCATTCGCCAACAACATACGTAAGCACTGGAAGCACACGAGGAATTCCGAAATCTCCGAAAATTCATTAGTCTCAATGTCACTATCTAGCGGACAATCAGCAAACTTTTACAACAAGATAACAACTAATGTATACATTATAAACCTCTCAGTAGGGACACCGTATGGAAAAATGTAGTTTCCGCCGCCGAAAAAGAGATGGCGCCTCTTAGTCCGATTGGAATTTTTTTGGAGTTTACGGATCAAGCTGACTTTCCAAAGTGAAGCAGCTGGTTGTAATATTTTGACAGTTGTAGGTTATTGTTTTGTATTGTTGTGTCTTTTACCATAATGTTTACCTGATTTTGTTTACAAACATTCTCATTTTGAGATTTTGGATAGTGAATAGAAGCGCCGACTATACGGGGCCAGCTTGAACTATTCCATGCATCAGCTCTAATTTCTGCTCTGCTTTTCGGCGGCGGAACTAAACAAATTAACATTGGATGTCCCTACTTAGAGGGTTCTGTATACATTGTAACAACAGACCAATTGGCTCATCCAATGGGAAACGATGTCGTGACAAAAAAAAAAACAAAATATTCCAGCCAATGACATGCTTTGCGCGACCTTAAGAAACTCGGTGGTTTTCGTTTGTTTATGTGAGGGACATGCTTGTTGCTGGTGGAAGATAAGTAAGTGTAATTTCCCTCCCTCTTGCGCTTCATAGTTGTATTAATTCTATTATTGGTTGGTGCAATAGTTACTCTCAGTCTTGTTTCCATCCTTAAAGTCAAAAATAAAATTTCCTACTTCACGATATAATTTTTAAAAGTAATCTACTTAGTAAAATAACCCGTTATTAAATGTAACAAATTGCAGATCGGATCATCTGTCTGTTTGACTGTCCGATTAAAAGGATGATAATATTAAATACAGTATCATATATTTAATTTCGTAAGGCGATTCTTTGCGTCAAAATTGTGGGCGTCTGGCAAGTCGCTGAAAGATGGGAGAGGCCTCAAATTAAAGGTCTTTAATCAGTGATGGCGGGAAAAATAATGGAATTGCTTTAAATTCACCAGAAAACGAGAAGTAACGTAAAATATCTGCCATTTAAAAAACTTTGGGATCTAAAAACGTCTGCTTTGTTTACATAAAACATGTGATGCTGATACTTGATTGAAAACCATGTGGTTGGCTGGATATCAATCAATAAAAGGTAGATTCAGTTTGCTGTGAAGGTTTTTTGAAATATAATAAATGTTTGAATTTTCTCTCATTAGGGGCTTTTAGCCCCTTAAAGCCACTACTTTAAAATAATCCTGCAATCGCTGTAGAAAACAAATAATCATTTTTAGTGTAAGTATTGTGTGGGTATTTAACAGCGAGTGCAATTTAAATACCAACAACTGCAACCCATTATCTCTACAACGACCTTGAAGATCAAACCTGAAGATCATTCAGTAAATGTTTCAACAATGAGCTCATTCTCCAGTTGTAACCTGTGTAATCGCCGGTTTGATCTCCATCACCGCGCCGCAGCCGCAGCCGCCCGCTATCGCCATCTGCCCCTGACCCCGCCAAGGCCGACTGCGCCTGCGCCCGCACTGAGCATGCGCAGATAGGGCAACAAAACAAATCGATATTTAGTACTAGTTCGATATTTTTATCGGAAAGGCATATCGATATTTTGGTTCCGATATTATGGTTACAATGATGTTTTTAGCCCGTTGTATCGCCAGGTTCTTTCTTACCCAAATCCTAAAGTCCAGTAATTAAAAATACCCCCGTTGCAGCAGACCTGCAAACTCAGCGAATTTCAAATGCAAATGAACATACAGTAGAACTTCGGTAAGGAGACAGTGACAACACTAAAACCTCGATAAGAAGTGCACTTTTCAAGCCTCCTTGAAGTTGTAATTGCACTTAATGTCTTTATAAAACGAACCTCAATAAGAAGGGACCCTTGATAACAAGACTGTGTTCGTTATCTCCTAGAGAGTCTTCTTATCAAGGTTCTACTGTATTTCAATCCAACATAGTGAGATTTGACATGCTTTTGTAAGCTCCGTAAGAATAACATGGAGAAAGAGTATGCAGTTTTGCTGCAACAGGTCCGTTAAAACTGGGTGGTTTTAATTCTATATTTAATAAATCTTAACTAGAAGAAGCCATCTGGAAAGTTATTGCCATCCCTCCTATGGCGTATAAACAGCTACGCGCGCAAGGTCGCATGCATGTATAACGCGCGGATTCCATCTCGGAAGGCTCTCAAGCGCTTGTTTATCACATTCCCTTATCAGGACGTGATATTGAATGATTTTTTGCAATCAGTGTTTGACCTTGTTTGGGTAGTGCAGATCTTCATGGAATCGGTCGTTATAGGAATTGATACAATTTGTAATCTATCTTTAAGGTCATTAAGTTTCGTGGTGGCAAACGTATTGGATTTTCCTACCAGTATTGTAACAGAATAAGCGTAAATTAACTTACAAATGATTAGATAATAGCCTACCATGGAAGTAAAAATACTCGATGACTATACTTACAATTTTACTTGGACTGTCCCAAGATAAATTAAATGTAATTAATGATTATAAACATGATTGAATCTGTGAATAATTTATTTAATAGTTTTATAGCCTGATTGAGTACGGCTGATAGTCATGCAGTACTTCTACTTCATTCTGAGTTTTTCGTTGTAAAATATTGTGCAGGTTCTCTGCTCCCTTAACACACTTAGTATGATCAGCTTCGTGTTTATCGTCAAAATTAAGTCAGCATCTGTTTAGACCTATCCGTTCTTAAGTTAATTTGGTCAACCCTTCCTATCTCAGCGCCAGATATCAAAAAAGTCATCCGAATTACCTATGAAAAATGTATAGTCATTTATACCGGCGGTATGAACATAACGACGACAAGGACTAAAAAGTGTTTAGCAAAGCAGATGACGGTTAGGAAGGTAAGGGCATTGCCCCTTATTTTTACTGAAACTAATGATCTCATTATCATAATTAATCGACAAGGTGTCAAAGCGACGAGGCGATGAAGAGTCGAAATCATCTCCCCTCGGCGCTCCCATCCCGCGAACAAGGGGTCTACAATACATCCCCTCAGGGTTCCCAGATTTTAAAATCCCATTATCGTACGCCAGCTGCTAAAATTATCGTATTTCCCAGCAAAATTATCGTACAAATGTACAAATACGATTTAATTATTGTAAAAGTTAACAATCCATAAGGTAATATAATAGTTCCTAGTTACAGTAAGCATAGTTTCAATTTTATTTGCATATGTATATGAATTTGAAAAAATAAATTACACACAATGGAATAAAAACAATTAAAATAAAATTATGATTATTTACCAAGGAAAAAATGAAATTGAATAGGCATATTCATAGTTAAAACACTAAATTAACATCTGATTTTCACAAATACGTAAGAAACTGACTATGTCATAATTTGTTCGAAGGTTGACTTTTATCTATAATAGTGATATTAATATATGGTTTAACTCGGCATTAATTTATTCTCCAAATAAAATGCCTTTTTCCTCTTTTTCATACAGGTGAGTAGCACTATTTAAGATGAAGTTTAAGATGTCTGAGCTTATTGTATTAAATCAAATGAAAAACTTCTTATAAACCCAAATTACCATAAAATATATAAAACCTACTAAACACATAAACAAAGACCACTCGCCCGCTCGCAGCATAAATACGACATCTAGTAACACACAGCAGAAACTACGAGGTGTCTGTAGAGATATCTTTGTTCAATTACAAAGGAAAATAGCTGGTCTAATAAAATAAGTTTGGTTTTCATTTTAAATCTTACTTTCTTTTAAGCAGTTGTACCTATTCAAAATTATCGTACATTTTCGCGAACGACAGGAAGTACTATCGTACATCGTACAATCCGGAGAAATTATCGTGCAAATACGATAATTATCGTACATATGGGAACCCTTCATCTAGGATGAAGTCGAAATCATCTCCCCTCGCCGCTCCCATCCCGTCCGCAAGGGGCTACAAAACATCCCTCCGCAGTAGCCAATAAAACCAACAAATGACGCAGAGATTTTTTGTCGCACAAAGATCGGACCATTGGGCATTAAACAGGATGAAAAGGAAAAGGAACAGTCGTCGTAAAAATGTCAAAAACGACTTTATACCACGGAGTTTGTAGGGTTTTCTTACCTATCGTATTTCACTGTTTGTACGTTAAGGGTCTTTTGTGTGACTTACAATTTTAAATTAAAATTCTGGTTCACCCTTGATAAAAGAGTATTTGAATGTCGAGTTGTTTTGATGCAAATTATTTCAACCCTTTACCTTTTAATGATAAACTTTTTTGTGGATTAAGACGGTATATTTTCCACCTAGACTTCTAGATTTTTACCTTTCCTGTTTCGATTGAATAGTATATTGCATTGATTATAGCTCATTTGTATTTTGCCCTGAAATTTTATGTTTTCATCCTCGTAGTTTATTTCCACAATAGTCTATCCTACGTACTTAAATAGTTACAACGAAGTTAATGTAGAATTTCGTAATGTCAAGGATGTTCATTTAATGCTAAAATTATTATCTAAATTACTAATTCTGTAAGCGATTTTTTAAATCAAAATTGTGAGAGTTTGACAGCTCGCAGGATGATGGGAGATGGCTCAAATGAAAGGTCTCGGCTCCAGGGGGTCGGGAAAAATATCAGATTATGTCCAAATGTACCAGAAAATGAGAAATAACGAAAAATACCATCCATTTAAAATGCAATGGGATTGAAAAACGTCTGCTTTGTTTACATTAAACATGTGGTGCTAATGCTTGGTTCAAAGCCATATGGTAGATGTTGACATGTGGGATTTTTTTCAAAATGCAGCTAACTATGCACGTTCAATGTACTGTAACAAAAAATATTTTAAATTTAAGATTTTCTGATTTTATAATAATAAAGGGTTTGAGTTTTTTCATAACTTAAAATTATAAAAAGTTAAGTACTTTTGTTTAGTTTATTTTATAACGATGCAAATTTAATACCAAATGATATATATATATATATATATATATATATATATATATATATATATATATATATATATATAATTACGTAGGGGAAATTTTTGCGCCAAAATTGTGGGCGTTTGGAAGGTCGCAGGATGATGGGTGGGGGCTGGAATTGAAGGTCTCCCATCCCAGGGACTCGGGGAAAATAATGAAATTGCTTTAAGCTTACTATAAAATGAGAAATAACGTAAAATAGCTGTCATTTAAAAACCATTGGGATGTAAAAAGGTCTGCTATGTTTACTTGCAACCAAATACTAGATATAGGCCCTAATCATCATTTCGTGGATCCAAAAGCCTATTTTCTAAGAAGGTATTTTGTACTAAAGTAAAGAAGGATTATGCTTAGGGGCTATTAGCCCCTTCAAGCCTCTAGTTTGCCATCAATTTGTACGACTCTCAGGGTCAGTTTTATATGGAAATTAAATCTTCACTCCTCGTAATACATCAGGGAGTTTAAATTTACGATACAGAGAGTAACCTATACAATAATCCAAGAATTAATGGCATCAATTTTGATTTATTTTTAAATATTGTTATCAGACAGGTTTCCTCAAGGTTATCTTATCATTTGTGAAGATGCTGTAGCCGGTCTCGTCGTGACCTCGGAGCAGCTCCAAGGTTAACTTGAGTCAGCCTTTGAAAATGCAATTAAAGTAAAGATGCATCGTGCATGTTTTGTCAAATGCATGATGATGATGTTTCATCAGAAAGGTGCAAGATTTTAACTATACTGGCACAGCAAATAGTTTGTATTTCGAGGTTAAAACCCATTTATGTTATTTATATTATGTTTAAAGATATATCAATTTCATTACGGTAATGTTATTGGCCTACTAATTTAACCATTGTGAGCATAGTTAAAATGAAAGCATATTACGTATTAAATTGTTAGTGAATAAATGTCTTAAAATGCAGGCCTATATAACTTTGCATTAAATTTTGTAAATTTTGGGTATTTCCCTTATAAGGGAAGAAGCTATTAACGTAGGTCATATAAGACGTTAGCCCGAAACCATCATAACTTTTCATTTTGGGGTCCCTATCTCAGGACTACAAAATAGATTCTGTAATTCTATTATGTAGTCCTGGTCCCCTTATACCGAAATCATTGTCCTGATTACTCTTGTAAAACGGCCCGAACGAAATGAAACTCAGCACAGACGTATAAAGTTTTAGTTAATTATTTGGACAAGTTCAAAAACCAGCCCAATCGCAATACAGTAAGAGCGAGTATGGGGGATAGATAAAAAAAATAGTCGACAAAGATCGTCTTTACAGCAGAAACTTTGTTTCGTTAAATCTCTCGTTAACATTTGGAAATTTAAAAACTTATCATTTCCTATTTTATTTACTTGGCCAATAGCTGTCAGATAAAAAGACCGGCTAACAACTACCACCCAAGCAGTGAACACAATGCTAAAATCAGCCGGCAAGCGCGTCGACAGGTGAAAGGCGCCCGCCATTCTCCCGCTGGTTTCAAAACATCGGGGCGTCGTTGGTTGCCATATCGCCGTTACGATTAACAAGCCATGACCTTAAAAGGCCCTTTAAAAACAAAGCTTCCTGTTATCTCTACACCGATTCACCACCGCATATTGGCGGTAAACAGCGATATTTTCAAAAAATAATATCTTTAGAACGATGATTTATCTGTGTTGGGCCACGTTCTGCTGATGACGAAAGGTATATCCGGTCCGAAACGTTGTGTAACGATAACTAGAGTTGGACACGCCGCTGCCACAACATTGCACTGTTAACAGCTTTATTGCCTGTGGTAACGCGCTGTTTCGTAATGTTCTTTGCAGTAATGTGCACTTTTCGTGCCAGGTCGATCCTGCGTAAAATCCTGAGAAAATGTTGTTCAACCTGGGTTCTTGGAGTTGTTACCCAGCTAGAGGTTTTAGTATATTTAAGGTGACCAGATTTTGGAACAGCCAAAACGGGGCGCCGATGGGGAGAGGGGGTCCGGGGGCTCTCCCCCGGAGCATTTTGGTGCGTTTTTAGACTCTTTCAGATTGAAAATATATGCTAGACTCCAGTTCATCTCACACAATGTTGTAACTGGAGATTTGTTGTTAATTTGTCTGATTCGATGTATTTTTACATTTACGTAAGAGTTTTTTTTTACATTAAAACGTATTTCCATACTCCCCAGAAAGAGAGGGGGTTCAGGGGTTCGCCCCCGGAAAATTTTGAAAAATTAGGTGCATTTTGGTACGTTTTTAGACTCTTTCAGATTGAAAATTTGAGCTAGACTCTAGTTCATCCATACCATTAATTTTAAGTTACTAGGAAACTACAAAAGAATCAAAACATTTACGTAAGTTTTCTTACTTTAGAACGCATTTCCATACCCCCCACAAAGAGAGGGGGTCCAGGGGTTCCTCCCGGAAAATTTTTAAAAATTAGAATCATATTTGGGCGTTTTTAGACTCTTTCACTTTGAAAATATGAAGAGTTATTTAAGAGTTTTTCTTATACTAAAACGTATTTTTTTAAGTATTTCTTTACCAATAACGCCAAAACGGGACAAATGGGCGTCCAGAGAGAGTTCGTCGGGACTACGGGACACGTCGCTTAAAAACGGGAATGTCCCGTTCAAAACGGGACGTCTGGTCACCTTAAGTATAGTAGACTGTAAAGATTTCGATTCCAAGCGTCATATTATGTTTACTTTCTGCATATTGTATGATGTTATTTTATAATTTCTGTTGGGAACTCTCAACTTAAATATCGTTAAAAATATATTGTGGCACATTATGCTGTGGCAATAACCGTAGGAGGAATCTAGTGAAGGACCGAGCTGCTGTGACGATTGTTATTGGATTGAACGGCGTGTAATACATCTGACTGAATAATCAATCGGTCTTTGAATTAGTAACACGGTTTGTTAAGAGTCCTCCCTACCCAGCCAAAAATGTTCAAAAACAGCTCTCACGCGGACCCATATTATAGACGCCCCTTGAGGTAAGAGAAAATTTTAAATTCTATATAGTTGTTATGGGAAATTTCAAAATACTAGAATTGCTATTTGGAATTTCGATAGCTTAAATACGTTTTGTCTATAATCAATTTAAAATTGCCAACTTTGGACATTAATATAACGTGTTTTATGACCTTTTCAAAAAAATAAAAAAAGCAATTCCAGTAGTTTAGAGTATTATTATTTAAATAATATCGCATAGTATGGATATGCGCTAAATGGGTCCGCGCGAAACCTTACATCGCAAAATGTGCACTGATTTAGCATGAGCTCTTATGGAGCCGAAGTTCCAAAAGTAGCCGCTAGTGTCGCAGAAAAACGAAAACTGCCCTGGGTAGGGAGGGCTCTTAAAAGTAAACCCATCTTCCACGATATTTATTAAATCACAATTCATTCGTTTCGACTGAATACACGCCTAGTTGGCGCCGGCGCCGTCGCGGCGCAAGCGTCTCGTAGCACTAGTGACACAGTATGTTTGACAAAAAATTTGGAAACTTCTCTCGCATACAGTAAAATCCAGCGTGGAGCCTGTTACGCTAATGTTGGTACAACGCTAGACAAACATTGCCAAAGTCCATCCGCGCACGTGATTGGCCAGACATTGCGCAACCCAGATTATCGAAATTGAGCAATTCGGCCTTGGCGGAGACGGAGCAGGAAGCGATGAATGGGCGTGTAGGGTGTGTGGGCGGGCCCTGGGCGATCAGGTGTGGGAGCGGACTACAACACTACAACAAGGCGAGATAACGTAATAACCCACATTACCGATCGATTGTCGAGATTTTTATAAGTAGATTTCACCTTTCAAAAGGAGAATGGAAATTGGGATCTCTTCCGTTGTGTCAGCAATCCTAAAATATTTTCTATAACGTTGTAATGAAACAAATATACCTTTATTCTGGAGGCTAGTAGGCGACAATATCACTGATAATTTGTTGAAATAAGTCTAACTCTTATTCCGCCGACGCCACAAAAATTCACACAAATATGAGTCAATCATAGAGCGCCGCGTACCGCACTGAACTTTATTTCGATGTTTTGTAAGCCGCCAGTAACTTTCTACCGTTTATGTGTGGGCGCCGGAGCTATAGGTTAGGTTAGGCCAGGCTAGGTTAGGTTAGGTTAGGTTGGGTTTGGTTAACCTAACCTAACCTAACTGCTAAAAAAACTACTACTAAAACTAACCTAACCTAACCTAACAACTAAAAAATACTTATTCGACCATTACAAAGTGAATTCCGCTCTGTTTTGCGTCAATGTAAACTAATATAAAATATTTTAAAATTGCTGACACATAACGGAATAGATCCGGAAATTGTGGTACAATAGAAATAAAAGCAGGCTATATAATGTACTCGAGTGAATTTTAGGACAAAAATTAATTTTTTGAGTCAATTTTTACTACTTTGTCTATATATCCGGTACAACTTTTATTAAAATGCCTTATCACGTGGTGTATACCATAACCTTATCGTGGTTTTTAATTTAACGTGATGTTTAATTCGAAACACGTCTTAACAACCGGGTACTCTTCCGTATTATGTTGATTGTTTAATTACATAACACCAAGAACAGTACTTGCAATAAGGCTTGATACCGATTCTGAAATTTTGCCAAAAAGAACATGATCCAAAAATTTAGAAAAATAACTTTTGGAAAATAACTGCTGCGACACAAATTACATCTTGGAAGCTGATATTTCCCGGCTAAAGAACTATAGACGTCTGCATTCTGCGATCCCTTCCTGACATGGTCATTAAAACACATTGTACTCATTCATTTAGTACGACCATGGCATGAAGCCATTTAGTCTTGTATATACAGGGTGGTCTTAAAACGCAACCCAAAACTTGATTTTATCATTGAAAGATTATTCCCCTCAAGATCCCCGGATTCCACTTCACTTATATTATTTTCTTTGGGGATACATAAAAAGTAAGGCCTACGAAAACAATTCACAGGATCAAAACAAACATAACAAACATGAGAAATTCATAGTGGTACTTGGCAAAACGTGTTCAGGAATTTGATAGGGAGAGCGCGACTTTGTATAAATGTCAATAGCGGATTGTTTGAACACATAATGTAAGCTAAATGTGTTAAGTCTTAAATAATAGGTTGTATAAAATGTAAAGATTAACAAAACAATAGTAATTTCGTCTTTATTTGTGCATTATTCAATGTTAAAAATGAGTTGCGTTTAAAAAAAAACACCCTGTAATACTCCATCTCTACAAACGTGTCGACAATGCAATCCACCTGCAGAGAAAGGCGGTGCACTGGTCGCACCCGCACGTGCGGTAGTTGGTTAACACTGTGGTTTGGTGTCGGCAGTTTCGCCACTACAACCTCTGACCCAGGCTGGTGTAAGGCCCTTGCTCAGCCCGCCTCCCATTGTTGACTGCTTGAGTCTTTGCGAGAGATTCTCGTTTCTCGTTGATGGCCAGTAAGTGTTATGGAGGTATTGGCAGGTTGCTTCTGAATTAAGGGGGCGGTCTACCTCAAGATCCGAGCGCTAAAACAGGGTTTTGTATCTTATTCATTGATAGCTGGAATTTCATATGATTTCCAATATTTTGGTGTCATTTTAAAAAGGATGTTTTTATAGGTCGCTAAAATTTTATAATTTTTGATTTTATCCCCGTTTATTGACAGGTATTGTGTAAATCTTTCAAAAAAAGGTAGTTTTTTGTTAGATTTTAAAGTCTCATAACTAACGACAGAAACGCTTTAGAGAAAAATAAAAATTGTAGAGACCTATAAAATATTCTGAAGAACATGAACCCACTCTCATTTTTATTAAATCTTAAAAAATAAAACTTTTGTCGTCCAGATACGAAACGTCTGCAAGCTTACTTCAGCGCGTTTTAGCCCGATCTTTACAAAGTTATTTCGCTCTGTGACGCAGATTTTTCTGTCAAGGTAGACCGCCCCCTTAATGTGCACTGGTGCAGTCCTCTTAGTTTTGTTACTTCGGGAGTCTTTAGACTCCCTTACAGGGAAACCCTGTAAAATTTTATTCCCTGACTAGCAGTTGCCCGTGGCTTCGCTCACGATAAAAATTGTAACTCCCTGCTGACAAAATTAATATAGGGCCACATACTGAGTTTATGATTACACAAATAAGGGACAAAAACGAATGATAACTTTAAGTTAACTAACTAAACTAAATCTAACTTTTATATAGTACATATAATCAAAATAATCAATTAACAAAACAACCATAAAACCATTATGAAAGTAACAAAATTGTAAATCAGCTGTATCCGTATGTGAAGCTTGAACCATCTGCTTGTTGAATGGACATTGAAAACTAAACAAAAGATCATCCATTCCATTTACTAAGGAGAACTTATAAACTTCGACCTCGCCAAGACCCCTTAAAAGTTTGAATTAAAAAAAAAAACGTTCTTAGCGGATGCTTACGCCATAAAGAACGTCCATGCAAAGGTCCAAGGTTGTAAGACAAGTGGTTTGGGCTGTGCAGTGATAGGTCAGTGGTATTGGACAAATGTAAAGAAGGTAAACTTTCATTAATCAGAAAGATTTTTTCAGGAATCTGCAAAGACCGCACGTCTGCTGCGACTGGAGTTATTCTATTACTACCCCCCGCAGAAGGTATTTCTATTTGGCCTCCCTGTACTATACATGCGGGCAGATTCAGCGCCCCGCCGACAAAGCCCTCAAGTGTGTCACTGCCCTAGGAAAGCTTACGCCCAATATCGTCAGATATGCCATGTATGGTATTGAGTGGCACTTAGGCAGGATATAAATACCCCCGTCGCAGCAGACCAAGTATACAGTTTTCTGTTTCATGAAAGTATATGTACGTAAAACGTAGAATTTTCCCTTGATTTAATGTCAAAAAAAGTTCTAAGGTTTTTAGGGTCTATCTAAACCGAAAAAATACCCCCGTTGCAGCAGACCTCCAGACTATGCATGACCTTATTTTATTTCTTCCATAAGAATAACATAGGGAATGAGTATGCAGGTCTGCTGCAACAGACATACATACATTTTGTGGTTTTAAAACAATATCATGTGAATCTGAACCATAAAAGCCACATATACCAAATTTTATTAAGGTATGTTGAGTAGTAACCGAGATATAGAATTTTTCTTATTTTCCATGAGGATAAAATAGGGACAATGTGCTGTGTTTTCCGCTTTAAATATCGTTCAAATGGTGTTTTTCGCTTCTGGGAGCCCCAAAGTGAAAAGTTATCATGGCCTCGGGCTTAGGTCTTGCCATGAGACCTATGGTAATAGTTTATTCCTTTAAGGAAATTCGTTAATTCCGTCAATGAAATTCGCTAAAAGACAAAAGCAAAGTCTTTTTCTAATGATGTACATAAAATAAATGGTTTAAATTAGCTCTTTCAATAACAGCTGTTACAGGGAAGAAAGGTCTTTAAATTATCTCTAGTCAGTGATTTATTTTATGTTCTATTCCTGACAGCTGATTTGACATACTACTTTTTTTGCTTTTTACATCTGTTTAGACATAAACGTTCATCAATTATTTTGTATTCTGCCACAACTTAAACTTGGTCGAGATAAAATAAAATCGTGTTTTAGGATTTTGCAGTTTGATTTTAAAAGTACTTGTAATTTAATAAATTGCCTAAAAATATCAAACATTTTATACTTGATGAGTAGATTCCATGAGCAAATGGATTATGTACGAAAACTAACGATTGATTAAATGCTACTTTTATATAGTACATAAAAAAATAAATATTATAAACCAAAACATAAAACTGAATGAAATCATTAAACATCTGTAACGACGAATCCATCAATGAAGGTAACTACCATCTGCTTGGAACTCTGAAAATGTAAACAAAACATCATCCCCTTTAATTATTATGGGGAAACTTGGTTGAAATCAAATAAAACTCGGTTTTTAGAAGCTTGCTATTTAATTTAAAAAAGACGTACGCTAGTTTTAAGTCGTCTAAAGCCTTCTCATATGTGCATACTACACAGGAAAATAGTTTCAGCCATAACAGTACTCTAGTTTTTGCGTGAAAAGCGGTCTAAAGTGTGATGTTGAGCGTTACCAACACACATCGTGACATAAATTGAGAAAAGGCTTGATTCAGATTCTCTGACCTTCAAAACGCAAAAATAACCGAAAATTTCATAATTCTAAGCAATGTACAGACAAAACTCTAATTTTATTTATATAGATTCAAACTGGAAATATATGGACAACTAAAGTATTTTATAACCATTGTTTAGGATTGTTAGGATTGTTTATAACCGATTTGTTTAGGAATTTACGCGGATCATAATGTGTTATTACTAGTCGCCGGAGGTTTTCTATAAGAAAGCAATTTTGACGCATTATTTTTGCAACTTCGGTAACGGTAACTCGTATAAAATCACGAGTCCCGGAGGTTGGTTGGGTGTACGTAAAGGGAGTAGGGGTAGGCCCATCGTAACCCTTTTTTGGGCCCCGATGTTTGTACCTGTACCTAATAACAAGTTTGTAAGTGTAGGGCACCAGACAATGTAATAAAAGAGGGGGAGCGAGAAACGAACTATAGATCATCAGAAAGAAATAAATCTTCGACTATCTTTGTATTAAGGGGAGTATCAGAAAAAATGTGAAGGGACGATTTAAGGTAGTTCGTTTACTTTGGGCTTGTTATTTATTGTCATCGTAATTTTCATTGTCATTTGTTGGCTGTCAGACTGTGGTGGTTCAGTCGCTTAATTTTGCCTGGACAATAAATAAAAAATGTCAATAAGATTAATTGAAATTAGAGAAAACAAATAATAGGTTTATATGGAATATTTGAATCCCAATAGTCATCAATAATAATAATAATACTCACACCCAATTTAGTGGTACTTTAAACTACTTTTAATGAGATTATCAGGCGGTTTTTACTTTAATTTCACAAACTGAAAAAAATATGAATTTATATAATATACTTATACACGCTGCATTTTTGTCAAGGGAATCCGCCACCTTTAAATGGTAATTTGTTAATTTTTTTACATTTTTTGAAAATTTTATTTTTTTGTTCTGCATATTTTTCTGAGTATGTGGGTGAAATTTAAAGAGAAACCGACCATTTTTTCATTAAATAATATTAAAAAATAAAAGTTGTTACAAATCGCTTTTAAGCGTGAGTGAGTACCTACCAAAACATATTAGCCTACTTTAAAGCCCGTTTTCCGCAAGTTCTGTTTTTCCGTGTTTCTTATTACATATGTTTGAATATCTTTTCAAGTATTATAGATATGCCACTCAAATTTTTACCACTTGTTCCTTGTTATATTACTGAGATATTTGGTCATAAGAAATTGTATAGCTCATAAAATAAAATAATTATGAATTTTTTGAATTTTTGTAAAATAAAAAATTTTACTTTTAAAATATATTTGCTTATAACTTTTTTTTCTGAAATGGTATTTTAATTCTAATGACCAAAAAGTTTCTAGGTATTATAAGGATCAAAATAAATCAATAATCATTACAATTGATCAAAAAATAAAAAAGTTATTCAAAGTTTAGCAATGTACCTTAAAACGCTAAAAAATTATATAAAAAAACTGAAAGGTTAAAAATTAAATTTAAAACCTCAAAAGCTCATTAAATAAAGGTCCTAAATATAAAACCTGCATAAAAATCTCTAACTTACAAAATAAAAAAATTACCATTTAAAGTTGGCGGATCCCCTTAAGTCCATATATGATGTTTTAACCTATGTACCGAACCAAAATTTTTGTTTTATCTTAAACTATTTGACTTCTAATTACAAATTAAACAAGATCACAATGATTCGTTATGCGTATATGTTAACCTTGTGTCAGTCTGTTGGTTGCGCTGGTTTGGGTTGCGATACCCGTTATCAGAGCCTCGTTTTGGTGGTTTTGTTATTCGTCTTAAACATTTATTTGAACTTGACGATGTTTGTTTAACAGTAGTTCTTGTTGCGTAGCTTTATTTAAATATTTATGCTCATCTAATGATGTTTATTTCAAACATTATTTGAACAAACCTTACTTGTCGCCCCAATCATTTAAGCAAATGTAAATGGTAGTTTTCCAGACTTTTCAAAACAGGCTTAATTGCAAAAACAGGCCAGAGTGCAAAAAAGGCCTGATTGCAGATATGTAAATTGCAGGTTGGTAGATTGTAATAACCATAATAATTATAGCTATGATCTAGACTTCATCAAACAAAATTTTAATCTTTCTATTATCTATTTTTGTATAAAAACGATTTTACTTTACCTGATGTCTGAACAAGTTTTGATTCCGACCCCATTTTGCGTCGATGGGTTAATAAATAATTATTAATGGTGAGTTTACCTTCTCATTTCATAACGTAAAATTAGGTTTTTTTAAATTCAGATTTTTTTTATTGATTTGGCATGTTATGATAACTTATGAAGCTGTTAAATTAATTCAAGATTAAAGCAGCAGCTCGGGCTCTTGACTTGTGAAGAGAAACCCCGGCAGGCGGCCCGTGATGGATCAGCTGCTGGGCTCCAGGTTGGGCGGTCACCGGGGTCACGGGTCAAGGTCAAGGTCACGCTTTCCTCCAAGGTCAAACATTTCTCCGCGACGCGACGCCGACGTCTGCCGCCGCCAAACTGTCTTCCGCAACACTTGTCTCGCCTTCTCGAGTGTAATCGATGTGTGTTGTACACATACGAACAAAATTTAATCTTTTTATTTCGTTATATGTATATGAAATATTTCTTCTAGTAGTTAAATTTTTACTTTCTCACCCCTATACATAGTACATGGAGAAAATATTGTTTTCGTCAAAATTTTTGAATTTCAGTTGTTAGTGGAAATAATATTTGTTTTATTGCTCTCTGAATCCAAAAAAGTGGTTTTCGGAGTAGTGTCTGTCTGCCCGTGTGTGTGGACGTGTGTGTGTGTGTTTGGATGTGTGGAAGTGGTCCGATTTTCATGAAATTTAGCTTATAGGTATAAAACCATAATATCTCTAGGCGTCTTTTTAATTATTTAAATTTTTAATTTTTAATGTTATTTACCCGATAAAAACTACTAAAATCCAAATTTCTTAAAAATGGCTTTAACGACTTTAATCAAAATGTCACGGTTTTTGTGCTTAAGATGACAAACAAAATGACACCACTCGCATGTCAGGCTCAGAAGTTATGGGGGTTTAAGTGATAAAAAAATCATATTTTTCATTTTTCAAACTACCCAAAGTCTGTAACTTGTAAAGAAAATATACTTGCAATTGTTAAATTTGGCTCAAAAATTAAATAATCCAGTATTTTGAATTATTAGTCTACGTCAACTGGTTGCAAAGATAATTGATATTTTAGTTTGGCGGTAAATGCAGTACGTTGTCCAATGTTATTCTTATGGCAAATATTAATAAAACGACATCTCCGTGAAATACTAACAGATTTTGATAAAATTTGGCATGTATTCATGAGGTAAATAATTGTTAATTTGTTTTATTTCACTATATAAGGTGATTTGGTTTTAAATTACTTTAAGGAAGAAAGTATGTGTCAGTTTCCTGATACCGTCTATCAATTTAAGATAAACAAGATTTATTTACCCTCGTGTAACGTGCAACCAATGTCTTTCTGGCATTAATTACCACGTACATTGTTCATTGCGTAGTGTGAGTTGTTCTCTGTATTCAGCGTGGATTAAACAATCGACCCTGCACATAAGTTTTATATATGTTGACATGTTATTCCAGAGTCGGTAAGGAGGTATCAGCAGTTTGATGTATCCTAAAAAACTCATCATTCCAATACAACATATACACGCGTGGATAAGCCACATTTCTCGTTCTTTGCATACACTTATTTCTCTTCGTACCAGTAATCAGAAACATCATCATCCCGGCCCCAGAAATGAATTATCCTCATTTTGACCCTGACATCTAACATATTTCATCTATTACATTGCCTATCTAGTTAATGCCTGTTACCCAAATTGGAACGTATTTTACCTTACAAACGCCAGATGAATCACACAATGTTACTGTTTTAACGCCCGCCATTCGTCAATCCAGTAATCAACTAACATTTCACACCTCCTTCTGCCGAAAGTTGCACGTGTCGGCTCGGCAGTTCTCACGCACCGCCCCCAGTTTAGCATAGTCGGCGATCACCATTCGTCAGCTCGTCAGCTGGACGAGTCAGCAAACCAGTCCTTTTATTCAGCTCTGCTGACCCGCCACTAAGTTGTAGATATCTCGGATTGCCACAAATTTAGAGTTGAAAACTGTTGCCCTAAAGTATTTCTCAGTGTCACATTGATGCTTAAGGATGTACTTTCTAAAGAAGACGGTTTTTTAAGAACCACGAGAGGGATACGAACATTTCGGATTGAAATGATTTATGGTGTAGTCAAAATACTGTATGAGGTAGTAGCACTGAAAAATGTCTCAGGAACTACAGGGATGATCCAATTTGAATTCATGACTATCTGAACGGTGTTTCTTTTTAAGTTTCTTGTAATTGTAATTATTATTTATCTAGTTTATATTCATACTTGAGGAAAGGTCGTGTTGCCAAAAAAGTCATTACAAACATAGCGTACTAGCCTTATTACAAGGAGTTCTTGCAATCTACGGCAAAACAACTCGATAAACGTTCAACGGTTCAGCTGATTTTCTCCAATTAGCACAATGTTAAAAATGTCGTTTAAAGTTCATCGTATTGTTTCACCGTGGATGGCAAAAACTCCATATTAGGGAGTTTTTTGCAGTCCACGGTAAACAACACAATAAACGATAAAAGTTTAAATCAGCTGATTTCCTACATTTACAAAATTATTAAAACAGTCACCGTTTAACCTATTTGTCAAATTGTAAAATTGTAAACTTAAAAATCGAATTTGCGAATGGTAAAACTCCCTAATCGATACGTTTCGTCAACGAAAACGCTATCGTTTTAGCCTATACTACAAACGAGCAGTTTATTCAACATTTGGCATAGGAGATAAAAATTTAACACATGTAATACTATCATTTACCGTTATGTACATGCAAATTACGTGTTGTTTATGCGGTTCCCTTGATATTTCATCCACATTCATTACATAACTCAAGGTCTAATTAAGTATATGCGCTTGACTGGATCACAAGGTTGATTATTATAAATTATTACCCACACCGTTAACTAAGTACCATTAACAACGCTACCTTTCCACTCGTATTGTGGAACTAACATGCATGTTCATCCAATTCCCATGACCATCAGTATAGCTGAGAGAGGATTCAACTCTTGGTAATGCTTTATAAATTTGTTTACCACTCCAAAACGCTTCTTAACGGGTTAAAGGTTCGTTTTCAACAGGTACTCATCGGTATTTACCAGCACTACACCTTGCCAGCGTGCAAGTGCACAGTCATAGTGCACCGGTGTGCAGCGTGCAATGTGCAGTGTGCAGTGTGCAATGCCCTTTCACCGATGTTCTCTGTGCTCGTGTCCGTGACTGGGTTGTTATCCACCTTGCTGCAACCACTCTGGCGAGAGTTCAAGGGGACCCGTAGTGTTTACTGTTGTAAGGCTCGCAATGATGCTAAATAACATTTATTTGCTATCGGTATGATATGTTAACATTAATAGTAGTAATTCAAATGCTTCATATGTTCACTGTTTGTTTAAATTAATCGATGTTTAAGTCGCCGTTAGCATTTTTAACCCTATACATTAACCGGAAAATTATGGGTTTTCATTTCAAACTTATAAGTTAAGCATGTGAATTAAATTAGGCTGATATGTTTCTTGAAGCACCTATAGGTAGTCGCTTTAAAAATTGCTAATATAAGTGTTTAAAGGGGACACTAGAAGGTGGATGCAATAAAGAAAATATAAATATTATCAATAAACACTAGTTCCCTCAGCAATTGTCACTTAATAATCTGTTACACTTCAAACCAGGCCCTAAGTTCAGTTCTTTTATCGAACTAATAAAATAAATGTTTAAAACAATCATGAAGATTTCTCCGTATCTTACAGAACACTATTATCCACCTTCAGGGAACGATTATAGCATAAGTACAAATTTGAGAACTTGATTCTGTGTGGATTGCTCGTTAGCACATGTTTTCTATGTTTTATGTCGATTATCACTGTTTAGTGCATACGTATTTTCAAACCATTTACAGTTATTTGACAAGCTGTTAGTGGCTTTGAGGGTGCTTCCGTAATTTTGAGGGTGCTTCCGTAATTAATTGTTTCTTTGAAAATAGAACATAGCGATCTGATTTGTAGGAATCTAAATAGTTAAGGACTGTTGACTGAAGGCGAACAGCAATGAATAGTAATTTTCGGAGTCCTTTGAGAACAAGTAAATTCTTAAGGAGGGATCGAATTATGTGGCTATGGATTTTAGCGTAAATAACAGACTCGTGCATAGTAGGTACTTCGTTGCCACAGGAGAGGGGGCAGACATGCGATATATACCCTCATGGGGACTTCCCTCACGCAGTGCAGTTTTCCCAGACTTACGATAGTTATCGTACTTACACGATAATTTTGAGTGTGGTACGATCCAAACTTCCTCCGGCACTTTAGTCTGATGATGTTTCAAAACCTGTACTATTATATTTTTATTTTATTTTCAATTTCCTTAAGGAGTAATGTATAATGTTTTAGTATTAAACGTTTTTTCTACGAATGCCTTTGCATGATGTTTACACTTATTTGGTGAAATTTACAAGTTTATCGGAAGGATTCGAAATTCTAGTAAATTTACGATAATTTTCCTTAGACGTATGATAGTTATCGTACTTACTTGATAATATTGAGTTGAGTGTGGTTCGATCCTAATTTTCTCCGGTACAATAGTTTGACCTGTCTCGAACACAGTTTGACAGGTTTCGAAACCTGTCTTATACTTTATTTTCACTTTTCTTAAGGTTTAATCGATAATATTTTAGTATTAAGAATATTTTGACTGTGAAAGCCTTTGCATGAATTTTACACTTATTTGGCCAAATTTACCAAGTTCAGTGGAAGGGTACGATAATTTTAGTAAATTTACTATGATTTTCGTTCCTTGGTACGATAATAGGGTTTTTTTGCATCTAACACTGATGCGGTGACACACCCACAACCCCTCGTGAGTTATGTAGTTATGAGTCAGTCAACTAACTCACTGCCGCCGGCGTGACTCAGACAGTGAGACAGTAAAACTCTTTCCGTGTCTCTATTTGTAAGCGCATTATGTCTTCATTCGAAGGACGAACCGACCTCACTCGCTATTAGGAAATCTACAATAGCAACACTTTCAAGTAGTTTTATATTTAAACATGCAAATATCGAAGAATCAAATCAAAAATTGTTTATTTCGCTTTTATAGTTATATACAAGGGTTCACAGAATTGTACAAATGCTAAATTACACAAATACTTAATTATTACTGATTATTACTTAATAATTACAGATACTTAATTATTACTGTGATATTATTATAAGCGAAATGTATCCCTACATAGAAAAATCCGTGCTTGGGGATGAGTCATTGTTTGACATTTTCGAAGAAAAAAAGAAAATATTGCTCAGATTTTAATTTATTTTCAATCGGGTTTATTGCTTATTATATTTTAAGATTGACCCCTTTAATGGTATACAGAAACTCTGTATGAGATCAACTAGTTGGCCGATTCGATGTATGGAATATTATTGAATGCTAAATAAAAAATAAAAAAAGCAACTAAGACAATCCCGCTTCCACTTTAGTGTGAATCCACAAAAGTGGATTTGCGAAAGCCCGAATTTACCGTGATAGTTTGAATAACTAGTAGTAGAGCGTGCTCCATCAATCAGCTTCTTATTTTGTGATTACATATAATCAATTTACGCTTAATGACATGATTAATGATTCAGTTATGTTAGTTTTATATGTCTCTTGATATCTCCTCTTTAGAGCCTAAGAAATAGGCGACATCAGTAAACCTGTTTGGTAAAATCCTCTTTCAATCGTGGCTCGAACCAAAAAGAACTACTTTTTGGAGTGGGAATGAAATGTATTTTTTTATAGTGAAAGAGTCTACATGGAATGGTGTTAAAGTTAAAAAATGTTATCAGGCATCATCTTTTCTGATGCAGAGTTATACTGTGTACTTAAAAGGATTCCTTGGTGTTGTTAGAAATTTAATCTAATCTGTAACAAAAACTGTTCGTTCCCACGAATTGTGATACGCGGCAATACGCGGATATATATTTAATCTTGTTCGACAAGTGGGGAAACAAAATATTCATGATATTTCCATCACCGTACGCATTCCATTGCTGATAGCTTATCGCGAAACTAATCTGACCAATCAGGTCAAAGAGGTCTGTAATAGCGTGCTAAAATTAGAATTATTGTCACAGCAGTATTTATTATCAATATTAAGTAATTTTGGGATGTTAATAGACAGTTCGGACTACTTAAAAGAGCAATACAGTAAATGTAGAATATATTAATTTAAAAAATCAAAATTGCGTTTTCACTTAATACAATCTAATGTATTACTACGCAACGGCGTTAAAAAAATAGAACTTCTTTTATAAGTGTGGGCCATTTCAAATAATTATTTAGGTGTCGTTGGAAAAAACTAGGCGGGAAGTTTGACAGGAAAAAGAATTATGTGGATATCAGACTGCATCACCTCACGCCATCTTGGATTTAATTCCCGTATGGAAAATACTAATTTCTGTGAAATATTCGTTGTTTTGATTAATCATTCGACTAGTAGTATGAATATCATTGTTGAAAATATGTTTCTTTCTCATATGAATCTGATCATACAGTTAGCAGGTATCCTAAAAGGAAAAGTTTAAAATTTTTCTTTCATAGCAATAAACTGTCATGTATAAAAGTTAATTTTATACTTGTTAATCTTATATATTGTTAACTATTAAAAAAAATAATTATATGTATCAACATTTAAATCTCCAAATTGAGTAGATATTTAACACCTGTAAAATAACACCAAGTTTGCCATTTTGGAGCAAAAAATAAAAATAATAGTCTTATGGACAAATTCGAAACTTTAAGGGCGGCTTAAAATATACAGTGCTCTTCCCCTAACTTTCCTAACTTCCCTAAATTTCCTAATTTTCCTAACTTTCATAAATTTACCCTCCGCAATACTTCACGCTGAGCTTTTTCCACCGACATCTGAACTATTAAAAGTAGACTATCAAACTATTAACCATTAACTAACTATTAACATTGGAACCCAAATTTCAAGAAAAAGCTTATCATAATAAACCTTTTTCAATTATTTAAGAAAATAAATAAAAAGAAACTATAAAAACTGCTTTGCAGCGCGTGTTTACTATAGTACTTCTTTATCTAAATGTGGTAAACAGAGAGCACGGAGGAATTTTCGTCGGTTTGTTTTTAGCAGACAAAGAAACTCGCTTAACCGCAAAATTACGTACATTACCGCAACCGCAAGTAACGATGTGTGCGCCGAGTATGTATCCGTGTCCGCATGCGGTTTGGAGGTCCAGTTACCCAGCTCTGCGATGTGGATGTGTTGCGTTAAACGTATGGGGAAACTTGATTGTCGCTTGATAATAAATAAATAAATTATTTATTGAATGGTTTAGTACAGAAATTTTGCCAATTAAACCAAGCATTAGGACATATCACAAATTAACATGCTTGAAGACAGCAGCAGACAACTTAAGGCTAAACCTTTAAATTATAGAAACCAATAGTTTAGTGAAATCAATATAACAAGAACTAACTTACAATCTAAAAGAGTAATTTAGAAAATACTAGCAAATCACAATTTTTTTATTTTAAAAAATTATTTATGTTACTTAACAATTTAGTCTTAAATACATTTATTGAGTCAAAAAAATATGTAACTACATGACAGTAACAGTTGTAAAGCCTACACATATTTTTAATGGGAGAATTGAAACCCAGATTGGTCCTTGAATATTTTTGAAAAAAAACTTAATGATCAGGAAGAGTTTATTATAGTAAAAAAATCATATGGATTTTCACACTATTTCAAGAATATTTAGTTTTTCTCGAAGACGCAACTACAATCATTGAGGGGTAATATCGCTCTCCTGGGAAAATATGAGACAAAACTGAAAAATGGTTGACATTTGAAACTTACAAAATGAATATTCTAAAACAACCCCATATTCGAATAAATATTCCTGATTATCTTACATTATCCCCAAAGCATGCTCTTATTTACTTCCCATGACATTCCACACATTCCAGGAGCAATTCTGCCATCGTAATAGCAATGACACAAAAAAGGAAACACAGACAACAGCACATAAATTTACCCCCCCGCAGTAAGAAGGGCAGAAGGAAGCGCCACTCTATAAAGATTGATTCCTGCATTCCTCGTCGTTTAGCCGCTTTTACTCTCACTGCACGTAACTGGAACAGATGTTCTACTCGGCCCTGATGCCATAAGAGAACGAACCTTGGACCCTTCGGTTATAGTGATGTTTGGTTTCCCTTATTGAGCCAAGACTCTTGACCATAACCTTGAATCAAGAGTGTATTGTTTGCATCATGAAATAAAATGAAATAAAAATACCCCCGATGCAGCAAACCTGCATACTCAGCGAATATCAAATGCTTAAATTAATCATATAGACGGAGCCTTAAATTAAGTAAAATCAACTTTAAATCCTAAATTGAGACACAATCATGTTCTCCACAAGAATAACATGGAAATGAATATGCAGGTTTTCTGCCATGGAAATGGGAAGTCGAGAAATGTTTTGCAACAACGCAATAGATATCAACTAGGTGAAGCCATTGAATAAGTTTTATTGCGATGTGTTGTGGAATACGCAAGATAATAGAATTTTATTTATTTGCCATAAGGTTAACATGGGACAACGTACTGTGTTTACCACGAGTGATATCTCGGTAACCATCAGTAGACATAGATCAATAATTCAAAACTCTAAATAATTTATTTGTGCTTCAAGCTGGATTAAATGGGTCAAACAACAATTTCAATTTTTTTATCCCAAAAGCCCAATTTTGGAGGTGCTTACCCTTCCCCTTTTCCCCTCGTCCGATGGTCCGATCGAGCTGATTTTCGAACTCGTTCAAATAATTACTGCTTCACATGTTTGTGCCAAATTTAATTGAGATCGGACCTTTTTTACGTGAGTTTTCGTGCTTGAAGACACACCAGAATATATATGTGAAAACACAGCCAAATGGTGTTTTGGCATCTGGTGACCTCAAAACACAAAGTTATAATGATCTCAGGCTTATAAGTCTTACTATGAGACCTATATGGTAACAGCGTCTTCCCATAGGGGAAATTCGATAACATGATTATTTATCAAAAATGTATAGCTATTACAGTACATAATTGTATAAACATGGCCTGTGCGTGATTTGTTTTGATTTGTGCGTATCACATCAATTAGTTGTAAAGAAGTTTTTTATTTGTCGTTTTATATTATAATTTATAAACATTGACCCGTATTTATATAGTCTATGGTGTAAATTTTTGTGGAGAAACATTAAACCTCCACATTGAAACATTGAAATATTGGAGAAACATTACACCATTGTGGGCATTGTGGAGTCTATGGTGTAAATTTTTGGCACATTTACTAGATACTGTGGCAACGTATAGTAGCCCTACCGAGGTATATTTTGTTCTTTGGTAACATTTTTATTAATTGTTGAATATATTGAAGTAATTATATATTGTATTATCTCAATTAGTTTTGTTCGCGCCTGTTAAATAAATAAAACTTTCTGCTCTCCCTAAATAATTAACACACTTAAGTCGATCAGAATACATTTAATTACATAAAATAATTGTTTTACCAACATTGGTGGGATCGAATTTTGTGTTTGTGAAACTAAAATTAAACTCTAAACCTTTCCAGTTAAATTTGCACGGATAAGAAAGAGAAAATTTCTAAATGACTCGATGCACGCACAATAGCGCAGACCGGATGATGCGATGATCAATATCGATTCGCCCCGGTTTTATCGCATCGCTTACTCATTTCCGTGTAACTCTCCCTCAGTTTCGGTCCATCACGGCGGAGTAGTGTATGGATATCGAAAGAAAATATCGATATTTATTTCGACGATAATATCGGACTATCGATATTCCGAAAATATCGGATCAAAAATATCGATATATCGGAAAAATATCGATATATCAGAAAATTTCTGTTAAAGATTAATCGAATGCATACGGCATGTATCACAATAGTTAGCAGCACAACTGTGACGTCCATTTGACGTAAAAATGTTTACAATTTATACTTTGAAGTAATTTAAGATCAATAACTATAAAATAAATTTTGTTACAGCAAAAGGGCCTTAATAGCCAAGATAATATTTTTAAATTCTTGTCGATAACCTATATCTTTACAACTAACAAAACAACGAAAAATAAAAAATTTAACTAAAAACCATTTCTTGTAGCTAATAAGTTATTTCCAAATTGATAACTTTATTGTTTACTTATCAAATAATATTTAATCAACAAATGAAAAAGTGCAGAAAACGTTAAACTGTATTGTATTTTTATATGTCATTCTTAATAATTTGCTATTATCGATACTAACGATAATATCGAAGTAAAATATCGATATTCGGATAATATCGGAAGTCTAATATCGATATAAAAAGAACGATATATCGGAACCAAAATATCGATATTTCCGATGTATCGGATATCGAAACCAAACACTATCAGTTTCGGTCCGTGACGGCGGAGGATGCGCCGCTGTTCAGTGTTCGTGCCACTTTCGCCCGCCATGAGCCGGTTATGGCGATGGTTGATGGTTATGGTTATGCAAGGGTCGTTGGCCCGACACACAGACCGATCACGAGGGAGGCTGTAGTCGCCTTGAATTTGGAGGGGAGGGGTTGTAATAGTTAACTTTAATTTATGGTAGGAAGATTGATTTAAAGGGACATCGACGAAGAAAAGTTGTGGAGAATGTTTCGTTCATTGATTTTTTCGTGATTGTAGTTATATTTTAGATTTACAATTTTTTTGACCAAGGTATTTATACAGGGTGTTTTTTAACGCAACCCAAAACTTTATTTTATCAGTGAAGAATTATTTCCCCCAAGATCCCCGGATTTTACCCCACTATATTATTTTATTTGGGGATACATAAAAAGTAAGACCTAAGATAACAATTCACAGGATTTTCAGCACCTCAAAACAAACATAACAAATTTAATGCAAGAAATTGAAAGGGGTACCTTACAACACGTGCTCGGGAATTTGGTGGAGAGAGCACAATTTTATGTAAATGCCAATGGCGGATCATTTGAACACATAAAACTAAATGTGATCAAAATTAAATAATAGGTTGTATAAAGTGGAAACATTAACAAAATAATACTCATTTCATTCTTATGTGTGCGTTATTTCATCTTAAAAGTGGGTTGCGTTAAAAAAAACCCTGTATTAGTGACTAAACCCACCTACGGTATTCCACGAAATGCTCTGAAGCTTTTGCTCAGGCTCTGGACGGAACTAATAATTTGTATGATTTAAAGTGAATGGAGTGTCAGCATAATAACGAACAGAATTATAGAATAGTTTGTACGATTTAATAAGTAAATTTGTGATTTTAATAGGCCTGTATTTGTACAAATAGACTACAACTTTATCATTGCAAATTGGTGATTTAAAGTCATTGATTACGGAAAGAAGGTTATTTCCAAGTACGTGTGAATTAAATTTGTTTCTCAGTACCATAATGTAAATTTTGTGTCAGTTTGAGCACTTAAACAAATTAAATACTTTATACTTTTTCTTGAAGTGGCGACCTACCCAGGCAGGTATTTTAAGCCAAGTATGAATAACAGATGAGTGAAGAATGATTGTGGCGCGATCTTGTAGTCTTGTTACTAAACTCCGCAGTTGTGCGCGGATTTGTGATCCGCATTTTTTCAACGATCCAAAATCTAATTAGGGCCCTCACCCCGGGGGGGGGTGTTCGGGACCTACGTTTCAACGTGGGATCCGAATCACTGTGGAGTTTTGTGTTGTTTAACTTAAAATGTTGTTAGGGCTAAATGTTGTTACTTTTGATGTAAAAGCGATAAAAGCTAAGGTTTACTGTAGCCTAATTGTTATTTTTCAGTTTATTAAAGGGCGAGTTTTGTAAAAGTCAAATGTTGAAACTGAGGAAGCGGTAATAACGTGGTCTTCCAAGGGCGCGCCGCTGACCTATCTCAAGACGGCGGCCTCCCGTGTCGAGCTGACATTTCACTCTCCAGGCGCAAATGTCTCCCAGACAAGCTGGAAATAGACCTGTCAATCGTCGCCAGTCATACTCAATCCATTACCGTCAAGGTTGGCATTTCGTTTTTTGAAAGTCGCTTAAAAACTTGGCCGAGCATTGGGAATAACGAACAATGTTTTCCCGGGGCGATTTAGATTTAGGAGAAGAAATCGCGCGTGTTGGCGAGAAAATGTGGAAATTTAAAGTTTGATAGCTCCAATCAATGAAATTAACTGATATCTGCAAATATAGCTTGCGGAAAATCAAAGGAATAAGTTACATTAAAACTCTGTAGAGTGTAGGCCCGAAAGATACGAGTTATTTTTGGAAATTATCAAACTAATAAAAATAAATTATCATTCCAGCTCTGACGGGAATTTTTCAGATACGTAGACAGTGGTTTAAAATGGAAAATATACTTCATTCAAGGTTTCCTCACAGCTGTCTCGATGTCACCGCCCGGAAGTATCATAGACCGGATGTTGGCTATCAGAAGCCTTATCATCAGCCAATCTGGCTTGCGGGATTCATTTCGCACTTGACGAGTGAAGAGTACTCTTTTGCTCGTATTTCATTCTGATTCATTGAGTTGAAATGCCATGCTGTTCTTCTATGGTCTGCTTCTTTTACCCGAATAATCAGTCCAGTTCTGGGTCAAAATTATTATTTTCAATATTGAAGAGTGTAGAGTCTAGACTTTTTTCTTCCTCTTCCTAACTTTTGCTGGAATTAACCATAAAAAATAAGAGCTAAATAAAACAATTGAAAATTAGTAAACATCATATTAGCGGAAGTACCACGCTGAGTAATTTTTTTTTAATCAAAGAAATAGTGTTAAATGAAACATCCTCTCCCCCTTATGTAACAAAGGGGTCTTCGTTAAAGATTGTTCAAAACATCAAGTCATCCTATTGTACATATAAATTTGAAAATTGTCCTTTTCCACGGTGTATAGTTGTTGTTTTAATTACCTCTGATTCGACTAAAATAATCTAAACACTTGAAAATAAATAATTAAAATTTGGAGAACCTTATATTACTCCTGATCGTAGTAAAAAAAAAACCGTATAAGTAACATTTTTATAAGTAGGAAAAAGTGTAAAGGAAAGGGGGGGACAGAGGGGTATTCACTGGAGATATGTGTATCTTCCTCATTGCCATAACGCAAAGTCATCCTGTATTGTTTTGTCATAATATTTGCACCTAACTCCAATTTTTCATAATCTTCTTACTTGTTAATTTGACAAAGAATTCATTACACCTTATACTTACTGTACAGTATTTCTGTAGCGTTTTAACATGTATTCAAACATTTTGACTGGTCTGCGGAAGGGGCCTTCAGTTATTTTTACTCTCCTCCTCCTCCTCCTCCTCCTCCTCCTCCTCCTCCCCCTTCTCCTCCTCCTCTTCCCTCTCCTCCTCCTCCTCCCCCCCTCCCCCTCCCCCCCCCCTTTTCCTCCTCCTACCAATCTTCTTATCTTGATCGCCCTGCTTACTTAGGCCTTTCGCTTACAGCAGGGGTTCCGTAGATGAAGATCATCCTCAGTCGTGCGTAGTCCTTCGTCCTTAATCTTGTAGGAGTTAAGTTCTAGTCTTAGAGTCTAAGGTTACCCTACACAGACAGGAGGCTCGGGTTTGCAGGTCTGAGGTCTGCTGCAGGGCGGGGTACATTATCTATGTAATTATCATGTAATTGTTTACTCCACGTTATTCTGACGTTCTGACCCTCCTCGTCTCCCGCAGGCGAGCTGGGGCTGGTGGGCGGCACGTCGTCGGAGCCGCACTGGGCGGAGGTGCGGGACGGCCAGCTGCTGGTGTACCCGGGCCCCTGGCGCATCCCCCTGCGCCGCCTCCACCTGCAGCCCGCCGCCTCCGGGCGCCCCCGCGGCTTCAGCCTCACCCGCCACGGCGAGGCCCAGCCCATCGCCACCTTCCAGGTAATCGCCACAGCTTGTTTGAAATTTATATATAGTCATGGTGATTTCATATTTGAAGATAAGCTTCCGCGAGCATTTAAGAGGGTTCCCTACCTACGCCAAAACATGCCTTTAACGCGCTCCGCGCGGTGTCATTTAGCGCCTACAGTTTCAAAAATAAAATTTAATGTAACATAGCATTTCAAAGATTAAAAGTTGTAGGGTGTTAATTGCTAACCCAAAATCGTTCGTGTTAACGTATTCTGAAGGTGCACTCCGTTGAAGTTGACCAACTTTAACGCCATGTATATTTTTAATGAGTGAGCATATACGATTTCGGAGAAGCAATAAACAGTGTGCAACTCGTTATCTTTACAATGTTATATCCGAATAACTTTTATTTTAAGAATTGGAGACGCTAAATGACACCGCGTTTACCCCTGCACCAGCTTGCGCTGCACAAATTTAACATGGGTTCTTATGGAGCCGCAGTTCCAAAGGTCGTCGCTAGTGTCGCAGAAAAACGTAAACTGCCGTTGGTAGGGAACCCTCTTAAACTGCTCCCGTGATCTGGGTTTCCCCGCGTAGTTTTGTTTTTTCAGTGCAGTAGTGGAGTTGTGCTCGTCCTAAAGGGGTATGTTCAAACTCGCCAACATTTTTAGGACTGTTTCTAATATACAAACTCGCCAACTTTTAATTAGGTGCAAAAACTAGGGTCAGGAATCCGGCCGGCCACATTCAAACTCGCCAACTTTTGACCGCGGGCAGGTACCACTTCCTCCCCCCGGCTCGGTGTCGATTGTTTGCCAGGACCCCTGCGTACAGACTGCCGCTACTGCACCTGCATTCAAGTCCATATTCCTTAAGAATTACACTTAACATTGATGTCTAAGAACGACTGTATTCTATAGCATTGAAATTACCTGTAGTTCAAGCAATTCAAATAAAAATTTCAGTCAAATTAATCATAATTAAATTACATGACGTAGTTGAAACGTGGTCCGTCGGGTTGCACTTATTTGTGGTGTAGCAGGAGCGCTTTCGGCCTTTCGCCATTATCAACTGCCTTTCGCCATTATCAGCAGTTGATAATGGCGAAAGGCCGAAAGCGCTCCTGCGACACCGCAAATAAGTGCAGCCCGACGGACCACGTTTCAACTACGTCATGTGTCATCGGCGCACGGACCACAACATCTTCGTTTGATAGTTAAATTAATATTAAGCATTTGGAACGTCATGGTTATAAACGGTTAAAATCATATAAGAGAATTATAAAGTACAGCATATTTACTATGAATTACCACATGTTAAGACGCCGATGAAACTGTAACAGGTGACTAGTCGTCGATTTTTGTCGATTTTGCAGCAATAACCTTCTCTTTCGTTTTGCGCGGAGACTCCATATCCACTCATACATTGCTAAAATGATCTGATAAATATACAAATCAAATCTAGCAATGTAATTAGCGGATTTCATTTTCACATTTTCCCTATGGATACGCCCCCCATGGTACGTCTAATTACATTTTGCATACAAAGAGATGGATCATTACAGTATGCGATGAAATGGACCTGCGAACGAAGATGTTACGGATGCGAGGCATATTGTATTACTAAAGGTATGTCCTATAATAATTAATACTACCTATAATTTTTAATGAGTTTTAATTACAACCAACTATTCCCTGGGTATAAAGAAATGGTTACCGCGAATTAAACGTGGTTGACTAAATAATAAGCATCCTGCGAGCTACTAAACATATTAAAAACTTTGAAACGCTCTCCTGTAAAATTTGATATTTATATGTGACTTGTGACTTTTTTTTGTGCATGAGCGATATGATTTTTTACTATAGGGTGGATGTTTAAAAGGATTTTTAAAGGATTGGGTGGGAATACATCAGCACCTATGATTCTGAGAAGTAAGAATCCCCCAATTAACTTGATAAATTAGTCTGGCAAAAATTAAGTCGGTAAATTTTCATTTTTGGCCGAGAAAATTTTTAATGGTTGTGGCTATAACCATCAAATAATTGGCACAGTTTGGTAAATAAAGGAAACAATAAATAGGACATACCTTTAGTAATACAATATGCCTTTCATCCGTAATATCTTCGTTCGCAGGTCCATTTCATCGCACACTATAATGATTCATCTCTTTGTATGCAAAATGTAATTAGACGTACCTTCTTCCATGGGGAAAATGTGAAAATAAATAAAATTCGCTTATTACATTGCTAGATTTGATTTGTATATTTATCAGATCATTCTAGCAATGTATGAGTGGATATGGAGTCTCGGCGCAAAACGAAAGTGAAGGTTACTGCTGTAAAATCAACAAAAATCGACGACTAGTCACCTGTTCAGTTTCATTGGCGTCTTAACATGTGGTAATTCTTAGTAAATATGCTGTACTTTATAATTCTCTTATATGGTTTTAACCGTTTATAGCCATGAAGTTTTAAAACCTTAATAACCAAATGGTTCCAAATGCTTAGTATTAATTTAATTATAATTAATGTGACTAAAATTTTTATTTGAATTGCTTGAACTACAGGTAATTTCAATACTTTAAAATACAGTCGTTCTTAGATAGCAATGTTAAGTGTAATTCTTAAGGAATATAGACTTGAATGCCCGTGCAGTAGTGGCAGTCTGTATACGCAGGGATCCTGGCAAACAATTGACACCGAGCCAGGGGAGGGGAAGTGGTACCTGCCCGCGGTCAAAAGTTGGCGAGTTTGAATGTGGCCGGCCGGATTCCTGACCCTAGTTTTTGCACCTAATTAAAAGTTGGCGAGTTTGTATATTAGAAACAGTCCCAAAATTGTTGGCGAGTTTGTATGCAGCCTCCTAAAGAGAGGGCTCCAGTCCCGCGCGACTACCTGCTTCTCCCTCCCATAACACCAATAACTTTCAAGTTCTGTCCAGCCTCAACCGTTCATCCAAAATCGTTGTTCTATGGCTTATTTGGAAGAGAAAAAATTTTCTAGCGTCATGAGTGAGGAGAATTTTGATGTTACCGTTAATTTGGTTGTAAAAAATCACAAAAATTGCGATTTTCAGGATTTTATTTAATTTTTTAGAATAGCGATACCAAAATCCTGCTCACTCATGTCGCTAGATAATTTTTTTATCTTTCAAATGACCCATAGATCAAGGATTTTGGATGAGCGGTTGAGGCTTGGATGAACTTAAACGTTAACAATTAGCCTTATGGGAGAAGCAGGTAGAAACGCGTAATTTTTCGTGACTGGAGCCCCGGCTGAAGATGGACTTCTGTACCGAGTCCGAAACGTCGGATTTACAGCGAAATAACAACTCTACGCGGGGAAACCCAGAAGATCTTTCGAGTAATGGTCATTTTATGTTTTGATTTTGATATTTACGGACACATGCCATCACTAATTAAGTGGTAAAAACAAGTTTCACGACGTTTCAGTATCTGGAATCTGATCCCGTCTTCAGGTGGAAAAGAAAGGTTATTTTTCAGCTTTATTTTCCAATAATCAAGGATGTTGAGCTGTGACGTTTTGCGTTTTGTATAAAGTAAAGTTACGTGGCCCAGTACACCCAAGAGCTTGAAAAGATGACATTAATCTTATGGACGGACTGTGCCATGTTATCTGAGTCGGCATATAGTAATGTATGTTTTGGGTTAAAATATTATAGTTGCATAAATTCTTATTCTTATTCTTATTCTCATTCCTAGTTCCTAAGTATAGGACTTAAACCCTACTTAAAATGTGTCCGTGTTTACCTTTTATTTTATTTTTTCATGTTGTTAGCCACCGAATCACTTTTTTAGTTATTGTAAAATGGTTTAAATACCTTCTAACGTCAAGTGATCCTAGAGTAGTCGTTTGGCTACTGTAGTTTCAATCCGCAGGGGATCTTCATCAGGCCAGGGACATCAAAATTGTTCTAGTTGAACTCGTCATGAAGATTAAAAAGTTTAAAAAACATCGAGAAACCACTAACACACATAAACACGGATGAACAGACGAATAATACGAATGTGTTTATGTGTGTTAGTGGTTTCTCGATGTTTTTTAAACTTTTTAATCTTCATGACGAGTTCAACTACAACAATTTTGATGTCCCTGGCCTGATGAAGATCCCCTGCGGATTGAAACTGCAGTAGCCAAACGACTACTCTAGGGTCACTTGACGTTAGAAGGTATTTAAACCATTTTACAATTTTATTTTATTTTTAAGTTGATAAAAATATCAAAAATTGGAAGCATATTCTCTTGACTACCCCTTACTGAGACAAACGTGTAATATAATGAAACAATTAAATATTTCTATTAGGTTATTATTTATTTTGTAAATACTGTTTTTCAAACTCTCAATCATTGTCCGTACAAAATTCATGCAAAAATCAATAATTCAGGAATCGTGAAGAAATTAATCAAAATTTAACAAAGAAAAAAATATTGGAATTAGCATGCACGTTTACTCAATTACTTTGTTGTACAAATCGGTTTCATTCAAGTATATTATTTCGCTGGCTTCTCCTCGTCCTCCGGTATGGTCTAGTGGCTAGGATACCTGGCTCTCACCCAGGAGGCTCGGGTTCGATTCCCGGTACCGGAAGATAATTTTTGCATTGCTCCACAAATTTTACTTTTAATTTCTTTTTTAATCTACTAAATAAAGGGATTAAAATAAACTTAAATAAGGGGTTAATTAATATGGTTGACCTTCAGTATTCAGGCAAAAGGTGAGTTGAAGATAGATAAAAATCGCCAACTTAATTCATTAGTGGATTCTTTTTTTAAATTTATTTGGTGTTTATTTAGTTTATTTGGTGTTTATTTACTTTATTTGGTTTTACTTTTTAATTGCTGAAATGAAAGATACGCTACAAAACAGTTTTTACTCATCTCAAAATTTTTTTCCAAATACTTATTTGGCACTAAATGCCTGTAATGCCTATTTTTATAATTGTAATTCATAAACAAAATTCTGAATATCGGGCCTTGCATATTCGTAATTGTAGAAAATTTCTGTAGCTTAATACAATTAGCTTAAAAGTAGTGTCAGATTAAGCTTATCCAAAGGCCTCCAGGATAAGACATTACGACGTTCAATTACCATCAGTTAGTTAATTACCACACACTGTCCCAGACACGACTGAGTCCAAAATAAGGTTAGTAGGTTTAAAAAATAAACAGAAGATTGAGCTCGGCGGAATAATTGAGTTTTCATAGCACATGGCAGTTGGCAAGCCTAACAAGCGTACCAAGCGCTACCAACAAGCGTAGTGAACCTTAGCTGACAAGTCTAAAACCACGTGCTAAAACTAACACGTGTTTTATCGTTTTTACAGAAATGCTTTAGCCAAACTGGTAATTTCTGTACTGGACACAGATTATTATATTTTAGCGAAATTAAAGTAACATACTCTCCGTTCAGTAATTGGATTATTTAATTTACAGTACTAGGACTAAAAGTATCTGGCGTAGACCTAAGTAAAAATTATACCTATGTTTGAAAAAAAGGTATCTGTATGTACAAATTTATTTCTGCATCAAGAATTACAACGCCAGGGATATAATTTTATCGCTTTATGAACACGCATTAAAAATCATAACGCCAGAGATCAAAATTTCTCTGCATCGGCCGGGAATCGAACCCGGGCCGCCCGCGTGGCAGGCGAGCATTCTACCACTGAACCACCGATGCTTGGTAGTGTGTCCCGATTTCTTACTATATCAGTGGCTTGCGCATTTTAGTGACACATAAAATGGTAAAACAATAAACGTATTATTTATTCTTTCAGTTTTATATGATAAACTAATGACTTTTACTATGTTAAACTAAACACTTTTTGGCGATCCCATTGATCCTTACTTCAATTAAAAGATTTATTTTAGTGTATAAGTCACAAATTTTTAGACGTAGATGCAAAATTGTAAATTGAATCGTTGAATCGCTTGCGATGCATTTTTTACTAGGTTAAAAATTCATTAATATTGGTTGACGTTGGAAATTTAAATTAAATAACAAGATGTAAGTTTTATATATGTTTTGTTCTTGCATTGAAAAAATATCAATACTTAATGACGTTTTTACAACATAAATCTAAATTACCAGTATTGTATATCGTTATTTTATGTTTGTAAACTTTTGTAATTTACAAACTAAAATATTGAGTTAATAGCTTTAAAATATTATATTTGAAGTTTTGTGATTACTTCCCATCTTTTATGGTGGAAATCAGAATACATTTATATTAACCAAAGTTGTTCATACAATATTGAGGCGGAGTAGTATGGTTGTGGCTGAGCAGCATAAAAAATTTGCATTCATAAAGTAGTAGGTTTTACTGAAGTAGGCCTAAGTTTATTAAGGTTATCCACCTTCCCACAGTTTAATAAAATATATTGGAATTATTAATTTTGAGAGTATAAATTTTATAAGTAGGCCGCAATTTTTACTAGTCGAGAATAAGCTATGGATACACTTCTGTGATATCATCTTAATGGTGACAAGAAATAACTTTGACTAATTAATAAACGTAGTCCAGCGCAACCCTTGTTATAGTAGTAATGTAGTAATGTTCGTTTTTAAACTAGACGAATCCTTCTCTTTGACATCCGTTACATATAAGTTGAAGATTAGTTTAGATCAGTAAAACAACATGGCTTGTAGACGCGGTGTTTCAAAATGGGGATTAACGTCCGCACTATTGAGTACTCGTTCATGGGACCATCCTCATGATTAGACCAGTTTGTAAATTGTAAATCGAGTTTGGCTATTAACCGGCAATCCTGTCTAAGGGAATGTCGGCCTTAGTCAGTAACAAGACTGCAAAATCGCGCCACAATCATCCTACACATAGGCCTATCCTTCACTCATATTCCAGTTAAAATATTATATGCATCCAGTGCTGCGTCCCGGTCTTTAGAGGTATTAAGGTATTAAAGAAGTAAACAATAGCTGATTTGAAGCAAATCGACGTGTAATGCATGTTATAGGTTCAATTTTTTAGGAATGTAGTGGCAGCAGTAACAAAATTTTTTTTTATTATAGGTTAGGTTTGAAGACTTGAGAAATGTAGTGGTTGATGCAAGGAATACGTTAAGATCAAAAATTTTTTTTTCTGTGTAATATGGTGAAAAGTATTGCACTTCACTCGACCGTTTAATTTTACATCCCTTGTGAAAATCCCTATTCCTCGGGAACTATCATGCTCGTCCGGCAAAAGAGTTCTTTTTGGCTTAGTTACGTAGGCCTAATATATTTATATTGTAACTTGTTTTTATAAAAACGGTGCATTTCTCTTAAGTTAAATTAAACTCCAAATCGTACTCCAAATCGTTAATAGTTACTCCTTTTGATCGTTAAGTTAGCCAATTTAATGTCAGTGTGCATAGGTCAATTACACTTTTGATTCTTTGAACATTTTAATGCAGCAATTTCTGATAGACCCCAATAAAATATCGGTATCTAAAGCTTGTAAAAACTCGCCAACATAATGTTAATTGGGTTCGTCGATGGATGAGTTTGCAGGTAGATGAGTGAAATAAAACACCTAGAACAGCTGATAACTGCCGCCTGGCGCCCCATAAACTCGGCTGTTGGCTGCTAGCGCCAATCACAATTCTTGGAAGGGTTACAGCCTTTGATTGGAAGAGACCGAGATTGATAATGTTGTACACTTGAAAGTGTTTGTCATATTTATTAGTAGCCTACTAGTCATAGTATATAGTATGCTTTCGATTGATTCGTATTTAGTGACATCTGATGTTAGAGATGTACACACCAATGACCCCTCGGGTCAAAGTATTGAATGAATACTTCAAGTTCCTACTCAGAAGCCCATTGGCCCAAAAGGTTGTCATAATACAGGGTGTCCCATAAGTAAATTGCCAAACTTCGGGATTAGGTTATATGGGTCAATATAAAGATAAAATGAAGAATAAATTTTTTTCCAAAACTGCTTTGATTACCAGATATCCGCCATTTTGTATTTTTTACAAAATATTGTTTATCTCTCAAGTTTTTGAATCGAATTTTTTGAAACTCGGTATGCACCTGTTTCTAGTCAAGGTTAGTTTACGAAAAAATAATGAGCATGATTAAATAATAAATTTCAAAATGGCGGCTGTTTAAAATCTTTAAGTTGAAATAACGAAAAAAGGTACGTTTTACAAAAAAATACCAGGTACAATAATATTTAGAAAATTTTATTATGGACCCCCAATGGCCCATAAATTATTTTTTATGGGCCCTTATGGAGCCGAAGTTCCAAAAGTCGCCGCTATTGTCGCAGAAAAACGAAAACTGCTGTGGGTAGGGACGGGTAGGAAGGACTCTTACAACATTAAACACCTTTAACAACATTTCATTACTTTTTATTTAATCAAGTCAAGCCCCTAAGATCTCATTACCTAAACATGTTTTCTAATCCTATACTCTTATATGAGCAATGTTATCGTCCGGCCGTGCGTGCTTGGTTGTATGTTTGCTTGCACAATTATCTCTAAAACGGCTCCGAGGATTTCCTACAAAGTCTGGAAATAAGTAATTTATTACTAAAAAACGTCTTTTATGCAGATAACTTGGCCAGAGAAAATCTAATAACGTAATAAATCGAATTTTAAAGTCGTAAAAATTTAACATTGGCCTTATGGGTCGCCGTGGTAGCAACGAAAATAAATAAGGAAAGTGGAAACAAATGAAGTAATCATAACAGCTGTTTGGAATCTACAGCCATCAAGGGAAAATACAGCAAGTGGGATGAAGAGTCCACATGGAGCAATAAAAAAGGTTTCTATTTATAAATTTTATGACATTGAAATATTTTATAGTAACTGGATGAACTGGTAAACATAAAATAACACCGAGCAAGGCTCGGTCCACCAGGTACTAATAATTAACCTAGTTAGCCTAATTAACTAAAAATGTAGCCCAGTTGCCATCCCGAGTTGGTCGATTCTTCTCGAAGAGCAACCCCAACTCAACAACCTACTCTCGATGTTTCGCAGCGGGGCCGGCGACCCTCGGTACGCTGGCGGAAGTTGCTCATTTATTTGTCAGTTTTTCGACCTCTTGTCAAATCCCCGTGATCGGCACGGGCCGCGACAAAAGAATGACGGAGCGATTGGCGCCAAAAAAACGCGATTTTGGCGGGAACGAGTGTGGAGAAAGCTCGCGCTCCGATCCTCGCTGGCTCCGAGATGTTACGCAATAACGCGGTACGTGCGGATCGACAATAACAAATAACCTTTCGGTGGATTTTTTTATTTGCATACTGAATGATAAATATATGGGAATGAAGCTAAAACGTTCATTTTAGCGAATTTCCTTAAAGGAATAAGCTATTACGGTAGTATTCATGGTAAGACTTAGGTCCGAGACCATGTTAACTTTTCATTTTGAGGTCCCCAGAAGCAAAAAAACCATTCGTTCGAATTAATATATATATGTCTGTTAACACGATAGCGGCCGTAAAAATGGTCCGATCTTGATGAAATTTGGTACAGACATGTAAAGTGGTAATCGATTGGACGAGTTCGTGAACCAGCCCGATCGGACCACCGGAAGGGGGGTAAACCCCCTCAAAAATGGGTTTTTGAGCTTTTTACATAGAAAAATACAATTTATCAAATATTTGTTGGCACCATTGAATTCAGCTCAAAAAACAAACAATTTAGTATTTTGAATCACAGCTCTATGTCCATTGGTTACCGAGATATTGAAAGTGGTAAACACAGTCCGTTGTCCCAATGTTAACCTTATGGGAAATAAAGAAAATTCTATATCTCGCTTATTTCTCAACATATCTTGATAAAACTCGGTAAATGGCTTCTTCTAGTTCAGATCTACTAAATAATGAATTAAGACCAACCAGTTTAACATCCTGTTGCAGCAAACCTGCATACTCATTCCCCATGTTATTCTTATGGAGCTTAAAAAAATATGTCAAATCTCCCTATGTTGGATTAAAATATGTTGTTTTGCATTTGAAATTCGCTGAGTATGCAGGTCTGCTGCAACGGGGGCATTTACGATGTACGGCAGTCTTATATGTAGGCTAACAACTTCTTGTATATACCGTACCCTAGTTTCAATGGTTTTTTGAGCAAAGTGTTATGTGAAGTTCCTCAATATAATCCATATAATCAAAGATGTAATTACGCAATAATTTTTGTTAAGTTGTTACACTTCTTAATCTTATACAATTTAACATAAATCAAAACACGTACAAAATTAATCTTAGTTAATACAGTAGTAAAGTCTCAGACATAATCCAAATTATTATTTGGAGACATTAATAAAAATATTTATAAAAGAAGAAAATTTATTTTGCTAATAAAATAGAAAAATTAATTTTAAGGAAACATTATTTATTTAATAATTCAACACAATTCAAAAGTTTTGATACAAAATAAATGAAAATGAAAATTGAATGAATGCGCATATCGCTGGTACATCAGCAAAGGTCACGGCTGGAGTGTACCTACTTAGTTACAGTAAATTTATAAATAATTAACACTTGTATTCCTTTCGAAAAATGTCTATTATTAATATAATACTAGAAATGTAAAAATAAAAAATAAATTTTAATGAAAACAATAAAAAACTTATTGATTATTAATTAAGATTTTTTAGGTTCAAAAAATTATTTTTTAGTTAGATAAATCAATAAAAATTCATGAAATACCTCCATTTGTTTCGCCAAACAGCCAAAAATTAAATAAATAAATTCAGACAAAACAATAGTTATTATTATTATTTAGAATATTGCTTCTCGGGCTTGTGGCTAAAATGAAATTGCTATCAATTTTGGCTTTACATTTATATTATTATTATAAGCAAACAAAACATTCTTCCCATGAACAAAAGTTGTGGAGAACAATAGTCGCTACTGAGGTGTAAGTATCCTTACAGTGGTCCTGAGAGGTTCTGTAGGGGTATTATGTGCTATGGATATAGGGACATCGTCCCTTTCGACACCCAGTAACTTCGGTCCTCCGCCAGAGGTCGATAGCAGCTCTGTATTTATCTCAGCGCTGCGCCAACATTTGCCTTCGAGAACTAAATGTTACTTTGTCGATTATAAAGGTTTTATAAGTTACAAAATGTCAAACAAATAATGACTTTAATGTATTGGTATATAGAGATTTGTGTTATGTAAATTTCGGCGTTTATAAGTTTTTTATAGGATTTATTACAACAATTATTATCATCAAATTAATAATTAATAAATATAAATACAAGTAATAAATTAAAATTTTAATGAGTTAAGCATGAATATTACATACATTTGACTAAACCCAATAATATTACTGGAGGAAATAATCTAATGCTTAGAAAGATTTCAATCATATTTTTCCAAATCAAGTTTTAGGAAAAATTAAATTGATTATTTTGACGTCTTTATATTTCTTGATTACATTTTAAACTCGTTATTTGAAAAAATGTGGAACGTGTGAAAGGATTTGCTTTATTTATTATTTTACGTACGAAATTAGTTACTTACGGATTCCGCGCCTCCACAAAACAATGTTTTAAATATTTTTGGTATTATTTTCTGTTATTATTTTGGCTATATAATTTTAGATCATCTGCGATCCAAAAGAGACTAGAGTACCATATTAATAGAGTTGTATTATTATTTTCTGGTCGAAATTCGACCAGAAAATATTTGGTTGTAGCCATCGATGTAAAATACATCGATGGGTTTAGTTTTTACTCATTTCTCCAATAAAACGATTTTTTACATTTTGTTGTTGTTCCGTGACCATCATGGCTAGCCATAAGGCCCATGTCAACAAATCTCAAAAGCTATAGTAAATTAATGGAATTTTGCTCATTTATTTACAGGAAAGTAGTTTTCTAATGTGTGTCGTTAAAGTTTTCTATACTTTGTCCATAGGCTGAGGAAAAGGTATCACAAAAATAAACTTGCCTGTTAATATATAGAAGGTAAAACCAATCATGTCCTTACTGTAGGGGAGTGTCTATGAAATACCAAATAAATTTAAGTGATGGAGTTTGGGGTTAACCCATTAACTGAAACACGAATAATACCTTTAATATAGTGCCATGAAATGGTTTTAGAGACGTTAAAACCATGGTTTATGGTTGTTTACCACATTTCTATTCGTGCAAGAAAGTAATAACTTTGTAGTATTCGACTCCACGTGCAAAGCATAACAGCACAAAATTATATGTTAGTCTACCCGTTTTTATTTTATTCGTAATATGACTTTCTAATGTTTCACTGTATCCGGTCATTACATTACATGCGTTCATTATAAATTTCTAAATGCGCTTTGTGCTGGTTTGAAATTTTTATATTTAATGGACGTCGGTGAAAGTTAATTTCGAGTACGGAGGAAGTAAAATCATACTTTACTCGGCGTGGAACAACAAGACTCGCTGATAATGCGCTTATCACAACCATGAAACTTCACAATATTTACTCTCCTAGGCGGAAGGTCTGTCGATGCACGACCATTAAACGTGCATTACATTAAAGAAAATTACAGTCGTATTACCCATCATACCAATTCAAGTGAGATAATGCGACGTATTATTTTCTTTATAAAACTTAATTGTTGGTTAATCATAATATTATGAAAACTAAACTGTGCACCCCAACAACGCTCAATATGCTATATTCAATTGCATAAAAATGGAACTGTACGCAACGTTTAATTTCGGTCACTCGTTGTAAACAATCATAAATTTAATTTCATCACAAATTAAAAAATGAAAAAGTTTCCTTTTTCAATTTCTAATTTTTATTTGGTCTCTTTATAATATTTTTGGAAATAAAGTATTATAGATAAATAATTCACTTCATTTCATTTAATTTCCTTTCATTTAATTTCCTTTCCTTTCATTTCATTTCCTTTCCTTTCATTTCATTTCATTTTAGAAAATATTATTCTACCGACTCTTTTCGGCCTTATCAAGACCATTTTCTAGGAAAACCTAAACCAAAATTTTGATTGTATTATAATAAATTGATACAATTAATAGGGGATTTCTTTATTTGCATATTGATTTCTCATATGTGGGGTTCTTAAATGATTAGCATGTGATTATTCTAAATTGTCTGGAGTCGTTTGATTTCCTTTTGTTGCTATTAACTGTATACAATCGTCATATTTAACCACGTTTCTGGTTATAATGTGGCCATTATCATAATCGCCCTTCATAAATGTTCGATTATTATTTTTTAAGGCGTTTTATCTCATAATTACGCCCCCAAAAATGTGTGGTGTGTTGTCTTTATTAAAGGTCACCATATTGGCATCGGCATTACACTAACGTAGATAATCAATGTAATCAGTTTTCTAGCTGTAATACTAGATCATGTCAATTGTTTCTGTAATGGGGGCAATGAATTAATTTGCAATGTCCTCTAAACAGGGCACAGAATCTCAGGGGATGATGACTGCATAGGGAGTAGCTCGAAGGACGTTCGGGATTTCTAAGGAAATTTGGAGAGCCCAGGCGTTTACTTTTATACTTACTTTATACTTTTTTTAAAGGGCGACCTACTCAGAGAGGTGTTTTAAGCCAGGTATGAATAAAATATGAGTGTAGGATGATTGTGGCGTGATCTTGTAGTCTTGTTATTAATGCCGACAGTTCTTTATACAAGACGTTAATTAATAGCCAAACAGAAAATGGCAAATAGGGGACCTAAAGTTTATCGTGGGATCCAAACCGCAATTCCGCCAACTTCAACTACAAACTGGTCTAATTGTGAGGATGGTCTTTTGTATAAATATTTAATGTTGCACTAGTAATGCCAATTTTATAATTGCTGAACAAAGAAAAAATTGATTTGTTTAAACAACGAAAACTTTTGCAGGTTGTATATCTGCAAATGCTTTTTGCTCGGTTTACCAATGTTTTGTTGTTCCAACAAATATATTTTGTTTTTTTCCAACATCGGTAAACCGAGCAAAAATCATATGCAGATACACGACCTGCAAATGTTTTTGTTGTTCCTACAAATCTATTTTTTTCTGTGTAGCATTCTCCATACTGCTTTGTAACCTAAAATTATTTTTTGAACAGCACGCTGACTTTGAAATAATTCAAACCTCTCGCATCTTCAACATCGCTCAAAATGACCAACGATACTTTCTTCGAAAATCATTGTGGGTGATGGTGATTTTATATTTTGATTTTGATATTTGCGGACATTTGCCATCACTGATTAGTAAAAAACAAGTTTACGACGTTTCGGGATCTGAAATCTGATCCCGTCTTCAGGTGGTGTTTTAGGTGTGTTTTTGTCCAGGTTATCCTGGCTATGTGTTACTAATCTTGTTATGTTCTAGGTTTTGTTCCACCTGAAGACGGGATCAGATTCCAGATTCCGAAACGTCGTAAAAATTGTTTTTTACCAATCAGTGGTGGCAAATGTCCGCCAAAATCCAAATCAAAATATGATTATAAATATAACGATAGTTTTCACGCTAGGTGGACAGCGAGCTGGAATACCCGCGCTGGGTGCGCACCCTGGCGGCCGAGTTGCTGAAACAGACGCCCCTGGAGGCCGTCAAGTACCTGGACATCCTCGGCATCACGGCGACCTTCCCCCTGCAGCAGGAGCCCCGGCCGCTCAGCCCAGAGTACCACAGCGAGCCCGAGTGTCGCAGCTGGGAGCTCAGGTGGGCACCTTGTCTACATGTGGTGCAGTGTTGCCAATTTTGGGGATATTTCGCCAAATCGGGGATTTTTCTTAGCCTTGGGGATTTTTTTTGGCAAGTTGAGTCCGATGGGGAATTTTTGGCGGATTTAAATTTTGGCGGATTGTTGGTAAATAATAAATTACATAAGGAGCAAATGAATGGCTATAATATATTTAGAGTGCATTTTCCCCACATATTTACTGATAAGTTGTATGAATTTTGGGATGATTGGCAGTTGAAAGGGATTTTTCTTCATTTTGGTAATAGTCAATGGTTTACTTCGGCTGGGGATAAAACGGGGATTTTTCGCTAGACAGTTAGGAAAATGTTGTGGTTAAGGGCAAACTCTGATGTCGAGCTAGAAATATGTGTAGGCCTATTGGCCTATTGGATGAGATGGCTATGGTGTACCTAAAGGCTATGTCACACTACGCTACTTTACTAGCAGCTAGCGAAGTAGCAGCTACTAGCTAGCCAATGTGACATAGGCAGTTGCAGCTACTAAAAGTAGCACGCTAGTGAAATTTTACTAGCACGGAAAGTTGAACATGTCCAATTTTCCTTACTACTAACCTGCGCTAGTGGGTCACGTGACCAACTAGCAGCTATAGGTAGCAACCTGTCGCCCAGTGTGACAGCTTCGATAGCAGACTAGCGGCTACTTGCATCTGTGTTGATTCTTGTGAATTTTGCATTATTTCTGTTCTGTTCGGCATTATTTCTGTGAAAATGAGTGATCCAATGTGGGATGGGGGAGGCGTACTTAATTATTTTGAACTTGTATAGAAAATATCCGTGTCTTTGGAACCTAACTATGTATCAATAATGAAATTAAAATAAAAAATAATAAGATAAAATATATTTTAAATTTAATATAGAATTAAAGAAAATTAAATACAAAACAAATTTCATCATAGTGGGGAAGGTAAAGTTTGAGCCTTAGACATTTTGCCCGAAACAGAGACAACTTTTCAAAAAAGCCATTGGCAGTAGCGGTGCACCGAAACTGGGCTCCAAAATGTAATCCGCAAAAGGGTCCACTAATCCCCACACCGAAACTGGGCTTCTAGCCTTGCGCAGGTACTTGATCGTGCGTGCGACGTAATGACACTGGAACGTCACCTGAATTCCAGGGGGGCACAGTCCCGACCACCCCTGCCAACCCCCGCCCACGCAGTCACTTGTTGAACTTGAGAGTAGTTACATCGCAAAAACAAGCAGTAAGAAGTTGTCTCCCATTTCGTATAGTTTTTAAGTAAATGGCTGCATCATGCTTTGGTATGGCGAACCTAAGCCCAGAAGACGTGGGAGAGATGTTCTGCGACCTCATCGCTGTCGAGCCAGCAAACCAGAAGCTGACCAACTTTGCGGATATTTAACAGAGATATACATCGACCAAGGTTCCCTCTTCCCTTCACAAATTTGGGCTGCAGACTCGGCGGAGTTGTTGCGTACAACAAACGCATGCGAGAGCTTCCATTCGCGGTTAATGAACTTTGCCCGTCGCCACACCCTAACATTTATATATATTTGAAAACCTTAAAATCAGTGAAAATTGACTCCTACGTAAGACTAAACAGTGCGTTCAATTCTGAAGTGCTGAAAAATCTGAAGAAAACATGTTTGCGGCAGGACTTTATCAAGAATTCAGCTGAAGAATGGCCACATTGACCTTATGTCATTCACCTGGATCTAAATCGTAACAAAATTTTTGATGTAAATAAATGCATGCTGTTTCAATTGTGTTAATGTTTTCTCTCTCCTTTGGCGATCCACCCGCGGGAGTTCTAGGAAGAGCCGGATGAGCCCAGTTTCGGTGCGCTCGGCAGTAGCAGCTAGTGATAGATGCTACTGAAATTAAGTGCGACAGGTTTTAGTAGCTGCTATTTCAGTAGCTGCTACTAGGTAGTTGCTATTAAGTAGCCAAGTGTGACACAGCCTTAAGGAAAAAAAAGGTTTGTGCAGGGTCAGCTGATGTGACGTAGTTGGACTCACGCAACTAGCGCTTACGACGACTACAGTACAAACCGTTAGTTCTGCTAGTTTCTCGAGCCCAACTACGTCATACCAGCTGACTGTGCACACACCTTTCTTTTTTCCTTACACCACAGAAAACTAGAAGTAAATAGTTTTCTGTGCTTACACCATGTATAGTGGGTGAGAATAAGACGTTTGGTTTAGACAAGCTGGTTAACTTTTCATTAATTTCAAAGTTTGAGTTGCAAATATTTATTTTAAAAACCCTCCGGTTCAACTGGTTCAGTTCTCAACTAAGAACTGATACAAACCAACAGCGAGTAAAATCTCACTTGAAACTTGTGATGTCCATGGGTGCTTTCTACTCGGTGGACGATGTCCTCGGGTCCTCGCGGAGGTCCACAGTGGTCGGCGGAGTGTGTATGTGGAGTATGGAGGACGGTCCTAGCTTCGGGACCAGCGAAATATCGTTTCATATAGGTTTTTATGTTGTCATTGCGTAACATACGTTTGTTTCGTGTGTATGAATTGTGAGTGAATGTTTAGTGACGTATGCTAGGCAGTGTTTATATGGCCACAGCAATAAACGGGTCTTGAATCTTGAATTTCTATTCAAGATCACTTTCTTCAGAGTTGTTATTCTTTTACAAACTCTTTATCATGATAATTAACTTTTAACTTGTAGTCATTGTCCTGTAATTATTATTATAGAAATGAATTGTCGAGTAAAGGAAACACCACTGAATGCATAACTAACTTATCTCTGTGATAGTTTCCAATTCCAGTTCTCAAGTCAAAATAGTAGTTTTCATTACTAGTCTCGAAAGTGACCTATTGCGGGGAAAAAGCTATCGAGTCCCGCAATAGCACTTTTGAGACGAGTAATGAACATTATTTTTTATTACGATATCGAAAAACTTGTAAACAACATGAATATTTCTTAACAAACAATCCGTCACCACGACTATAACCTAACTGACAATGTCAGTATTTACTAAGCGATGAAACGGTTTGGTTTGAACAACAATGCAACAGCTGATCAGCCTAGTTCAACAGCTGATCGGTCTGCACCGCAAAATCCCATAACGGTTACTTTCCGTCCACCACATACGCACAGAAAGTTAACGTTATGTAATTTGGCCGTGCAACAGCGGGAATAACCTATTTTCTTAGCTCCTTTTACGTTTAGAAAGTGTACTTTCGTGTGTAGAGTAATGAAAATAATATTCCCTTCTCTTGTTACTTTCGCTGGTTGTTTTAAAGTGCCTACTGACGGATTATTTGTATTTTAATTATTAGGCTACTTTCTCACTGGTTTCCAGGAATTTCTATCGAATTATATTTTTATGACTCACTGTATCCTAAGCAATCCAAATGTCTGCATTTACTGTGGACAATTGTTTCGCCCCTCTTCCCCAGGGGCATCATCAGCACGTACAAGTCTTGAGGTTAATCATCCCAGTAGACAACTGGTTCTTGTCAAAAGTTAAAATATAACATAATAAAACATCGGACACAAAACACAAACGAAAAAGACACATATTTACACGGCGACTTTCCTAACTTCATTTTTTTTAATTTTTCCATCGATGTTTTATCATGTTATATTTTAACTTTTGACAAGAACCAGTGGTCTACTGGTATGAATTAACCTCAAGACTTGTACGTGCTGATGATGCCCCTGGGGTAGAGGGGCGGAACAATTGTCCACGCCGCAGACATTTGGATTGCTCAGAAGACGATGAGTCATAAAATTATATTAGGCTACTATAAATGAATTGCAGATGTTCGCCGCTGCCGCGGGGGCGGAGCACCCCGGAGCCCAGGTCGGCGCCCAGGGCGGCACCCAGGGCCCACCCCCCGCCCGAGGTCGCCCAACCTCTCTCCCTCCTCATCACCGAGCCCCCCACGCCCGCGAGAAGAAGCTCCTACAGAAAAGCGTTAAGCTTCGACTCCAGTCCCGAATCCGAAGACGGCGTGGACGCCCCCAGATTCCCCAAAGGCTGCTTACGAAACTGCCAAAAGTCTAGGAGCAACGAAAGCATAAACAAGTACCCACCGGTCGTCGAAGACATCGTGGAGAAAAACAAGGTTAAGTCTTTGCTGAAGACGTTCTCCAGAGACTGCCTGAAGGAGACGAGTCCTGGCCCCCTGCACCCTCTGGATATGAAGGACGACGGGAGGACGGGGCGGCCGCCGCTGCCCGACGTGGTCAAGGACCTCCCCCCCTGCGACCGGCGGTCCAGGGCCCGCACTCGGGCTCCGCCCCTCCGGCTCCGGGGGAAGAGTGTGGACGTCCTGCCGACCCCGGAGGACTCGAGGGTGAAGGAGCTGATCGCGCGGTGTCAGCAGGAGGACAGGTGAGAGAGAACTATGTAATTTATCTCGTTTAGGATTTGTTAGTTCGTAGTAATTTTAATATCCAACCTATTTGTTTTTTTCAGAGATCTATATAGAATAGAGATTACTGTATCGAGTTGAAGTTGGTTTGTTTATCCCAAGTGCTTCATTCAGTATTTATTAGCGAATTTCCTTAGAAATAAGCTATCAAGTGGATATTCTTTCTTTTCTTTCGAAGCTGACACCTTACATTTCACCTCAACTCCCAATTCGTCATTTGTAATTCTAGGTCATGGTGCCCCATATGCCAGTTAAATTTTTCTACATTTTGTGGTTTCTTTTGGGACGTGGATTGGAATTAAGAGATCTATAAGAATGTTGGATAATAAGTAAGATAATTATTTTTTGTTATCGGGAATTACCGAAAACGTATTACCTATCACAAGATCGGAGAAATGGTTATGCACACAATTATTGATTTTGTTGGAACTGCCTCCTACATCAAACTTTTTACAGTATATCCTGTTTTACACCTTTTAACACCAGTATAAACCGGACACCTTTAACCGGACTACAATTCTCGGAAATGACATTTTCCCGGACGATGTTTATGAACACGTTGGTTTAACCGGATGTGATTGGCAGGAAATGTACAGTACAGTATCGTCGATTCTCTTGGGAAAGATCTAATACTAGTAATCACGTGTCTAATTCAGAGTTTTGGCTTATATAGTATATGCATTAGAATTATAATTTAACGTGTTTAGGGGATGTCGGCTTAACCGGAAAACTCGTAATCCGGACGGGACTCAGTCCCGACGTGTCCGGATAAAAAGAGTCTTGTATTCAAAACTTCCTACAAGATATACCACATTCAAACATTTCCCTACCCTAGTGGTTTCAATAGGGCCTTCTTCTGTATATATATAACTGACGCCAATTCTTGAGGCCCAGAGGTGGATGCGCGGCAGCAAAATCGTCTAGTGCGCATGCGCGGCAACGCGCCGCCAGAGCGCAGCACTGTCATTCTGCTCTCAGCCGTCAACAATCGCGTGTCGCTACATGTCGTCCTAAAAACTCTAACCGACGAAACATTGACTCTTATTTACGATTAAAGTAAAACACAGCATAACATTTAAGAATAATGTTTCATTAGAATTTATTAAATCGTCTTGATACTCTGAACAACGATTGACAGAGAAGCAGTAACTAAATGTGAGCTGCCGAATGTACGCAGCCAGGCTAGTACACCGTCGACCGCCGCTGCCGCTCCTTCTCCCCTCTCCGCCCAGCCAACCCACTCCCCACCCCATGCGCGGACTGGCCTCAAGAATTGACGCCAGTAATAAAATAAAATAACACTCTGAAGTCCCCGAATGGCCGGCAGGTACGTCCCAGTCCGCGACAAGCGGCTGCTGTTCGAGTCGCTGGGCCGCGCGGCGTCGCAGCCGCGGTGCGTGCTCAGCAGCGACAACCTGGCGGCCCTGGGCGGCCCGGGCGGCCTGGGCGACCCGCCCGCCCTCGCCCCCGAGCCGCCCAGGACCCAGAGCCTGCACGACCTCTCCAACAACGCCAACCGCGCCGTCAAGGAGATCTGCAGGTGAGCGACGATATTTGTGGTTGTTTTTGTTGTTGTAAAGGCTCTCTTTCCAACACGGCGTCAGCTTGCTCGACGTCGACGTCGACGTCATTGCGCTAGAGTTAAACGTGAAACGGGCAATGGCGAGTGTTTCCTAGACGCTGCGCGCGCTGATTGTTGACGCGGCATCAATCACCATTGCCCGCTTTACATTTGACTATGGCGCAATGACGCCGACGTCGACGTCGAGCAAGCTGACTCCGCCCCGTGTTGGAAATGGAGCCTTAATCTTCGTAATGTTACCGAGGTGTGATATTAGATCCAAGCTGTTGTACTGTAAAAAAAGAAACTTTGTCTTTGTTTTCAATTTCGTGACCAAGTTAGTCTAACCGTCCGGATCGTTCCTTCGTACTGAACGTTTTTCAAAGATTTTGTCACAGCTCGAGATAGAAATCGCTGAAAGAAACAGTGTCCACTGATATATTAATGCTTATCATAACCCGCCAAGACCAGAGTGGACCGACTCTTTTTATGTGATCGGAACCCCTCCTACATATTTGAAACTATTTTAATATTTACTAATGAATCATTAAAGATCCTTGACCTGTAACCTTATGAAATACTTTTTTATCCTATGTTTGTTATCTATTGTTATGCTGTCTTCCTCCCTTCTTTCCCTGACCGACCCACAGAGAAGAATTAAACAGGGATCGCTTTTAAATGGGTCTTCTGTTGCGCCCAAGTAGTATTTACAGTTAAATCCAGTTTCGGTTACAGTTAAGTTACTAGTTACATCCAGTTACATCCAGCCAAGTTACTAGTTACCTGTAACTAGTCCTGGATGTGACTAGTTACATCCAGTTACTAGTCACAGTTAAGTTAAATTAGGAGAGGGCAGCGACGGTGCTGCTCTCTTGCGGAGTCAATGGTAAACGCGCCAACCAAAAAAAAATTCTTCTAAATGCAAAAAATTTCTAAATAAAAAAATCCAAAAAAATATAAAAATATCTAAATTATCTAAAAAAAAATTAAAAAGTCTCTTTTTAAAGAAGTCTGTTTTAAGAAAGTCTCTTTTTAAAAGTCTCTTTTTTATTTTAGATATATTTCTTTTAAACACTTCTTCTTAATAAATTCTTCTAAATATATTTCTTCTATATTGGTATATTCTTCTTGAATATATTCTTTTTGTGTGTAAAGTACTCACTCTGAGCGCACCATTACAAGATACGTCTGAATCTTCTCGGTGACCTTACATTTTGATCTTCCCCGTCCTCTACCGCCGCCTTGGTTGCATGGTTGCAGGTACTTCGAGCAGCGCGGCGGGTCCCGGGGGGAACTGGCGACGCGCAGCCCCTCGCCCGAGTGTCGCCTGCGCCTGCCCGCACCCAACCCGCCCAAGTCGCCCAAGTCGCCCAAGCTGGCCAAGCTGCGCCAGGCCCTCGTCGACTGCGAGCAGAACATCTGGCGCCTCCAGGACCAGGCCGGCAAGCTCTCTCTCAACCGTAGGTAAGTCGAAATTCAAATTTTAATTCGTTCTTTGACATTTTCCACGTGTACAAATTAAGTCCTCCCTACCCAGCCAAAAATTTGAAAAAAAACAGCTCTCACGCTGATCCATATAGACGTCCCCTGAGGTAAGGGAAAGTTTTAAATTCAATGTAGTCGTAACGGGAAATGTCCAAACTATTAGGATTGATATTTGGAATTTCGATAACTTAAATTGTATTTTTTTCTACAATCAAATTAAAATGGTCAACTTTGGGCATTATTATAACGTGTTTTGTGACATTTTTCAGAAAATAAAAATGCAATTCCAGTAGCTTAGAGTATTATTTATTCAAATAATATCGCATAGTAGGGATATGTTAAAAATATGGGCGCTAAATGGGTCTGCGCGAAACCTTACATTACAAAATGTGCACTGATTTAGCATGGACTCTATGAAGCCGAAGTTCCAAAAGTCGCCGCTAGTGTCGCAGAAAAACCAAAACTGCCGTGGGTAGGGAGGACTCTTAAGAATGAAAACGTCATTACAGCTTCTTTACTTTGAATCTCATTGACCTTCTGCTAGAACGACTGAGTTCTTTGAGTTATTTTGATCTGCATCTGGAATATTTTACTGCATCTGTTTGTTGAACTTGGCGAACATTTTTTATGTTTTAGTTACAAAATCACAGTAGAAAGAAGTCATCATAAACAGTGGTGTTTTAATTTTCATGGTATCTCAGGTTTAGAGACTTGCAATGTTGTTCGATTATATTTATAAAAATAAAAATAAATTACGCAAGCTCGTTTTTGTTGGCCCAGATTGATGTTAGAACTAAAACCATTATTCCGTTTTGGGTGCTAAATTAACCGTATTTTGTCGGGCCTTAATTTGAACCTTACTGCCTGACTTGAGTGCGACAGTCTGCCTCGTATTACAAGATTATTGAACCCGCCCATAAACAATAGTTGCCGACTTTTACACTGACTTCCGGTCTCGCGTTTCAATCACCATTTCCGGCGCGCGGCCCACTGACACGGATGTCGCCGTCGGTCGTCTCGAACGTGCGGACATCGATTGAAAACTTTATCGATACTGGCATCGATTATTATATCGCTACGGCGCTTAATATAAAAATATTGGTCGAAATGTCGCTTTCGGGGCAATTATTACGCTTCATTGTTAATGTCTTTTTCGCAGTATAATGAACGAAAACGAAAATTATTATGCTTGATTGTTGTTGTCTTTCAGTGCAGTAAAATCATCGACCACATTGTACAAATACTGTAGATGGAGCATAGGCCCGCACGCGATGAAGCAGGAAATTGTCCTTAGTCGGTGACAAGATGGTGGAACAAATTACGTAACATGTTAAAAATAGGGTAGCAAATTAAAGGTCCGAATCTCACAATCACTATGGGACCAATTATAAAATGTTTAGAGGCAGTTTACACATCGTAAAATTCGATAACCTAGAAGCTTGTCCTGACATTTTTTAAGAGAAGCTGCTGCCGCGGAATGCTCCTGTAACGTTCCTATGATGCGTAAACTGCTTATAAACCATATATAATTGGTACCATAGTAATTGTGAGATTCAGACCTTTAATTTGATACCATATTTGTAATTTTGTAGTCGACTACAATTTTGTAAACAGCAGTTTAGGATTGATTTTGTTTTGCACTTGTTCATTTGCTGCAATTGTATTAAGATAGGGATGCTCTGTCTATTTGTACTATGTGGTCGATGAGTAAAATGAACGAAACCCGAAAAGTAAATGCAACCTATGTCAATAGAACTTATGGTATCCGTAACCAAGTCCCCATGCAGAATTTTTCACTTTGTTTGGAAAAACTAACTTTTCAAAAAATTTGGACTGTAATTATTTTTAAATAGACTGAAATAACATGATTGAAGATCTAATGAATATAAATCTCTCTGTAGCATCAGTCCTGATATTTTAATATTTTAATAAAAATCACTAATCTTGTGATTTGGAAGAGTCTACATTAAATTTAACGGTACAAAATGTTATAACAGTACTTTACAAGTCTAGGTAGTATTAATTAATCTACTGTACGCGGTATAAAGACTCCGGATGATATGGTATTTAAAGAAGGATATAAGTATGAGTGAATAGAATGGGTATGAAATACAATTTCAGACGATAACTATCGAAAAAATATCGAATGGGACTCACACGTTGATGTTTTTGATATACTGACTGCTGTAGAGACTGATATATGCATTCGTGGCCATACATGTACACAGTGCTGCTTGGTTTGTAGAAATTGAGGCATTGGAACTATCATTTACCAGGGTATACACTCCTCCCCTCGCCAAAACGTTATTTGTCGATATGAGTAGTTAGTTAGATTTTAAAAAGTATCATTTCATTGGACTTGAACTTTTTGGTAAAAAAATGAAAACGAACAAAAAACCTTAGTAATGAAATGTTTCAAAGAAGAGATGGATTTTTTATGACTAGCCTCGTGATAGTATTCAGGTTTTTGAGTCTTTTGAGCGTTTTAAACAACCGGCTTAGCTTGAAATCAGACAAAGAGCGCGATTTTTCAGCCGAAACTTCGCGCGTGATTCCCGTACATTACGCGCGATGGTAATTTACGGGAAACTTACTTTCGCCGATTACGCACCGTGGTATTTATCGCGTAATCAGCTTTAATTATAATAATATGACTTTAATTAACTAAAATTTACTTTATTTAGCTCATTACGTGCGATCGTCACAGACGGTTAAATTACTCTGGCCGATTAGGCGCGATCATCTTTTGCGACAAATATGCTACCGCCGATCATGCACGATCGTCTTTAACGGTAGAAAGAGGTCCCGGGATCTTTTCCGTTATACGTATACTGTACTTTATCAAATTGTAATAAAGATTCATCACTAATCAAATCTCTTGCCTCAATATTAACTGCCGACGATAAAACCCTCCAAAAACTAAAAAAAAAAACGGGAAGTTAAAACTAAGAAATTAAATAGATGTTTGAAAACCAGAACTACAGTACCATACTCCAAATTTACCCGTCAAGCTTGGTTTTTGACCGAGCACCATAAACTAGGTCAAATAATTGTTATTAATCGTTTTAAGTGGAAATTCCTTGTAAGAATATTTTACCTGCGGTTTCGTTATCTTATCTCCCGTTATCTTTGTCTAGACGCGATAAGCCAGCGTCTGGCCGTCCAGCGGTCCCACTTGCAGTTGGTTAGGTAAGGTTAGGTTATGTTAGGTTAGGTCAGGTTAGGTTAACCTATCATAACCTAACTTTCCAAAATCAAGCTTGAAAAACAAACCTGAAACAGTGGTATACGTATAACGGAAAAGATTCAGGTTCAGGAACGCCGTTCCGTCGCAAATCAAGCACTGCATGTACCTATGTCCATACATAGCAATACATAAACATAAGTACATCTTGGGCCTGGCGTCTCTGACCACGGCCGATGCCCGAACTCTCTAGTCTCTAGCCTCTGTCTCTGCTCTATAATTACACTATCGGGGGTAGCAGGCCACTCATTGTCCGGCGAGCTGTTCTATTCATCCGTCACTTTTTATGCGGCTAATTTATTCCCGATTGAAAGGGATTCTCCTCGCCGTAAACGGACGGTGGCCTTGGTGTGACGCCCTTTGTCCCGGGGCCGGGGAAATCTAGAGGGAAAAGCCCGGGGAATTTTCTCCAGCGATCGGAATTCGGGAGAGTTTGTTTAATTAAGGGGAGAGCGGGTTCAGTGTGTAATTTGAGGTTTAGATTAGATTAAGGCGACCAGATTATGGAGCAGCCAAAACGGGACGCCGACCTCCCCCCAAAGAGAGGGGGCCCTCCTCCGGAAATTTTTGAAAAACTAGAAGCATTTTGGTGCGTTTTTAGACTCTTTCAAAATGAAAATATGTGCTAGACTCTAGTTCATCTTCACCATTAATTTTAAGTTACCTACTAGGAAACTACAAAAGAACCGAAAAAGATTTATTTAAGAGTTTTTTTACGCTGAAACGTATTTTCATAACCCCCACTAAGAGAGGGGGGTCCGGGGGTCCTCTTCCGGAAAATTTTCAAAAATTAGGATCATTTTGTGGGTTTTTAGTCACTTCCAGATTGAAAATGTGTGCTAGACTCTAGTTCATCTTAACCATTAATTTTAAGTTCCTATGAAAACTACAAAAGAACGAAAAAATTATTTAAGAGTTTTTTTTTACATAAAAACGTATTTTTAAAAGTATTTCTCTTACAAATAAGCCAAAACGGGATAAATGGGCGTCCCGAGAGAGTTTGTCGGGACAACGGGACACATCGCTAAAAACGGGACTGTCCCGTTCAAAACGGGACGTCTGGTCACCTTAGATTAGATCAACACTGATTGTGTTAAAAGCCTATTATGTTGTCTTTATTTTAAAGCGTGTGTTGAAAAATGTTTTTAAATGTAGGCCTCCCTAAGTAAGTAGGCGATTGATTTATATTTTCCTAATAAGCAAATCAAGCACTGCATGTAACTATGTCGATCCATACATAGCAAAACATAAACATAAGGAGATCATCGCGTAGATCACGGGCGGTTACCACGGGCGGAGCCCCGATAATCCGAACTTCGGTAATCAGAAAGCTCGCTTAATACAAAATGTTATCAGGACGGCGCTGAATTCACAGATTTGAGGTTGAAAACGGGTGAATCTTTGCAAAAGACGTAAGTGGACTATTAGCCTTAAATACGTTTGCGGTCAACCAGCGGTAGTAATTTTGTCAAAGACGATCGCGCGTGTTTACCGACCACGGGCGGGTAACGGGTAGACGAAACCATGGACGAAACACACCGATCGCAGCTGACGGAAGGAATAACGTTGCAAAAGAAGTAATGGACCGTTCACCGATCACTTGAAAAATAACAACTTTGTAAAATACCGCAATATAATCTATATGAGCCTTTTGGATCTTTTCAGTTATACGTTTACCACCATTCAAAATTTACCCTTCTAGCTTGATTTTTGACTGAGCACCATAAACTAGGTCAAATAATAGTTATTATAATCGTTTTTAAGTATAAATTCCTTTAAATAATATTTTACCTGCGGTTTCGTTATCTTATCTACCGTTATCTTAGTTTGGACGCGATAAGCCAGCTTCTAGCGTCTGGCCGTCTAATGGTCCCAGTTGCAGTTGGTTAGGTTAGGCAATGAATACAGACTCTGTATTCATTGGGTTAGGTAAGGTTAGGTTAGGTTATGTTACGTTAGGTTAGGTTAGTTTAGGTTAGGTTACCTAACCTAACCTATCCTAGCCTAACTTACCAAAATCAAGCTTGAAAAACAAACTCGTTACAGTGGTACACGTATGACGGAAAAGGTCCAGCCGTTTAATTTGATCGCGCGTATTTAGTGTTCGCGGGTATTCGGCGCGGCACCAGCGGAAGCAGCTTTGCGAAAGACGATAAGTGCGTTTTATCAATCGCGGTAAAACGACGGAAGTAGCCCAGCGAATATCTAAGCAAAATAATCGAAAGGTGGTTAAAATCAAACGCGCGTATTTGCGATCGCGTTTAAACGGCAGGAGTAATTTTATGTAGTTAAACATTGTATATGGTAATTATTTTACCTTAATCACAATTCCGCTAATCCGAAATACAGAATCCTATTTGGAAATCCGAAATGAGTCCGGTTTCAATTTATTACAGTACACCTCGGATTATCCGGACCTCACATTATCCGCATCCCGGATTATCCGGACCGGTCCATCCGAGAAAATCAAAAATTAAAATCATGGCAAAACGTGGAATAACAATAATTGAAGGAGTCACACTGCCTAAACAGTACATTACAGCATTTTCTTGAACGTAGTTTTCTGGTTTGCTACTTGGGGCGCGAGAAGTATCAACATAGGCATAGCCTACAGCAATTTTGCGAGTCAGTTTATTGCTGTCACTTGATATGTTTATAGTTGTGAACTCTTTGTATGAATTTATATTGAGTTTCTAATTTGAAAGACTAACATGTTGTACAGTCTTGATACGCCGTTTTTAGCATTAGTTTCGCAGGGACTAAGGTATGCGATCGCTATTTAGGCGATTTTGTAATGACCTCGGATTATCCGGATTTTTTGCCATTCGGATCGGTGTTCCGCCATATTAATCCGGAAGATCCGAGGTGTACTTTATTTGTGTTTATGGAAATCCACGTAACTTTCGACTCGTATAAAACGTTGTATAAAGTAAAACATTGTAAATCAGAATTATGACTGAGTTTCCGCAACAAAAACACCGTTTGAAGGGCACGCTTTCCTTCGGATAACACTAAAGAACTACGAATTCTACGGCTAATTAAAGACGCCTTCAAGGCTTGTAAAAATGAGGAAACATTTGATTCGACCAATCGTGAGCGGTACGTCGGCGTCGCATTCGGGCCACGGACAGGGAGAATTGATTCAACACGTCCCGCTAATCGGTCGATTCGGCTGTTTATCTCCATCACTAATGCCTCCAAGGAGTCAGTTTCATAGTAAAGATTTCTATCCAGTTTTGTTTGTGTGTCAAACAATTTTGGCCTGTTGCTAAAAAAAACTACAAGAACAGTAATTTCACAATTTCTAATGTCAGGTCACGTGTAGGGAATCCAATCCCGGACGATATTTTCAATCCCGGGATTTCGGGATTGAAAAGCTTTAATCCCGGGATCCCGGGACTGATCCCGGGATTGATCCAACATAGTAAATGCCGATACACAAATAAATATTTAGTATTGATTCGCATGTATACATGGTATCGTAATATAATGCGATATAGAAAGCAGTTTCCGTTTAGTTTTGAGTTGTTAACGTGATTTTATACATAAAAACTAAGAGCGTAAAAAAATTGACGACATAGTCAGCCTTATCATAAAACACTAACACTAAATGCAGTATTAATCAGAGAGAAAACTGAATACCTTATCAGGATGGTCCTGTATAACCGTGACCCAACCATAAAATATTTATTCAGATATAATTTAAAGAAAGTCTTATATAAAACATGAATATAGCTACTTGACCAAACAATATCAGGATCAATGTTACTTGGAATGATGTAATTAGAAAAACTAGAAGTACGATAAAAATTATCATTAGAGCATCGTAATGAAACTTATTTGCAATTGCATTACATTGTATCAGGAACAAGTTAAAATCTCTATGTATTTTTTTTCAGAAGAATAAAAATATTAACTGGAAACTACTTCTATACATAACATAAGACGACAAATAACTCATCATTTTTGAGCATGATTATTTGCTCAAAAACAACATGTAACTGATTTTTTATGTTTATAACATTGTTTTAACTGATAAGATCCTAGTAAATATCGATTTTACACGTAATTTTATAATCCCGAAAAACCCAAGATTGAGCCGAAAAATCCCGGGATTGAATTAGTCCTAAAATCACGCGGGATCCCGGGATTGGATTCCCTAGTCACGTGCAACTAAGCGAAAGTTCGGATACAAAATTTATTTCCATTATAATGCCTCCGAGGAGTCAGTTCCATCTGTTCAAAATTTCTATAATTTTTCGTTTAAATTTATCGGTAACGAACGGCAATCCAGCGAAGAGAGACTTATTATTTAAAATTCTAAAAGTTTCGACCTGTTGCTCAAAAATACAAGAACAATAATTTTACAATTTCAAATGTCAGGTTACGTGTAACTATAGTAGAATTAATACATGTATGGAGCGCGAGAGGGAGGGAAATTCCACTTATCGTTCACCAGTGCCAAGCATATCCCTCAGAAAACAAACGAAAACCAATGAGTAATAGCCATCTCTAGTACAAGGCAGCGGCGCTAGTAAGTAGCAACGTAGTGAGCTGATTTGTTTACACCATGGCGGAAGTACATCAACTACTAACTACTGTCATGAAGTACGTTAATGAACAAGAATATATCAAGTTTACAAAATCGGTGTAGATTAGTGGGTAAAACGACAGTTTTATAAATAATAGACGCTTGAAAATGCAATGCCCTACGGTGAGGGGGAGTGGGGGGAATCTGCGCGGTAGCACACCTGAAACACTTCCACCATGGTTTACATACTCTCTTATGGCACTATTTTTTGTTTACCTGAAACCAGCTGGACCAACTGGCTCTGAAAGGGTTTTTCTATGCAAAAAACCCTTGCCAGGTCGAAGGCCGCGGCCTTATTACTAGAGATGGCCATGGTTATTCACAATATCTCGCTAAGTATATCATTGGCGGGAGCATTTTGTTTTGTTTGTTTTTTTGTCACGACGTCTATGAATAATTTGATCATTTTCGGTTGTTGTTTATATCTTTATAGTTTATTGATTGTCCGCTAGATGGTATCACTTAGAATTTGAAATTTTTTGATATTTTTCTGACTCGTGTGTTCGCCTACCTTCGAGGGGTTGGCCTGTCGCTGGCGAATAAGAAGTATAGAAATTTCCCTCCCTCTCGCGCTTCATAGATCATAGTTGTATTCATTGAAGTATAAGCGGACGTTTCATTTCAAAGTTCATTCCAAGCACCTAATAGTGAAGATTTATTGATACAATTACTCCAAAAATATTCGTTTATGTATATACTTTGTAATAGTGTTTGTACTCACCACATTTAATTAAGATTTATGGAAACATTATTAAAATCTACAGTTGCATATGCATTTCTCCAATCAGCTTATTTTTTTAAGTTCCAAAAATAGCAAGAAAAACTAGTCATTACATTAGCTAATAATCTTGGTTTGAACTGACATTGCATCTTTTGACCCCTTTTGTATCGAGTGCAAACCAAAGTTCTCGCGGTGTTTCTCAGAAGTTGACGCCAGCGGCGGATCCATAACTTCATAAGGCGCCAGACTTGTCCGTCCATCAGACAGCTTTTTGTTTTAATTGATTTATTCCTTAAGCTGCAGCTAATTGTTTTAGTCATTATCACTAAATTCTATTTCCAATCAATCAATGCTCTGTTGCACCCAATTAATAATTGCCGATGACCTATGGGGCAATTTCATTCATGCATCACGTTATTGTTCAAATAAATCATTTTATTTATCATGTTTCAGTTATTTTGAATATTGTACTTAATCTCAAGTAAATAATAATCTCAAGTTTAAATTTTATTTCGTATCTTACTTTTGTGTTTTATTAAATTCCAAATGGCCTGTCCACTTTAGTCTGACAGTCGTTCTCTTGGATCTAGTACAAAGAAGTGTGATAAAAGATAAAAATCGTTATTCTATTGTGGATGTTAACTGTGCAGTTATACAGCTTAATGGGAAATATAAGCCAAGGATTATGTTCTTCAGTAATCATTGCAACTATAGTTCTGGACAGCCTTAATGGCGGGTGGCAAAATGCGGAAACTCTACAAATCATCTGCTAAAACTCATGACTTTGTCGATCTGTTAAAACACTCTTTATGTTTTTAAGGCACATCAACACTACGAAATTTGTCTTGCAATACTTTACTGAAAGTTGTCTTGCGCATTACGAAACGTAATATTAAGTATTACCACTACTAAAAAGAATAAAACCTCTTAGACTTGCGGCAAGCTCTGCGAGAACTTTTACCGTCATTTTACATGTAATTTTGAAATAGATTTCAACGAAACCTTGTTTCGATTTAATATTTATTGTATATGAGCTTGGAGTGTAAGTTTTCATATTGAAAGTGCGTCTTTACTTAAACATTTGATCATATGATTGATTACCAACACAACACAGATGTTTCACGCCAATTCCGAGTACAGCGCACTTACTCACCCGCCAGTAAGGCTGTACAGAACTATAGTGGACAGCAGAGCGATTTGTTTTTCATGTTAACTAAACAAATCGTCTGGGTAGTTTTGGCTTTATTACGAAGGCTTTCTAAAGTATATTTTAATATGTGATCAGGTTTTTTTACTGCGTTCAATAGTCATACCTTTGACACCTGTTTAAGATCGGGACGCAGCATTGGCTGCGTATTTTAACCGAATGAGTGAAGGATGAGTGTAGGATGATTGTGCGATCTTTTAGGCTTGTTACTACTGACTATGGCTGATATGTTCCTTAGACAATGTTCCTTGTTAGCCCAAAAGGCATGACAACTAAGGGACATCTTCTTAGGTATGCGAACCACACCTTCGTTTACGAATCGGTCTATTTATGAGGATGGTCTTATGAATAAACGTATATAGTATACTCACTCACTCTGTTGGGATAGGGAATACCGCAGTCACAAGCCATTGCTTATATAATCATCCACAGTTATAATATTGAGCGAACTGTTACACGCTAAAATCGAAAGAGTTAATACTCACTCTTTGGGGTAAAGAAAATTGAGCCACTCTGAAAGAGTGAAGGTTCACTCTTTGAAAAATTGAACCGTTTTCACTCATGAAAAGAGTGGAATATCCCCACTCAATGAAAGAGGGGGTCTTGTTCTTTTCAGAGTGGAATTTTAGTCTTTAAAAGAGTGAAGTTCAACTTTAAAAGAGTGAAATCACCTAAACTCACTAACATAACCTCTCATTGGCATTTATGAACTACAATTCTGACTCTTTGCTGACACTTGTTGTGGACACCTGGTACCTAAACGTGATGGTTGAAACTAAACCCCCTAAAATGTAACGGCGCCAGCATATTCAACGAGTGACACAGAGCCTTTGCTAAATTGAATTTCCCCTCCACCCTAACCTTGATTTTACAGACTATTGTTAATCTTTAAATTACGTTAGCTACCTTAATACTAACCAAGTAAGTGGTTAAAGCAATGTTTTCTGCTTACCTGTATGTAAACCGGTAATATCCATGTGCATGTAAATCAATGACCAAGATGGCGACTCAGTAGCGAAGTCGCGTCGCCGGAAGCGATCCCTCTTTTCGCTCTTTCTCCCACCACTTTCAAAAACTCACTCAATTGAGAGTGAATTCTCACTCTTTCCTTATATGGTTTCAAAACCATAAAACCAATGATTGAAAATTTCACTTTTTTATGAGAGAAATCATCACTCAACTAAAAGATAGGATATTTTTCACTATTTTAGAGTGAATATTAACTCTTTCGGAGTGAAAACCTATTCATTCACTCCGACGAATAAATGACTTTTTCACTCTTTTGATTTTAGCGTGTAGTGAACCTCATGCGATTGGGAAATACTGTAGGCTTATAATACTGTAGCGAATTTAACGTCAAACGATTGAGAGCAACAAGACCCCTTTCACACGATGCGGTTTTTATTTGGCTGCTATCGTGCGACTCTGCCGTCCCCGTTGGGCCGTTTTTTAAGAAGTAACTCTTCTTTTTTGATGCGGTTTTCAGCAGCACCGCTCCTCGTCGCTTGTTCAGAGCAGACACAGTTGGATTCAGCTTTAAAAATATGAGTCGTGCTATCGGCCCTAAAGTGTCCGGACGACAAAAATTTAATTAACTTGCGGCCGGCACACTGCTGCTTCGTGTGAAGGGAATCCAATCCCGGGATTTCGGGATTGAAAAACTTTAATCCCGGGATCCCGGGATTGATCCCAGGATTGATCCGACATAGTATTTGCCGATACAAAAATAAATATTTAGTATTGATTCGTATGTATACATGGTATCGTAATATAATGCGATATAGAAAGCAGTTATCCGTTTAGTTTTGAGTTTAACGTGATTTTTATACATAAAAACTTAAAGCGTAAAAAAATTGACGACATAGTCGGCCTTATCATGAAACACTGAATACAGTATTAGACATCAGAAAGAAAACGGAACACCTTATCAGGATGGTCCGTATAACCGTGAACTAACCATAAAATATTTATTCAGCTATAATTTAAAGAAAGTCTTATACAAAACATGAATATAGCTACTTGACCAAACAATATCAGGACTTGGAAAGATATAATTAGAAAAACTAGAAGTATGATAAAAATGATCATTAGAGCATCGTAATGAAACTTATTTGCAATTTCATTACATTGTATCCGAAACAAGTTAAAATCTCTATGGATTTTTTTCAGAAGCATGAAAATATTAACTGGAAACTATTTTTATACATATACCATAAGACGACAAATAACTCATCAAACCATGATTATTTGATCAAAAACAACATGTAACTGGTTTTTCTTGTTTATAATATTGTTTTAACTGGCAAGATCCTAGTAAATATCGATTTTACACGTAATTTTATAATCCCGAAAATCCCGGGATTGAGCCGAAAAATCCCGGGATTGAATTAGTCCTAAAATCACGCGGGGTCCCGGGATTGGATTCCCTATCGTGTGAAATCACCCATAAGGTTACTTACAGCTAAGATCGCACGACTTCTTGTCGCACGGCAGGAGCCGTACCATAAACGCCTCGTGTGAAAGGGACCTGAAACTACTTAAAATCTGATCCTTAACTCTTTTCTACAGGGAAGCAACTGTTAAGGGGAGTATCTACTAAAAATGGCCAAAATCTTGAAAATTTAAAAAAATGTTGTACACCCAATTTTTACTTGTTTATTCCTTAATACAAAAAACACATTTCATAGTTTTTATCAACTTTATTATGGCATAAAATTCATATTATACGTTGCTATGCAGAAAAACAAAATTCGCGGTTTTCGTATTCACCGCACCGTCAAAAAGGGGCCAAATTATTATTTTGACACTCTTATATTGTTACTGTGTCATATTTAATATGTAACAATTATATAAATTGTAAATGTATCAATGAATATAATTTTTTGCTTTATTTTGGCATTTCCATGAAATAAACACTTCTTTAGAAAACTCGCGATTACCGAAAGTACTTAGCATTTTGACTGTATCTAGCATATAACTAGAAGCTACAGGTAGGTTTTTTGTATATTCCAAAAAACCTACTGAAGCTAAAGCCTTCAAATTTTTTTGGGGTTATTTAAGATAAATTGTCTAAATAATCACGTGTTTTGAATAAGCTTGGATCAGTGGATAAAAAATTTAAAAATCTTAAATTTTATAAAAAAATGAAAAAAATACAAAGTTTGAAGGAAAATTAAAAATAGTAATTTTTGGCTTACATAACTAACAATACGTGATTTTTAACTAAACTTAATGCTGAACAAAATAATACCTTTGAACATTGTGTAGGTCCAATACTTTTCTTGGAATAACGATTAAAAAAAACCTTGAAAAAATCGATAATATCGAATTTTAGACCCTATAAATTTTGTTTAATAAATGACATTGGGAATAGTGGTTTTAGGTCCATCTGGAGTATAATACATGGTTATATACTTAAAATTACCTTTAATAATTAATTAAGGATTTTTAGTAGAGATTCCCCTTAAACAATTTCGAAGCCCGCAATTCTTACCGCACCGTATAGCGCAGACAAGCCTCGGGCCCCGGATCTGCTTCGTCGTCGCCGGGCTGGATGCATCAATCCCAGTTGTGTCGACATCGTAATTGATGCAGCCACAATTGTCTTGACATCATAATCGCTGCAGGCAGGCACAAGTGGATGAATAAATGCATCACCCATTCGCTTTCATTGAATTAGTATCACTTAAATTTTCTTTAACTTCTTTGAACTAAAGGGCATTTCTGATCCGGTTATCTAAGACTAGTCCATCTTTAAAATCCTAATCCTATTATTTAAGAAATTATGTGAAAGTTCCTTCTAGTTGTCAGGTCTACGCGTGTTCGGCAAGGATTAAATATCCGACTTGTCTCATATCTTCCGATGTCACTAATTGACTGGCCGCTCTCGTTTCTTAAATTCCAGGTCGGCCGATTCTAAATTTATTTGATTCCACTGAAGAATTTAGCCTTATTTAGTTTGAGAATCTAGCTTTGAACTCCAACAGTTTTAAATTTGTGGTGATGAGTTCAGCCAAGAAAACAAAAATTCAATGTCTTTGATTTATTTAAATATGATAAAATGATGAAGAATGTATTGTATTGTGGAGCATATAACGCTCAAAATATTGTTCTGTTAACTTTTATGCATAATCAGATCTCACTGATGTACAGTAGTAACAACTAGGTAACCGATTTCTAACCCAACCCTGACTATGGCTAAGCTCATAGTTAAATAACCTTGTGACATGATTTTGTAAGGTCTCACACACCGAATCTTGCCACTATTACTATCCACAAACCGCCAGATGCTCTTTACCATTCGAAAACCCGGATGAAAAATTAAAATAAAATAAATATACAGGGTGTCCCATAAGTAAAGTGCCAAACTCTGGGAATAGGTTTTATGGGTCAAAATAAATAGAAAACATGGTATAAATGTTTTCTTTAAAAAACGATTCGTTTACCAGATATCTGCCATTTTGTATTTTTTACAAGTTTCTTTTTATCTCCCAAGTTTTTAATAGATTTTTTTGAAACTAGTTATGCGCCTGTATCTAGTCAAGGTTAGTTTATGTAAAAATAATCAGCATGATCGAATCGTGAATTTCAAAATGGCGACCATTTAAAATCTTTAAGTTGAAATAACGAAAACAATGTACGTTTTACAAAAAAATATAAAGAATGACAATGTTTAGGTAATTTTATTTCCCATCTAATGACACTAAATTTATGAAAATCGGCTAATGAACAACTGAGTTATGATCGTATTTAGCTAGCGAGGCAGCATTTTTTGAAGCAAAACAGTCCATTGTTGCGCTTAGCCATGCGCTAATTCGACCATAACTCAGTTGTTTGTGAACCGATTTTCATAATTTTGGTATCGTTGGAATGGAAATAAAATGTTCTAAATATTATTGTCCTTTATATGTTTTTTGTAAAATGTACCATTTTTGGTATTTCAATTTAAAGATTTTAAACGGCCGCCTTTTTGAAATTTACGATTCGACCATGCTGATTATTTTTTCATAAAATAACCTTGACTAGATACAGGTGCATACCGTGTTTCAAAAAAATCGATTTATAAACGTGGGAGATAAAAAATTATTTTGTCAAAAATACAAAATGGCGGATATCTGGTAAACAAAGCGTTTTTGGAAAAAAATTATTCCACATTTTATTTTTATTTTGACCCATATAACCTATTCCCGAAGTTTGGTACTTTACTTATGGCACACCCTGTATTTCGAATAAAATATGTATCGATCGGTAACCAAAGTTCATTCAGTTAAATAGTGGAAGTAGTTCATCATTTCGTCGCAGGATGAAAGGAAAAGAGCATCTAAGAGTAAGAGCCTCGTCATGAAGTTGATTGTCCAGCAGTGAAATGGACATCGGAAGCTGTTATTCTTCCTCTGTTAGACAATCGGGCCAAAGAAATGAAGTGTGAAACGGTCCAAGACCTCCGCTCGACTTCCATACCCTGCATCCCTCGGAGTGAGTGATGCCCTGATGCCGTCCAAGCTGCTTGTAATAATATTGTGACTAGTTTTATAAAAAAAAAACAAAAAATCGTTAATATTGACATCTAGAATAAAGCTTTCACTGATTATAGCCCAAACCCATTTGATAACCAGAAAATCGAATCCGTGACTATTAATATCGATCTTTACATCGACGGTGTCAACTATTGAAAATGATAATGTTGCTAATAAAACGGTGATGTGAGGCAAACATACAAAATTGAAAACAGAACTTTAAACTTTTTAATTAATTAGAAAAAATTAAATGTCACTTTACAAATATTAGATAGCTTTCAACTGCAGCAAAATTTCAAAGTGACGCGTAAGATGGCTAAAAATATAATTACATTTCTTTATTTACTTAATTATCACATTATTAAAAACCCTCTTTTTAGTTAAGTAACTGGAAAGTAAAGAAGATTGACGTCAAATTGTAGAAGAACTATTCACTAAAAACATAACTATTCTAAAATTTACGAAATAGATTATATAGAAATGTAATGGCTTAGGCCTATATGCGTTTCCATTTACACCGGATATCAGTAATTATTATTAGCAATAATAAAAAACAGGGCTTACGATATCACCGATAACAAATAAAATCATAGAAATAATAATTAACGTTTGAGGTTCTCGCAGGAATTTCGAGGCATCGCTACGGCATATATTCAACTGCCCCACGTTAACTATGTGGGAGGACCGAAGCCACTAGGTGTCGAAAGTGATTCAATTCTCTACCCCAACCTCATTTATAGCCCCGCATAGTTCATCTTCTTCATGTGTATGTGGACACTTGCACCTCAGTAGCTTTATTTGTTCTCCTTTTGGGAAACTCGCATTTAATTATTTCATAATGATTTAAACATCTTTAAAATCAACTTAGAAACTACTATATTTTATTTAGTAGGCCTACTACCATCTTGGACTTTTAGGGGAGCTACAAAATAATAGTGTTTTGATTATAATGAAAGTCCATTATTTTTAACCACATACGCTAATTTAAGTCATTTGTCTAATTTATAAATGAAATGATCAAAGTTTTTAGTTTTAAACATGCATTAATCCGGGACTGCACGGACTTTCTGGAGAAAATAACGTTCTATTCGCCGAAAGATGGACTCCCCGCGACCAAAATCGCATAGTTCAAAATAAAAGACGTGAAATAAATATTGGAAAGTGGGAGGATAAGACCAGAAATGACTATAGAAAAGCTGGAATACCTTAAATTTCAAAAACTAAGAAGCCAAGGCCTGGAAATTGCCTCCGAAAGAAGTGAGTAGAATAACGTTTTATAAGCACATTTGGATAATTTTAGCAAAATGGCGTACGACGTATGTGTAACAACATTACGTTTTTGTACTTTTATATAAATAAAATTGTTTTATTTTCATTTTTTGTTTTAGTTTATGTTGGTATTCCTACACTCCTTGATGTTTTTTTCCAAAGCAGAAGAGCAGTCCAGAGAACGTTTCAAGCGCCAGTCGTTTAGAACGCTTTAACCCCCCCCCCCAAAAAAAAACACGTAACAAGTTTTAAAATGCTTAATGGCAAGTAAAAATTTAATATAAGGCTACATTATGATTTTATAAATAGGGTATTTATAAATTATAGGTGATTATTAGTTCGAACCTTGAAAAGCCGTACATTTTAGAATCCAACTTTCAACGCTTGATTCCTTGAAATTAGGTTTTTGCTTAGAACGTTTTACGGGGGATCCCTTCAATTGGAGGTACTCTCAGATTCGAACTGAATTCAAACTGGAAAAAAGCAGTAGTCAACAAAATAAAATTGACTATAATACAAGGTCGCCGGAATGTCTCACGCTGGCTCGTACTGAAAACACAGACTCGAACAAGTGTTCAATATAAACCAAAAATACCATCCGGGTCCCAGAAGAGTCCTAGTCAGCCTCTCCACTGGGTACTTGACTTTGTGGCAGCCACAATTGAAGGACCTTGGGTATCTAATATCCAAGGTCGACAATGCTGATAAATCAACAATCCTCTGGTGGGAACTCAAAAGCCGTGACCAACTTGTCTCCTTAGTTTATTCGTGTCAAACTGAAGCAATAAAGTTGTGGGTATTTCCGTAATTAGTTTTAACTTTGAGTTGCCTCGCTCTCACGTACATCAAGTCAAGTTGTTTCCTCGTTTCCTCACATCAAACATGATAAACACTCCTGTTATTTTTGTAATGGCTTCAGATTCGCCTTTACCTTTGTCAGTTGATAAATTAATTTGTCATTGTTTGTGGACAAGTTCGAATTGAAAAAGAGTTCTATCAATAAGATTATCCTCAGATGTTGCTCATTGAAAAGGAATTTGATCATTGGATGTAACGTTTGATGTTTATGTTAACGGACAGAATCTATTTTTTAACGTATTTTTCATCAATCAGACAAAAAGTTAATTTTCAGAAATACTTAAATGTATATACAGAATAAAATATTTCCAATCATATTATCCTCAACAATATAATCATATTGTAAAAGAACTTTAAGATTTGCGAATACAAAAGATATACATTGCGGAGAGAAAGGGAGTATTTTTTTATTAATAACGAACATTCAGAACATCATTTAGAAAAAAGGTAGTGAGGTATGAGAAGAAGCTTGAGTTTGAAGTTTCAACAGAAGAGAGGAAGAAATCATCGATGACGTGGAAGTAAACAAAGCCATGTGATTACGCTACTAGTCTGGTAGATAAAAAATACTAAACCAAAACAAAATGTGGGTTGATATTAGAAACGATGTTTTGCTCTTTGAATAAGAATCAATAAACAGATGACATATTTTTCGTTTAGCATGTAACACATGACTGACACAAGAAATTCGTTGTTGAATCAATTGATCATATGTAAATATTTATTTCCCCTCCTGGGAAAATCCAGGTTCATCTGGATTTGTTTGTAAACACCCAAGCTTCATCTCACACCCTCACTACCTCACTACCTCTACTCGATTAAAGCCAATCGCGGCAGGGAAAAGTAAACTTGGAACAATTAAGATTCGTACGAAATCGAAACGGAAGGCGGACCAGAACGGAGGCGTCCGTGCGGATCCGAATCGGCCGAAACGAGAATTGGATTAGCCTTGTGATCTGGTCCGTCGGTGTCGGGGGGGGGGGGGGGGGGGGGGTAAGAGAGCCAAATTAAAATCCACCTGAAGTAGAAAGTGGTCGCGGTCCCGGACTGGTCTTTACCCACTCAGCTGACCTTTATATACCCCTCTCGCCCATCCTGACATTTTGATTCCTCTTCGTGCAAGTGCTGCATTCATGCCGACCGCTCAAGGTCTGTTGCCATTATGCGATCGGCTCGTGCTTCAAACTGGCGGCATTTTATATTTTGTAACACATAATGCTGTTGCCGCCGCACGACAGGGGTTCTGAAAGTTTGGCCCGGATTTCTGGATGCCCCCAGTTTTGTAAATAACACTGTTATGTCTCACCAATCGAGAGTACAAAGTTGATAGAAACAGCCAATCCAACAACAGACGAAAGTTAGTTTAGCAGCCGTAAAACAACTGAATGCCTTTTTTTGCCTGCACTGACATTGAATTATATGGAAGCATTCAGTTCGGCCTTGAGGCTGATAGTTGTGTGCTATTTAAAACAATCAGCTGATTGTCGTTTCATTTGTGTTAGGCTGACAACAATGAACAACTATCGATGTGTCGAACGCGTTGAACCATCGATTGGTGAAATGAGCGAGTTTCACAAATCGATTAAACCGTCAACAATGCAAAAATGAATTAAAATCGATAATAAAAACCGATAACCACTTTCGATGCAATCGATAACTCACTATCGACACTGACGTTCACACGTTTCTGTGTTAGTAAATTATAAACGAACAGCTGAATCCTCCTCGACCTCAGCGTCCTCGACATCAGCTGATTCTTTTTCTTCACGGGGCGAAAAAGAACTTCTTTTGGCCTGCTACACATTTAATGAAAACTGCCGTTTTCGCAGCGGTATAACGAAAAAGAAATGTTTGTGCAGTGTGCGTTAAGGGCTATTATTATTTTTATCATTGCCTTCAATCTTTGTTTATTATTTTTTCTACTTCAGAAGCCAGTTTTAAGTTTTATAGTTAAAAAATTATGACGTAATTTGTATTTTAATCGTCGGACTAGAATAAGAAAACTTACGTTTGCTCCATTATGTACGTTTGCGTATTTACATTTGGTCTGACCTCATAATGGCTCAAGTTCACTCTCGCCCCTCGCCGGGTCAGGGCGAATCCAGGCGAGTGCGAGAGTACAGGGTGCGTTGGGAATGGCATATGACTCGTTTACGTCGCTCTTTTGTAAGGCCTCGTGCGGCGATTCGCTCGTCGACCGTTTGCAAGGTATTCGCCCGACCCGAAATAAAAATTGTATAAAGAAACATTTATAGTCGTAGGATTAAATTCCTTACCACTTAACCCGGGAAAGGAAAGGGAATTTTGTACAATAAACATAGAGAAATGTGGGATGAAATGTGATTTTTCTTAGCCTTACGTGGGATCTTATTTTCCGCCAAGTGGAAACACCGGGCCAAAGAGTGATTTTTTCTTTTGGTTTATTAATCATATTCTTGGAAAACAGACTTATGGTCAAATGTTTATGTTACATAATAGTGTAGGAGTGTGTGTTTGATGTTATGGGGTTCTAGTCCTCCACTAAAGAAACTCTTGAATGGAGTTCGGACGTTGTAGAAGCCAGGTTTTCAGCTGTGAATGACTTCTCTTTCTAACAGTCTTCTTATGTGGTCCGGCAAAGTGTTGTAGAAAAGGGCTCCTCTGTATGAAGGGTTTTTCTCTGTCAGGCTCAGGTGGTGTTGGTCAAGTAGGAAATTCCTTCCATATCTGGTGTTATAAGGATGCCTGTCTCCTGTTCTTGTTTGGCCAGTTGTTACTGCATGGAGTTCTTGTTTCTTGGATGTAGAGTCGAACAATTGTCAGGATTCCAAATTCCTTGAAAGCTGCACGACATGTATCTAAGGTTCCAAGTCCTTTTAAAGTTGTGATTGTTCTTTTTTGAATAATAAGGACTCTTTGGAGGTTTCCTTCTTTGGAGGGGAACAGCTCCACTTCTGCTCCCCTCGCCTCTCAGATCCGATCGGACCCGTTTAATTTCTCCATCGGCGGATCGGCGGGCGCATTCCTCGCTGGCGGGAAAGTGTCCGAGTGTCCGCCCGGGGCGCAACTCCTCTAATGTCCGCCGTTTCGCCTTCGTTCTCGTAATCCGACGCTATTATCTAGTCCGCCTGATGTAATGGACTAACTAGGTGAACTTTTTGTCCGACCACACATCTCGTTAGTAAACACGTGCCCTCACACTGGCGTGGGCCTACCCGTCGTCGGGGGTGTTGACAAAGTTTGAGTACGAGCTAAACTGGTTACTCAAAAAGTAAGTGAAGTAAGGAAGTATGACAGTGAGTTTGGGCGAATCGGGTCCGGGTGATCGCTTTGACGTACACTCACGGTAATTGTTGGTGTTTTGAGGTTTGGGAAGAAGATGTTGATGTCATCTATTAATGTAGACGGCAGACAACACATAGCGCAGTAGACCTCGTTACGAACGCAGTGTTATCCATGGATATTTCTTTTGATCAGTTTGTGTCTTTACTAACTTATCAGTGTGATTGGGGAAATATTCAATTTTGTATATTACATATTGGAAGTTTATACATTTAAAAATATTTGTTATCGATGCATTCTTAAAAACAATTCGCGTTGGCTATCTTACTGAAGAGTCAGCGACCATATTGGATTTTGGGCCCATAAGAACAATGCTAACTCCTCCTAAGGTAGGCTATACATTAAGACGTAATGTTTTGAAGACAATTGCTCGATGTCTTTAAATGTATGGAATATGGATTGCTCCTTATACAGTTTGTTCGTTTGCTAACTAAATTTTTAGAAAATGATGACACTCTTATGTCCTTATTCCTTTACTATTCTTCATGTTATTTTTCCTTATTTACACATGTTCACCCAAAGCTTTCTGCGACCTTGACCTTGATAACGTGTTGTTGCTTGCTCTGCTTTCTATTCTATCTAAAATGGTATAAAGGCTTTCTTTTTCTGGTCATGTGAGCATGGCTATCAGAGAGCTGTAGCCTATTGTACAGGCAGTGACACTTGTTTGTAAGCCTACGAGGCTTCACCTTGTGGAGGCTGTATTTGAATATAGTATTCCAGTTTATGGCATGTAGACTACTGGGTTCTCATGTCATGGCATGTAGACTACTGGGTTCTCATGTCGCTTTGTGAATTTAACAAAATATGTCTCAATAACTTTCTGGATCAATGTCTGTATGGACCCCCGGATCCTCCCTCGGCTGGGGGGTATTCCAGAATCACCCAGGCTGCCAGTTATGGGTGCCAACTCCTTTTTTGGCATTCAAGTTTCGCTTATGCTCCTTCCCCCCCCCCCCCCCCAAAAAAGTGATATCTGGATACACCCCCCTAAGGACATGGTCAGTATATAATTGGGATGGAGGGAGGGGATATTGTATTACTTCCAGAAATTCGTTGTGGAGATTAGTGTTGAAGCTGTTGAAGGGGATTGGTGTTATTTTATAGGTAAACTTGAAAAATAAAACTTCATCTAGATGCAAAGTTTTAATAAAATTGTTAGAGTTGTTTTTGAGAAAGGACATGACACAATAACTACTAATTTGAAGTAATAAAATAAAATTAGATGATATATTACAAAGTGTTGTTTATCAATTTACACTATTCCTAAACAGAATTAGTGGAACCGCTGCAAATAATAAACACTCTAGTTTCGTTTAACCAAGTGGTGACTTATTTTTCAGCCAAAACCATTCTAAAATCAATTTGCTTTAATTTTTACAAGCTTACTTTCTTGATGAATTATATAAAACCCCTACATTGCAGAAGATCTTTCTTTACTTCTTGTTATTTTTTATTCAAACACAATATGAAGTCGGGTGTGCAAATTCTATATGAAGCCAGTTGTGGTATGTTCCCTGGATTTGCTACACAATATTCTCGACTGGTGTAGTCAGACACTGTCTTTTGAATTATGTAGCTGAGGATGGCAACAAGCAGAAACCTAGGTCCAACGTATCGACAGACAGTGCGTCTGTGCGTCTGACGGAATACAGTCATGAAGATTCAAACACTATGGGTACATAATTACGTAATATCTGTAGTACATAGTTTACCAAGGCAGTATGCCCACCCCATTGGGATTATAACTGGCTCTTGCTAGTTCAGGTACCAATTCTGGGTACAGTCACAGGGTTGCCAGCAAATGGTTTCCAAAAAATTCACGCATCTTTCCCGGTATTCCCGGTCAAAATAGTCAAAATTCAAGGCCTATACTTGTCATTTCTAAGGGCCAATTCACACAGAACGGACGAGTGGCGGAGTCGTGGCACGGACATATGTCCTTTCGCTGTCGCTCCCATGAAACTTATCGCACAATTCACAGACGATCGCGGGCGGCCGCCCTCCCGCGCCACGTCGATCCTGTGTACATTGGATGATGGGAGCGACAGGGAAAGGAATATGACCGTGCCGCGACTCCGCCACACGTCCGTTCTGTGTGAACTTGGTAAGTCAAGTTTGAGTTTGGACGAATCATTTTTCTTCACAACTTTTAAATAATTTTTGTTGTACCACCAGGCCTATTTAATACATCCATTAAAATAGTGTGAGTATGAATTATTATGATTTAGAAAATACACCCCAATGTATTGACGAATGAATTAATTAAGCTGTGCTCTGATAAAATAGGTTTTATTTTATTTTTGGTTATTTATTTTATTTTGCAGTTTTGGTTAAATGTGTCCATAACGATGACATGGACACTTCAAACGGATTATGATGACAGGGAAAACGGTTTGGACAGGAACCAGATTTTTCCCAGTCTTGAAACCAGTACAAATCAATTCCTCGTGGCCAAAAACTCCATCTAAAAATGAAATTCCAAAACCCTTGCACTAAAAAAATTGTTGCTCGTACAAACAGATTCATTTAGAGTATATAAGACTGGATTCCAAAACAAAATCCATAGAGAGAATTTGATGTCACGGGTAACTTTAAAATAGAAGCAACAAAGAAATATCATAGCTTAAACATTTATTTGTTATTTCGACACCGCCACTACGGATATCAAGTCAGCCGAGTGCAGGCCTTCACACACAGCGCAAGAGCTCATGACAAAGTAGTGATGGACTGACGGCAGCCCTATTCGGATTCGGCGTCCGCAGTCCCTATCAATGAAACACTGTCATTGGTCACTGCGCATGCTAAGAACTTCGTGAACTTCGTATGCACAGTATGAAGGCGGGGAAATAGAATACGAGTGATTTTGGAAGCAAATAAATTACGATTGTAATTTTAAATATAGGCCTACTGCTGATACACGTCTGAGGACATTACACTCCACCATGCTCCTACCCCTTGTACTAAATAAACGATGGACTCGTCCATTTTTTGAATATCGACGTTTTCCTTCAATCGGTAATCGACGTTTTCTCCGTTTGCTGTAGGACGTAGGACATTTCGCCGTCATTAGCGCGCGAAATACCCGATCACTTGACTGTAAGCGGTAGGTAGCGCATGCGCACACTGCGAAGGGTTGGAGGAAGAATAGCGTTGAGTTCACAACGATAAGGAAGGCATTCGGTTAAAATATCGATCGTCGTAGTAAGAACTACTATCGAATATCGTAAATCGATTGGCTCTTTAAACATTGTCGTCTCAACATAAAAACGCCCGGCCCAACTTTCCAAATTATATAAGGATAAAATTTAGCTCAAGCATGGCCTGCAGGCTTGGTGATGGCTGTTCAGTATAACAATTGAGGATAAACTTTTTCTAATAGCCAGAGAGTGTTGAAATCATGAAATAGGCTCTCTGCTCGGATGCTTACAAATAAATGTAAATATTTCTTTGCCAGTTTGTTTGCTTGCAATATCTATAGGCCCTGAGAAACGTTTTTAGAGTAAAGTGTTATCCCAATATCCCAAAGACAGCTCAATTTATAGGAATGTAGGATTAGGGCCTAAGTTATTTTTGAATTAGGAAAGTTTGGTTAATCTATCCGACGATTGCGTACGGTACTGGAAGATTTTTAATTCCTCTGTAATTTATTATAGTCATCATAACTGTTATCAGCGTACGGTTCTGTTAAAGAAATCAACATTAACAATTTTTAACATGGGCAAATTTGTCAGTAGTCAAAGTAAAATATTACTCATCGTCTAAGTCTTCATTGACATTACAGTACAATGTATAGAAAATAGTACCCTGGCCACTGCATTTTAATAATCTAATACATTTAATTGCGTAATTGTTGGACAGTCATGTCATACAGTCATTTATTTATTTGTAAACTTGGAAGAGTCCCAAAAGAAGAATCTGTGGTACAGATATGACGTATTTATTAGCACCACCGATTCACAATAATGACTAGTTAAAAACGACAGGCATTGGAGTTTGGAATTAAAACGAAAACAGAGGGATGACGACGACAGGAAGCAGACAGCCGAGCCGAAACTAAAAAGTTGATGTCTGTCATTCGGTAGATAAGGTCGATATTTAACCGAACCTTATCGTTGTAAACCCAACGCTATCCTTGGAGGGTTCATGGACACGTCAGTGTTCCCAGGTTTTAAAAGCCACATTATCGTACCAGACCAGGAAAGTTATTTTGAATGTACCTAAATTACCGTACTCTTCCAATGAAACTCGTAAATTTGGTGAAATGTTAACAAGAAACCCCTGTAATACTGCCAAAAATCCATTTTTAATACTAAAACGGTATTAATTTATCTTTAACAATAGTGAAAATAAAATACAACACGGGGTTTAAAACATAATCAAACTATCGTACCAGACACAAATTGGATCGTACCACATACAAAATTATCGTACGTCTGGGAACACTGGCACGCCCCCGAATCAGCTGAGTTTTCTCTTCGACTAGTACGTCACTGGTGTCTGCTTTGCAGTTCCAGAACGAGAACTGTTTCGACCGTCCCGTATCGGCCGCGGAACATGTTCTCTTAGTTCCGTTCCGACTGTAGTTACGGTATTTCTTGGTGAAACGAACGCACTGACATCGGCTACGCCAATAAAAGTGGTGACTCTTTATAGGACAAAAGCCCTATAATTCCGTTCCATGGATGAGTAGTACCTGTTCTTTCGTGCCATAATTCGTTGCGAGAATTACGAAAACTACATCGGAAAAAGATCTCGTTATGGAACGTATTAACAGACAGTCGAAACAGTTCCCGGAACCAGAATGGAATAATATAACAGTTCCAGTTCTTTTGGCAACGCTCTCTCAACGTTGGAATCACTTTGTCTTCGTGTTTCGTTCGAACGGCAACTTATGCTTTGTCAAAAAAATCCACGAAACTGACCGATCTGATCGATAAATAACCATATTATAGACCGACAGGCCAAACTATCGCTATCTTAGAGTTTACATGATTTTTATAAAATTCAAGGATCTTTCGAAAAATTCACGCATAATTCATAGGTTTCTTCCCGGAGTGTGAAATTCACGCATAATTCCCGGTTTTCCCGGAATTCCCGGCTGCTGGCAACCCTGAGTCAGAAGTTGTCACAATTGGAGGCAGTGTTGTAGCTATCTTTCAGTGGACAACGTCAGCTCTCAACCAGGGGAGACTGAGCTTGACAGCAGGGTTGGGCTTGGTCTCTATATTTTATGTCTCTATGTTGGTCTCCATGTGGACTAAAGATGAGGGCCACCTTATCCCTTGAGACACTGTTCCTCCATCCATTGGATAAAGATTTACCTTTGCCCACCCAGCCTAAGCTCGGTCGAACCTATTCCATCTACCTATTCCTTTTTCCTTTTCCTTCCCTCATAATTATCTAGTAAAGGCTCAGGGCCAAGGGATATTACAAGGGAAGCTTCCTTTCCTTTCCGGTAGCCGTAAAAAAAGACAAAATAATGGCTGAAGTACCCTCACAGGATTTTTCTGTGGGGTGGGGAAACCCAAACTACCAAATACCCCCTACAAAAAAAGGCTGTAGGACATTTTAATACAGATAAGAAGACTCTCAAGGAGGTAATGAAAGCAGTCTTGATATCAAGGGAATCCTCTTATTGAGGTTCGTTTTATAAAGACACTAACGCCCGTGGCTTTGCTCACGATAACAATTACTGCTGATCTTTGTCAAATTTTAGTATTCGCAGCTGCTTACAATTCAGTATTTGAATGTTCACATCCTTATAAAGTGTAAACATTGATGCTTAGGATGTTCACGGGGTGTATCCTGAGGGGATTTTAAGGAAGTGAATAGGCCTGTGTCCTTTTCTATTATAGTGGCTCTATTCCTGCAAAATATCAGCTCAGTTGGTCCAGTATTTTTCATGTGGTTGAAAGACAGATATTAACACAAACATTCATACTTTAACATTTATAATATTAGTAGGATTAGAGTTCCGGCCAAATCATTAGGCGGGTGAGTGAGTGCGTTGCTGGCGTTCAAAATATGTTTTTGGCCGGTCATTTACCCACCTGAAGTTATAGACAGTTATGCCCTTTGTTTATGTTCTCCAAATCAGCTGAGTAATTTCTTCAAATATATCCAAGTAAATGTGCCTCTCTCTGTTGGAAATATGTTCAACTAATTCACTGTGTAGAGGAGCGGAGTTGTCTTTAACATCAAGTCATTTATACAGCTGGAGTTTCCACTTTTCGCCACCCGCCTAATGATTTGGCTGGAACTTTAAGTTCTATTACAATTTCAAGGAGACTTGAATAGTGCACTTCTTATTGAGGTTTTTGTGTAATCGAGTGTCTTCTTATCGAGGTTCAACTGTAGTTATTTTTTGCAGAGGAGGGAGCAGCCGGCTGCAGGTGGCCGTGGAGTGTCGGCTGGGGGAGGAGAGGGAGAGACTCAAGCGGCTGCGGGACCAGCAGTTCTCGCTGCAGCGGGAGCTCGAGTCCGGCCCGCAGCCCTTCGGCCTCACCGCGGCTCCCCGCCACCACAGCAACATCCGCTGACGTTGTAAATCTTGTTTGTATCTTCTCCCTACTTGTATGATGATTGGATATTTGTTTTACACATTTTTTTAAATTGCTGCACAGTAGACACCCTCTAGTTCGGCCATAAATAGTTTACTTCTACGGCCGGAAACTAAACATTCAGGATAAATCCTGTCGAAGGTCTTTCCCTCATGGTGCGGCGTAGTGATATGACGGATATTATGAGTCGCCCTCCTAGGACCGGCCGTACCATCCGGCGGCCTATCGAACCGAAACCGAACTAAAGGGCGTCTACTGTACCTACATATATTTTGATTTAAATTACCTAAAGGCGGGTTGACACGGATTAATCTCGGACCGAGTGAACGCGGAAGATCACTCGGACGCTACTCGGACCGTGTAACAAAGCATCCAATTACCAACTCAGCCCGAGGATGGAGATATTTTCCGGATACAAATTTGGATTTGAAATGGATTTAACATGGGATATGTTTAACAATTCAGTCCGAGTGCACTAGCTAGCTCACTATTCTCCGATTATACTCCGCCTGAGTAGACTCGGACCGAGTAAAAATCAAGATCAGTCTGAGATTAATCATACCATGTCACCGCCCTTAAATGCTCAAAACCAAGCAAAAATGTAATAAAGGATGATTTAAAATTGAATTTTATTTTTATAAACTTTATTATTTTTTTATTTCTTGAGTTAACAAAAAAAATTATAAATTGCTTTATTGCTGTTAAGTTTCTAAGAATCTCCATTTATTTAAAAATAGATAGAAGTATGATATTGTAAATAAATATGATTATAATCTATTGTACAAATCTTTCATTGACTGTGGCCAAAGTCTTTTCACCATTGAATAAAGCTTTCATTTATTGTTTCCATACTAAATTAAGTGGTGCTGAAAAAACTTGCAAATTAGATGCTAGGATTGATATTTTTGTTACCTGTTGTACATAAAATAAATTTAATCTCCACAACTTTGTGTGCTTTACTTAGTGTTAAGTTTAGATTTAATCGAGTTTTCTCACTTATAAAAAACATAAAGATACATACTCTCAACTAAATGTAAGTTTTTATGTAACAGAAAGTTTAAGAATTATTTTTCCATTATTATAATGTAAGTTACTTTTAAATTTTCTTTGCAACTGTTTTGCTCAAATAAGTGCCTTTGTTTAGTTTTGTTGTAAAAACTGTTCCAACAGGCAAATTATGTTTGAGACAAGAAATTTTCTATTATATTTTTTATTTTTTAACGTTTGTTGAAAAATATACATATTTAATAAATATTGAACAAAACTATTCAAAGCCTACCCACAAACATATATTGTGAGACTGAAAATTATAGACATTTTTATAATGAAATTAATTAACTTAAACATAAATTTGCATTAATATAATTATTTAGGTATATTGTTATACAAGACCTGATTTTTCCCTTAAAAAAATTTAGATTTTCAATTAATTTGACAATTGTAATATACATTTCTTGATAGTAATATATTATTACAGTCATGTTTGTACTATTTGTAGATTATACTTTGTACAGCTATATTTAGTTTTATATTTCTATCATATTTATATGTATTTAGCAATTTTGTAATAAAATAACCTTTTTTTAAATTTGCAACATTTTTCTGTCCTCCAGTTAAAAAACAATACAGGTGACTACCAAATAAATCTATATAAATTAATTGGTTGACAAAATACTGTACCACAGACGAAGGGCTTTACAGATTGGCAACCTAATGCATTTTTTCGTGCCCGTTTTTTCTAGCGGTGTCAAGTACTACTGTTTCAGTTTTTCCATCATAAAACCTAAAAGAAAATCGATTAATCCTTTGATTCAATACATTGATTGGTGCATTATTCGATTATCCGCTTTTATAACAGAATTTTACTGAAAAAACAGCTGATTTATCCTGGCAGTTCTCAGACAGACGTTGCATTTTTTGCCATGGCAGTCTAAAACTGAAAATGTTAGTTTTTCATGGCAGTAGGAAAACGAAATCCAAAATTTTTCTTGGCAGCCAAGGTTAATTTGTAGAATTATATCTTTGGTTGGATTAGGATGAATAAGACAATTACTTTTTTAAAATCACGCAACAAGATATCAATAAACAATCACTGAAATGACTCGGAGCAAATTGAAAGTTTTCATGCTGTTCATTCACTCTTTAAAGATACAGCAGCTGAAAAAGGCGCCGAATCAATATTGCCAACTGCAAAAACTAAAGTTACCTTTGTTAACGGTAAGTAAAATGTTAGTTTTCGTAGTACATATGATCAAATATATATGTCTTTATCCTTGAAAAAAATTTCCAGGAAAATATAACCGTTTTTAGCTGGATGAATTCAACAGCCAGAAATCATATTCAATAGTCACAAACTAAATACAACGGATCCGTAAAAAGCCCAGGAAGGGCTAAGAGGGTTTCTTATCCAGCTTAAATTGGCTAGATAACTGCTAAAAATGTGGTGTTGTCTAGTGTCTGTAATCCTCAAAATAACATTTATCTACGACCATTGCAGTAAGTACCAATTATGGTATTACAATAAACATTATAATGATATACATTAATACTTTGAACCCTGGGCACTAAAATCTCTTTTTGCGTGCGTTACTGGCCAATTTTGGGGTTCAAATTAAAATTCGCAGCTTAATACATATATTTGTTACCCATATAAATTATATATCAAAATAAAGAGAAAAATATAACCTTTCAAATGATATAGATTTTATTACAGTTACAACAAACAACAATTTTAGGATTCCACATAAAACGGACATAAAAAAATGAAGAAAACAAAATTGCGACGGTAGTCACGTACATCACTCATATCAAATATATCTCTCATATTTTACACTAAACATGACAAAAACATTACGTAATAAAGTAATAACAAATCTTAGACTCAAAACACTTGTAAATATAAGTAAAATCACACTTTATTGGACGCCGACACAAACGTAAACAAAGTCAGCCATTACTGCAGACAACAAAGCGTCGTCAGCTGGTGACGCAAAGGATCAGCTACAGACATTTGGATTTATTGTTCTGCTGCTAAATAGATGGATTTTTCGAGACCTCTGGATACTATAATTAATGCCAGATGATCAAGGAAGAGTTCCCTAGCAACGATTAGTGAAAATACGTCGAATATACGTTGCTATGGAATTTAATTTCGCGGCCCGACCTATACTCGGGCTTCGTACACGGCGACATACGCCGTGCCCCGAGCTATACTCGGGCTTAGGGTTCAAAGTGTTAAAACACCAAAAACCAAGCAGTACTCTAATGACGACTTTAGAGTACTGGAGTCACTTTAGAGTACTGGTTCTAGACCAATGAGAGCTCGGCATTTGACGGAAGTAGTGTCATAATAACAATTACGCAATTCGCACATCAGCTGATTGTTGCAGTACGATTCATGTTTGAGTTTACTTATCCCATCAGCTGATTGTTCCACAACGATTCATGGTTCAGTCTGCTTATTTGCCTAACCTCAAATTTTAGTTGACCTATTCCATCATAAGTAAAAATCATGAGTTTTTTAACTTCGGGGGAAATTTTTTCGTATATTGTTGGTCGTAGATAAAATAGTGTATGCAAAGATTGTATTATGCCTTTAAGCCACTCGTGAGATATTTAGAACACTCGCTTCGCTCGTGTTCTAACTTACATCTCACTCGTGGCTTAAAGGCATTCATTATACAATCGTTGCATAAACTACTATTATCATAGTAAACAATTTTCAAGACAAAGAGTTGTTGATTATAAATAGGTTACGTACCTCCGTCTTCAGCTTCAAAAAAATCCAATTAAATCTGGACTACCATGGTTTCGACAAATATATTGTCATCGTCAGGTCTGTTTTAATTGACGCATGTCTAATATTCAGTCTAAATTGTATATTTCCTTGAGTTGTTTTCGTTTTGATGGTGGTACTGCGCCAAAATAACAACAACAAATACAAACAAAAACAAATAAATCTGAGACTCCCGCCCATAAACAGAAGGCTTGCACTTCTCTTGGGTGTGAATTATTTCTCTTTACTATGTAAAAATTTCTTTTGAACAAACTAAATTTTTATGAACTATTGTATTATATATATATTTATTTGTTACATTTACAGTGTTTGTTCATGAACTTTGTTTAATTTGTATATTCTGAAGAGAAATAAAGATTATTATTATTATTATTTTTGATTAAACGGCCCTGACGATGACAATATATTTGTCGAAACCATGATAGTCCAAATTTAATTGGATTTTTTTGAAGCTGAAGATGGAGGTACGTAACCTATTTATAATTGTCTTATCAGCTTCGGAGGCTTAACAACATGAATAAAAAAAAGAGTTGTTGACTGATCAATGATTTTTCCAAAACCTTTTATCTTTACGCATTCAGAAGGATTGTTAATTTTTTTTTATTTACACCATGTATCATCTAAATGTGTGAATATAAATAATTTGAAAAATTGATTATCTTTATACAACATTTTCCAACTCTTTTATCTTCAAAAGGTACGCTAAAATAAATTTTATATTGATAATTTGAGATGGTGTGACTTTCTGATCAACCTTAATCAGGGAAATAAATCAAAATAAAACAAACAAGAAGAACTAAGTTAGAGACATTTTTATTTCGCATGTAAAAGGAATTTGAAAAAAAATCTACAAAACCAATTTAATATAAAGAGGTATATTATTATTTAATTTAAAGGACAAAATTATTCTTTTAGTGTTTTAAGGAACAAAAGATTTGTTTCTCAATTATTTTATTTCTATTATTTGTCCAAAGAAAAGTAAACTACTCATAATAATTGTCCATTAATAGAAATAAATCATATTAAAGTACAAATTAATAGTTTTGATTCAAATTCACAAATACCTAATAAGAAAAAATCAAAAACAATATTTGTAACTTTAAAGTACACAATAAAAAAAACAGTTTTAGCAAAATAAGCTTGCTTTTTTCTTAACTGCAATACTTCGTTGAGCTAAAAATTTCTTAACAGGATATTATTAGGGCATTGTACATGCACCTAATAAAAATTTTGAATTAAATGTTTTTTTTTAACTGCAACCTGAGATAAGTTTTGACTGGGTATAAAATTATTAATTTTGTAGCAAACAACAGTCGACTAAGGTAGAAAAATATTTACATGAAAGATTAATTGTAATTTATGGTTGGTAAGAGCTAATGTAACTTAAAAATTATTAGAGTGTATTTTTATAAATAAAATATACAATTTACTATAAAACAAATATATACAAAATCATGACATGAATGATCGATAATCCTGAAATAACATTTTGACTGTTATAGAAAAATATAAAAAATTAGAGAGATTATAAACTAACATTTGCTGAAAGCAATTTTATAGTTTTTTTTTTAATTTTAAAATAATTCACGATGCTTAAACTAGTGTATGATCCAAATGAATGAACATTAAAATATAAATATAAAAAGATATAATACAAATCTATAAAAATACCACGTTATTGACAACAGGCACGAGGAAATACCTAAGGAATTGACAAACACAGGTTGACCTACCTATTACTGTATATCACAACAACAGGAAATGTCAAATATATAGACTTATTAAAACTTGTAGGAAATCTAAACCTCACTTCGGTTATATTAAATACAAAATGGATAAAATCTAAGTTCTAACAACTGTACATATCACATCTCAATGCGTCATACGCAACATTCACACAGAAACACACAAAGAATAATACATTCAATCCTCCGTACATTATCTACGCTATTCCAGTCACCATAAAAGTACATTCAATAAATATGTAAACGTAACTTGTAACTCAGAAAATACATAAGTTACTGCTTAAAAGGTCATGTAGCAGCAAAATCTAAAACCTGTTTTATTTCAGCTGCCAAAACATTTGGCCTTTTATTATTGTCCTCTTCTGTTTTTCATGATCTGAAACTAAACAAAAAGAATATAAACTTTAAGAACAGTTAAAGTAGAAACCCCGTTTACCGCCAAACCATAAAAAAGGTTTCCACTGGGTATAGTGTTTTCTGTGTCTCAGATGCAAACTCAACGCGGTGATGTGCATGTAAATTATTGTAACAACTGATACATAGGGTTTATGCTTTAAATGAGATCTTTGGAAAAGGTTGGATCTCCGTAGTTTGATAATTAATAGAGTTACAAATCTAGAGATTTGACTTGACGTTTGACAGAGAGACTCATTTTTATAAAATTTTAAAGAAAGATCCATCACACACTACTTATGAGATAGCAGACTGCATCGTCTGACGGACCAACATAAATCGCAAAGTTCAGTACTGTGACAACTCTTACTCTTACATCCTGATAAAGGAAGAGATTTTTTTTTAACCGAGGATGAGAGCAGTTTGTCACGATTCAACAATAACAATGATGGCAATATCATATGAATGGCTAATTATCACATGGGTATATAAAGTAGGGTAAGTCATGCATGAATATAAAAAAGAATTACCATATTTAAAAGAGATCATGTACTAGTAGAACTGAGGAATCGAGATATTATAGTGTCGAAACTAAGAAACAAGTTTGGGTACTTTACAAGCAGATTATGCAGTGGAGTCTCACGAACTAAACGCAATGTAGCCTTTGACCCTGCGATGTATGGGAAATGTCGAGTTTTCCAGAAATTGTGTGGGATAAAGAAAACCCAAGAAACCTATGGCCCCTCAATTTTTTCCACTGAGTGCAAGCAGGTATCTTTTTTTCGGGGGTTAGAGGACATGAAAAAGACGTGATATGAAAGGGTCCAAGGAAGGGGCAGATCCAGATGCCAGGATTAGGGGTGGCAACCATAACAGAAACAAGGATGACCTGAAGGCAGGACCACACTCGAGGGATATGCGTGTATGGATACACGCAGCAGAGGGGAGGAGAGCCCGGGATTAATAAGATTTCGGAAAATTACAATTGTAAACTCGAGTGTTCGGAAAATTTGAAAACCAGTACATGATGCACTGAAAGTCCAGAAATTCCAACTAATTGTGGCTCTTTTGAATCCTTAAGATTCAGATTATCCAGGAATTTCAGTAAACCGTTGATTACACAACAAAAAAGCTGTATATTAAACTTTCACAAAAGTTACTCTAATCTTTTACCCGCTATCCTTGAAACAACGTAGCTTGGCTGTCAGTGCTGTCTGGATAGCCATGCTTAGGCAACACCGCAATAAAAAAGGCTCCATGCGTTATTTGGCTCATATAAACTAAATCTGTTGTTACGGTAAAAAAACTTTTGAAAATTCGTAATATTTAGTATCTCAGGCAAAGAATAATAAAGTCTGTGGCAACCGTCTCCCAGACATGCTGGCTAGGACATGGGAAGAGGTGGAATATTGTTACGATGTGTGCCGTGGCACTATATGGGGGCTCAGTTCATCTTTCTTAAATTGCTAAAAAATCTTGAAAATCCAACTTTTTCAATCATGTATTAAACAATTATTTAAGTTTTTTTACTTCATTAAAATATTTTTCCTCAAAACCCCGGGGTTTTTTATAGACACCCTGTATACTGGACAAATTATCGTAAAATTTATACCAGGTACGTTCGGAAAGTAAGCTCCGTTCGGTAGTAAACAAATTCTCAATGCATTTACAACATTTTACCATATACATCTTAAAGAGCGTACCTTAAACTATTTTTCTACATAGTTCCTACAATATTTAGGCACTTGACATATCTAGGGAGAAGCTTTTCAATTTGTGCTGAAAATAAATCTGCCGCCTGTGCACGCAGCCACCCGCTGACGCCATCTTTAAGTTCATTGTCATTCACAAACCGACACAGGTTACAATGGTGGAAAGAAGAGTTCGTGAAATTTGTGGGAAAAACTCAGAGAGATCAGTAATTTTGAATTTCCTTTTTTCCTGACTTGTAGGCCTATCGTTGATTTTGGCTACGAGATTGTCAGTAACAACCAATGGTTGGCAACTCCTTTCTTCATCGAGGACTTTAGTGGGACCATCTTTGCAGTTTAAGGAAAAAATAAATTCAAAATTACTGATCTCTAAGTGTTTCCCACAAATTTCACGAACTCTTCTTTACACCTCTGTAACCTTTGTCAGTTTGGTTTGTGAATGACGATGAACTTAAAGATGGCGTCAGCGGGTGGCTGCGTGCTCAGGTGGCAGACTTCTTTTCAGCACAAATTGAAAAGCTTCTCCATAGATATGACAAGTGCCTATGCATTGAGAACTTTTTTACTTCCAAACGGAACTTACTTTCTGAAGGACCTTTGTTGGTTTTAATGTTTGGATCTAATAATTAATTTTAGGAAACATCGGTTTAACCAGAAAACTTGTTATCTAGACAGGCCTTGGTCCTGATGGGCCCGGATAAAAGGGAGTCTACTGTATTGATTCTCCAACCGCGTTGTTCACCAGTCTCACCAGGGACCCCCAGTGGGATCCTAACTGGCTTTTGCTAGTGTAGGTACTAATACTGGGTACAGTAACAGAAGTTGTCGCGACTGGAAACAGTGTTGTAGCTGTCTTTCAGTGAACAACTTCAGTTCCCCACCAGGGGAGGCTGGGCTTGACGGCAGGGTGGGCGGGGGTATGCTGGCAACCAAGATGAGGATCAATACGAGAGCCACCTGATCCCTCGAGGCCCTGTTCCAACATCAATTGGATAAAGGTATACCTTTGCCCACCCAGTCTAAGCTTGGCCGAACCTATCCATCTACCTAGGGGTGTGCGATGCATCGAAATTACGATTCGATTCGATTCGATGCATCGAATCGCGATTCGATTCGGCTTGCATCGAAATTCCGATGCATCGATTTTGCCTCGATGCATCGGTATTCTTCGATTCACTAGACGCCATTAGTCTAAAATATATGTTGAAAGCAATTAAATAAACATTTAAACTATGTAAATGTGTAATATTAATGTTCAAAGCAGTTTATTGAATCGTAATGAAGTTATGAAAAGCTTAGTGCGTAGTAATACTTTCAGATTCTAGACGCCCAACAACAAAGAACGCGTAATAAAGGCTACGTGACAAAGTAGTGCATTGTTATTTTTTCGCCAAGTTTGAAAATTATTGCAATAGATGTTTCTCTATTTTATAATGATTGTATGGCTGTGTAATTCCATTCACGAGTTTCAATGACGAGATAAAACGAGCACTACGACAGTCGGCGGCAGCTTGCAGTGTGACCACGATCGTGATGGTGATACAGGCTGACCGCGCAATGGAACAAAACCAAATACTGTTGTTAGAGAAATAACCCGACTCTCGGCTATTTCCAAGCCCGTGTGGGGATTTCGTAATACTTTCAATAGTTTATTCCAGCAGAGACGGGTATTTTTGCGGGTAAACACGGTCTACAAGTGGTAACACTGTTTTGTGATGCTCAGCTGTCGAGCTGTCTGCCGTCGTCGTAAGCTCAGCACTGCGCAGTAATTAGTGTTTGTTTCTTTTGACTGTAGCGCGAATGCAATTGAATGTTTTGTTTAGGAGTAATTGAATGACAAATAAATAAAGATGTCTGAAGACTGCGACGATGAGATCGTAGACGATGCGGGCTCAAGTAGCCAAAGCTTTGTTGAAACAGATAGTTACAAATGACTATACCGACACCGGTAGGGATAGGCCTACTTTAATTGTATCCGAGAAGAGTTACTTAGGCTAATTGTTACAATTATTAGATGACTTAACAAACTTTGAACTGATTAATTTTTACTTGGCCTGCTTGTGTGTTTTTTTTAAGAAAAACTTTAGGCCTAGTAATAATAACTATTTCTTGAGATTGTGAAAGGATGTAAAGGAATTGAGATATAATTATTTATTTATTTATTCTTCCAAATTCCTAGGCCTATCTATAATGAATGGTTCAGTACCTAGGCCTATTACAAATTCTTTGGTTCAGACTCATTCAAACTTTGTGTGCAATTTTTCTACTTCAACCCTCTTTAAGGTTATTGACCCATTACAGTAATGCAAGCTGTAATAACTCTTAACAGCAAATAACGCCGCACTGCATCCAAATCGAATCGCATCGATTTGAATCGAAATTCTATGAATCACATCGACGCATCGAATCGAAAAAAAATTTGCTGCATCGCACACCCCTACATCTACCTATTCCTTTTTCCTTTTGCTTCCCTCGTATTAATCTACTAAAGGCTGTAAGCAAGCCTAAGGGATAATCGAAGGGAAGCTTCCTTTCCTTTCCAGTAGCCGTACAAAAATACAAAATAATGGCTGAAGTACCCTCACAGGATTTTCCTGTGGGGTGGGGAAACTCAGACTACCAAATCCCCCCTACAAAAGCTCACCGGGTCCTAGCTGTCAAGCTGCTCGGCGTGGTCGGCGTGGTCGAGGGAGTCGAGGGTGTCGTTGCTCGTGGAGTGGGTGAGGTCACTGAGCTCGTCCAGGTGCTTCTGCCGCTTGCGCACGTTCCAGTGCAGACACTCCGCCAGCGAGTCGAACCAGTCCGAGATCTGGTCCTGCGCGCAGATGCTCGGCACCGGGTAGATGGACGTGGTCACGCGCAGACTGCAACAACAAGTCTTAGTTCACGCAATGAAAAAACATTTATAAAAATATAAAGCAATAATGTACAACAGTTTGCATATAGGTTTGTACGTACATTACAACATACAGCACATTGTAACAAACACTAGGTACCAAGACCCAAGAACTGATCTTGTCCAGAAACGGTACAGGTCCCAACTTTCAAAAAAGTGGTAACAACACATCTCTACTAGCGGCCATTTTATAAGAGTACAATCACTTAGAATCATAAGGAGTTACATTTAGTATAACCTCATAATTAAAATATTGCTTCATTTGACGAGAAGGTCATGTACTTTTCTTTGTACGGTGCTTTCACTATCACAAAAAAATCACCTGAGCCACAATACCATTTCCTTGCCTTATATTAATTTGTTACCACCAACACCAACCCCATTTGAACTTGTGTTTTTCAAAGTTTATTAATTTAAAGTTTATTTTAGTTGCGCTAACAATGAGCATCCGATATCAGGGTATTTATGATTTGTTTTGACAAATGCCTTCAAAAGTTTCAAATAAAATAGTATGACTAATAAAAGTAATTGGAATTGTATACTTGGTACAACATCGATGTACTTGGTTTCTCATTCCTAATTTAACACAAACAAAACAGTTTCCTTCACAAATGAATACTAAACCAATAGGCCCAAACATTCTTTTTGGTGAAAAAAGTTTTTATAAGGTAATTTTCAATAACACAATGTAACACGGAATAAATATAAACATAAATAGTTTCCTTCAAATGCTTAATGAGTAGGTAAAACTACAAGCCAAAGCAGGTAACTTGGCTAAAAACATTAACTCCACCACTGCCAACTCACATTTAGCGACCATAGACAACCACCACCTTCGGGACAAGTATGGGAAAAGGAGAACATTGAAATGAGCTGTACACAAGTTCGGAGCCATGCCGTTACAGTTCTTAACTTTAGCCATGCCGTTATCTGCGTCGAACATGTACTAAACTGTCCGATACCCGTCACAGAAGCTACAAACACTTAAACGACCGACCTATCTCCCACACGCAATTCCTGTTGGTTGCGGCCGTCGAAAGACACCCAAGCAGTGTTGCGGGCATCGTCGTTTAACATGACCTGGCAAACAAGGAAGGTAAATTAGAACAACCGAGAGGTATAATTCTTATCCCACTTCCACAATCGGGCTTTTTGGTTCTCGATGACGATGTCGGAATCATCTTTCCACTTGATTAAGTCTGGAGAGGAGGAAAATCCTTTAGCGTAAAATCCTTAAGCGGAAAATCCTTAACTCTTCAGTGTAACCTGGGGATTTATCAAAATTGAAAAAATACAAATTATATATTTGAGAGTATTTACCTTGAAATGTCTAGCTTATAAGAATATTCGGCTCAAGAACTCATTTTTTTGTTTCACCTAATATTTTAATAATGAAAAAATTGAAGAGAATACTCAACTTGGAGGAAAATGCAAGTAACGGTTTTAAGAGGTTAATAATTATTCTATTATCTGAGGGTCAAAACGAAGGAGAGGTGGCGGTTGCCTCAGAATGGAATTCTTATCCTCATTTCTTATCCATCTGCCAAACAATCATTCCAACAATACAAGACACCCGGGGTAGTAACAACGAACATGAGTGGATAAACTAAGTATTTGTCAGCACAACACACTGATACAATAAAAAATAATTGGTTTTCTAGCTCAGTGGTTCCCAAAAGGTGGTCCGCGGACCCCCAGGGGTCCGCGAATGGCTTACAAGGGGTCCGCGGCGTTGGGCCTGTACATATTGGCTACTATTATGGATGGTCGGGTCCCGAAATTTCGGGAAATTCTCGGGTAAATTAAATTCCTGATTTTCGGGCGGGATTTTTATTCACTTCGGGAAATTTTCGGGACGGAATCGTTTAAAAATTGCAACTAAACAGCGAGTGTAGCTTCGCAAAACTCGCGATCGGCCGCGGAAAATAATCTTGCCGATCGTATTTGCGTATTTGCCGATCGCGAATAAAGGCAAATCCAGCTTTGCAAAACTCCCGATCTTCCGCTAAAACTATCGTGCGTATTTGCCGATCGCAAATAAACGGCAATGCAGCTTTGCAAATCTCATAATCGGCCGCAAAAACCATCGCGCGTATTTGCAAGTCGCGGATGAACGGCAAAAATAGCTTTGCGCTATTCACGAACGGCCACGAGATACGCTAGCGCGTATTTGTCGATCGCGGACAAACTGCCGATGATGTTGCTTTACGAAACTCGCGATCGGCTGAGAAAAACTGTTGCGCGTATTTGAGGATCGCTGAAAAACGAAAAATGTAACATTGCGAACTTGCAATCGGGTGTGAAAATCAAGTTTAGCTATTCACCGAGAGCGGTTAATCGACAGAAATAACTTGCTAGAAGGCTTTAAAGTGATGCATTTTATATCATCGGCCACATTGGTCGGCTACAAATAAATTGGTTTAGCCATTGATTCAATTCTCTAAACTAATTCAGATTACATTGAATCCCAGCCGAAAGTATGATTATTTTTCATAAATAAGTAAAAAAAACTAAACAGTTGACAAAAGTAAATAATTTGAGACTTTTGAACTTAAATTTGAAATACATATGTAATTAATATTTTATGTAATTTGAGGAATATCAAGTTTGGGAGTTGTGAAAAACAAGAACTTCAAAGCCTAAAATTAATAAAAATACAATAACATGTTTACTGGAGTAGTTATACTTGACAGTTATTTTGTCAACATGCAGTAACCACTCAAGTATTTTACTTTTGGATTTGTGGAAACCAAACAATAAAATGAAAAAGCAAAAACTTAAAAATTATTTTTCATCATACTGTCTCGAAAACAGCCGTTTTTAGTTCTCTAAATCGTACGCAAAATGATCGTTTTTGGATCACTTCGAATAGGAGTACTGAAAAAACATATGGTAAATTTTGCAGTACTCTAATGTCAAAATTTGTTTATGTTACGTTTGAAAGATTGAACGATTTCTTAACTTGTGTTTGTAAACAACTAACAGATGTGTAAATGACGATGACTATTTTGGATAACCACAAAATTATGTAGTCTAATTTCTTAACGATTAAATGGTTATTTATACATAATGATGAAAATAGTTGTTCATCACACGGAGCAAAAGTGTCTCCTTGGTACTCGATCGCATTTTCAAGCTCGGCTGCGCCTCGCCTGTAAATTACGATCTCGTACCAAAAAGAGCCACTTTCGCTCCTAGTAATGAAAACTACTAGTGTTTTTGTCAAACTTTAAAAAATGTACTATATTTGTTATTTTTTGAATAATATTTCTGGTTTTCAATGCATTTAAGTCTTGATTTCTTGATTAAAAAAAATGAATAAAAATTCAAATTCAATAAAAAATAATAATAAATAAACAATAACTTTACTATTTTATATAAGTTAGTAATTTCCTTATAATCAACAATTTCATTGAGTTACTTTTTTATTATTTTGGAATGTGTTTTTAATGTTTGCTATTTTGTCAATTGCATATAAGTCAGTATTTTTTCACTTTAATCTTTTCCTTGAAATGTTGTGATCAGGTAGGATATTTATTTAAACAGTTATATATGACATTGTTTTTAACCTAATGTAATAAAGTAAAATAAATTTGTAAACGAGCATTTCCAAAACTTTAGGGAAGAAAAAATCCTGTCCTGTCCCGTCCCGAATTTAAGAGGGAAGAAAAAAATCTTTTCCCGTCCCGTCCTGAACTGAAAGTCCAATCCCGTCCATCACTATTGGCTATAAAACAATTTGGAAAGTTTTGGTCAAAAATAAAAATAAAAACAAATTATTAAATGAAATATACTGAATCGACAGTGTTAGATGCCGGAATGCGATCGTATATGCGCGCGGGCATGCAACTGAGCATGTTGTAAATCAAATATAGCTTTAGGGGTCCCCGATTGTTTAGATTGTATACCTGGGGGTCCGTGACTACCTGTTATTTGGGAACCACTGTTCTAGCTTAGTGTGTTGACCCAGTAAATGTTGATTTGCAAATTTGAGACAATTCTCATGTCTGGTAGGATGTAATTTTCCTTGGTGTAGGCCTATGTGAGGAAATGGAGGTACATTTTGATAGTGCAGGACTAAATGATAGTCCCCACCTGTGCCAATCCAGTGCTAATTTTGGTATTTCCCATGGGTCAAGAGATACTTGATTATAAGTAAGCCATGGGTTAATCAAGGAAAAAGATTTAACTATAGTTTTACTCTTAGTCATCTTGTCAGTGAACATCTTGTTAAAAGTATAAGGTGAAAAATTTAAAAGAACCGATTTATGAACATTATTTTGAACCTCCTATCCTGTTAATTCTCTTTGATTCTTAACAATGACAACTGAAATAGTAGTTTTACTTAGCATTCCACTCATGCTGTTGCACTATAATACTGACAACACCAGGTAACGGTAAAAACCTAAATGCAAAAAAATGAACAATGCTTGAGGATATTGTGGACAAGACAGAAGCTGCAATGTGGGGTGGCGTGTGGTGGAGGTAACAGCCGGGGGGTACCTGTCTCCATGGAACAGCTCTTGTCGATTGCGCCCATCAAACGACACCCAAGCCGTGTTTCGACTGTCAGGCGATACTGAAATCTACAAACACATCTCAAATCAAAAACAAATAAAATCAATACCACTTATTGTTGTCAAACGTTTGTGTCTAGCACAGCTATAAATGACAGACAATACTGTCAACAAAGCATACTTACAATTAAAACCTAATGGAGATACATTTTGAACAAAAAGTCAAAAGCAAGATACAGTGTCTAATAAAACAATGCATCTGTAAAAAAAAGGAAATAGGCTATTAAAATTTGTATTGATATTCATTTTTCGATTTCTGCAAAAGAAATTCTATTAAACTTTAATCTGAAGAAAGAAATTTCCACTTTGAATATAAAAAAAGTTTACTGATATGCAAGCATGAATTAAATATATCTATATCATATAAATGTTATGCTGTTTCTGTATACAGAGATAACAGATAAAACAAAAATAATGAACTAACTGAAAACTAATAAACTTGTAAATGCTAAAATGTACACACTCAGCAAAATTGTGGTACAGCTTCTGACAAGTTTCTGCAAAGAATTAACTTTATGGTTATTTAAAAACCAGTTTGCTACCTAAGGGCAGTGACACTCGGGGTCGTTTTCGCACCAGTGCATAGACTTAAATAGATCGTGGCAATATTGCTGCCCTGCATATTGGTCGTGGCAATATTGCTTATTGTTCCTATTGTCCTGTGTGTAAGCGTTTAAACAAAACAACATCTCTTGCTCAACTCAACAAAACAAATGAACGGATATTCAACGAAATGAAAACACAAAACGAATATTCGTTTTGTGAATGTGATGTAAATGTGTCTGTAATCATAAATCAAATTTTAATATTTATGATGACCTCAAGATTTAATTTTTGAGTTGACACTTTCTAGTATTAGCCTGAAGATGGAGCTGTAAAGCTCTGAAACTACGAGGTAGCTTAGTGTTACCTTTGTGAATCGCAAGTCAGAATGTAAGGTAATTTAATCTTTCTTTATTAATTGAAAAATTAGTTTTACTATGTTGTTAGATTTTCTTTGGCCAAGAAACATGCGTAAAACACGTTTTTGATTCATAAATTAGTTATTTCCAGACTTTAAAGGAAATCATTGGAGTCGCTTCTGAGATAATTGTCATAATATAAGAGTATAGGATAACTACCTTGAGCTCGACACCGGCGGGTACTACAATGGGGCGGAAGGAGAGGCTGTGGGGACAGATTGGCGTCACCATGATGGCCGGCACGCTGGGGTGGATCATAGACGCCCCGGCCGCCACCGCGTACGCCGTGCTGCCCGTGGGCGTCGACACGATCAGACCTGCAGACAACACCGATGACAATCATTTAGAGATGCAAAATACCATTATTTTGCAATAACGTAATATATTAAAAACAGGATTGACTGGTATTATGTTACCATAACCTATTATTGAGATAATCTAATCCCAATATAATTTCTTTAGCCTATCTTTTTGTAACTTGTCATTTCAAACGCGGGAACATTTCTAAAATAGTACCAATATCAGTCAATGATACCGGGTGCTCAATAATATGAAGACCCCACTATTATTATTCAGTAATGATTGGACTCAAACTGTTACCAATAACGCCACAAGAAAAGCGCCTGCGGATAACATAATAGGCCTACCGCACAAACTACAATGATATCATGCTGTTATTCATAACACCAGGATGAGCTAGATCGCCTTCAGATAACGTAATACTATTTACACAAATACCGTACTCTTTGCAACGTTCTGCAATCCGCCATTCGGCTGTAGCCTACCTATTACTTAAATAACAGGGTGTTGCTGGTAACAGGTTATGCTGGTATTAGGTTATCGACTGATAACACTTTTATTCATCCTAATACGTTATATACCACCCATCTCTAAAATCATTCTTTTTTTAAATCAGCTTGGGGGTATAAAAACTATATATTAACACATTCGCTGTGAGGAAAAATTTGTTAAACTTTCAGGTATGCTGAAATTTTTTTTACGGAATTATTTACCTGTGAGGTTTTTTTATACTTCATTCAATGAGAGCCCCACCAGCTGTATAATGTTGGCAGGCAGTGTCACATGAGTACCTGTTGTTATTGCTACAGAACTCAAAAGAGCTTAAGTATAAACTGGAGCTGGAACCGATGTCTGTTAACAAAGCCGATGGTTATCTTTGTTTGCACTGAACTTAATATGCACATCAGCTTTACAAAAAAACAATAAATAGTTCAAAGAGAAATAAATACATTGATCAGTGCTTTGTTTGCGGTTCATAAAATATAGTTCGTATTTTTTATTTCAAATCACTAAGTGGAATGGCTGTGAACCATCCCTGGGAACATATGGACTGTCTCTTCCCTGATTGGTTATTTTATATACAAATGTTATTTAAGGGAAGGGGCTTTGCACACTCACTGAATAAACTATAGCTGCAAAACGGTGTCCAAAAATATCCCTTTGGCCAATAGCGTCATCTGTGACATAATAAGTTTGTGGCCTGAGATCGAAACATGAGCACTCGGGAACAATGCGACATGGTTTTTGGCGCTTTTTATCACTACTGTCACTTTTACAATAAATTTTATTCAACGTTTTTATAGCTATGGCTGAGTCAGTTGGTCGTGTGTGACCAACAGAAAATTACCCCCTCAGAAATATTCAGAAAATTACCCCCTCTCCCCCCTTTGCCTCTGCACAGAGGGGGAGAGGGTAAATTCCTTAAATCATCTTTTACATCCACACTGCTTGTCAATCATTGTGTATTCCAATATTATATTCGGAAAATATCATGTGATACAGTTCGTAGAGCAGTAGCCAACGCTGGAGATATGTTGTGTGAACTGTAAATGTTTCAGATACTACATTGTTAATGTAGTATCAGGTCAACTAATAACTTTCCTTAACATGAAAATTTCCTTTTATAAATAATAATAGTTCAGAACTTGACTGGAAAACATCCAGCCAAATCCTATGGGCAGGTGGATTGAAAAACATCCAGCCAAATCCTACGGACAGGTGATGCGTGCGCTCCGGTCAACGACCTGATCTTAGCTTACTTGAAGGATATTAAAAAAAAAATTATGGCGAAATTATGACTCATCTGGTATTGTCCGATTCATAACGAAACGAAGAAAGTCCTACTAACATATTTATGATAACCTAACCTAACATAACCGCCGCAGTGCACTGTATACGGGTAAGTCGCTAATGACGGCAGTGACACATTCAACTCACTCCTCACCAACATTGCTGCCTTCTGGGAAGCAGAAAACGAAGACCGCTCATCATAATTATGTCCAATTTGGACAGTAAGTCAATTAAAGTATGTTCTGCCCAATTAAGAAGTTATTTTTGGTACCCAGTAAAAAATATCTCTCTAAAAGTAGAGGCCTCCTTCCCTCCTTGTAATACTAAAGTACCCAAAAAAACTGTTACCCTACCAATTGTCCCTATAAAGGCCTTTCAAACCGACATCTGCCTCTACCACTGTGGGGGTACCGCCACAAACGTTTCACCGCGAGCCATTTTACATCAAGTATTGTATCTGCATTGGAGTTTTGTGATTGGGAGCATAAAAAAGCTATATTGTGGCAAGTGAACATACCGTATTTAATCTGATAACATGTTGGGCAAATTTCAAACGTTTGCGTCCACAACAGGAGCAACCTTGGTTTGAAATGGCCTCAACTCACTAATTTCAACCACCTCATACAATATTAATTAAATATTATTAATTGTAAATAGTCACGAAGTTAGATTACAAAAAATAACAAGACATGAGGACAGTGTACACACAAAGAGGGGACATTTGGACAGAACACTCAACTGAATAATTTTATACCTATAACCAAAGCTCTCTGCCTCTCCCCTTTCTTGTAAGTCCCTTTCCCCGGGGGCTCTGAAACTCAAAAATTGCATTTCCTCAAACATATGCGAGATTTATTACGCGTTTAGAATATTGTTACCAACAGTCTCACAAAAAATATATAAATGAAATAACTCAAATAAAAATTATTTTTTCAGTCTAAAGTATTATTTTAATTAGCATTGGGATGTGCAACTATCACAAAACACTTTTCTACTTTCAGATAGTTATCACTGTCTTGAAAATTAAACATAGACTTCTTTAAACAATTGGATTATTTTTTTTGTGAAATTTTTTTGTCTAAACAGGAAAGGGGGCCTTACAAAGGTTTGCTACGAGAAAACATGATTTTTATTTTCAATTCATATAAGCCAAGAAACTGACGGTACATTTGTATCAGATGTCAACCAAATCAATAACATGTAATGTTGGTAACAAAAAATGTATTGACAGAATAAATATAAAATGAACACTGAAACCATTGAGCAATACTCTTTTACAGCATTCTATTTAGAGATTATTTTGTATACAAACCCCAACATGATACATCAATCCCTATCCCTATTAATATTGTAATATGTGAGACAAAAAAAGCAAAAATACCCCTTCTAAAGACCCTTATTTACAATTTTATTGAATTTTTTTCCTTCATAGGTTTAATTTTTAACAACTATTACACCATTGCTCACAATTTTTAAAGGTAATTTCTAGTCTTGGTTTGCCAGTAAAAGCTTAATATCTCTCCCATTTCATAAACAGTTATTAGTCATCTCAGTGTTGTATTTTTGTATCATTTTATTTGAGGGGAACTATTTAATTCATTTACCTATCACTGAGCAGAGAGGCAGAGATTTTGGGAACATTCGTAAACAGTAATGAAAGGCGAACTTCTGTTCAATTGCTTACTGCTAGTGTATGGGGATCATCTAGAAAGTAAAGGACGTATTGTCACTATGTCTAACCCTGTTGCCCCCCACCTCCGCGACTAACTCTTCAGTCTTAAGGTACTCCAGATCTCAATTCGTGCCAAGCTTCGTTGCCGAAGTTTTCACACATTTCGTTCTGACAGCATTTCAAAATGGCAGTGTCCATTGAAAATCCAGCCAAGTGAACTTGGCCTATAATTTTGCTTCTTACAGTTTCTTACAATTTGTAAATACTTTCCTGCCAAAAAATTCCCTTCATCTTGAAAAAGAAGGTAATCACTTAAGGCTAGATAATGTTATATAGGATTTTTCTGAAAACATCCCACTTTCAGATTTTCCAACATCACATGTTTTGTGTGAAATACCAAGCTATCGTAGTGAATCATGGCTGTCTTAGAATCATCTTTCCTCCTCTAGGCATAAATTAAACATCGAGTGATCTGTTTGGACTGGAGGCTGTGTAGAAGCTGTCTTTCAGTGAACAACTTCAGTTGCCCATCAGGTGAGGCTAGGTTTGATCGCAGGGTGGGTGGGGGTGTGCTGGCGACCAGGATGTGGGCCAATATAAGAGTAATCTTATCCCTTGAGGCCTTGTCCCTCCAACCATCAGATAAAGGTATACCTTTGCCCACCCAGTCTAAGCTTGGTCAAATTTATTCCATCTACCTATTCCTTCCTCCTTTTGCTTCCCTTGTTTTAATCTACTAAAGGCTTAGGGTTTAAGGGATATTACAAGTGAAGCTTCCTTGCCTTTCCGGTACCCGTTCAAAAAGACAAAATAATGGCTGAAGTACCCTCACAGGATTTTCATGTGGGGTGGGGGAAACTCAGATTACCAAATCCCCCCTGAAAAAAAAAAAAACTGTTTAGACTACAAAACACAATTGAATTCGGCTCATGCACATTTAGTCGAATTTTCAATGGGCACTGCCATTTTGAAAAGCAGTAAGACGAAAAGCGTGGTTGGTTGGCAACGAGACTTGGCTCAAATGAAAATAAGCCAAGGGGGAGCTTTAGACCATACACTCAGGTGCGGTGTTGGGGCAAAATGGCTAGATGTAATGACAAAATGTGTTCTTTACTTTTTGGACAACCCTTGCAATAACAAGTTCAATCACACAGAAAAATAGCTATTTGTGTATTAAGAGCGCGAAGTACGTCATTGCCGCTCGAGAATTGTAGATGGCTGCACTCAGCTAAGCTTCGTGCGGCTAAACATTTCGAGAGCGGCAACGACTATTTGTGCTCGTAATACACACAAGATTTTTCCAACCACCATTATTTAAACAGGTTGACTTATTAACTAACCTGTACACGAAAGTTCATTTAGGTTATGTTTGCTTATTCTATTGGAACCCAGATAGCACAACAATGAAAAAATCACGTGAAAATAACGTTTTCTTTGAACATTTTTAACGTGATTTTCACGTGAAAAAAAGTAAATATCACGTTTATTTCGCGTGAAAATATAGTGAAAATGTCACAACTTTGGCCGTGTTTTTCACGTGAAAAAATTACGTGAAAATTACGTTTTCATTTCACGTTATTTGTATATATTGTACATTTTTCACGCAAAAATCACGTTTCTATTTCACTTTATTTTATCATTTTTAACATTTTCACGTAAAAATTACATTTTAATTTTGTTTTATTTTTACATGGTGTACATTTTTATGTAAAAATTACGTTTTAATTTCGTTATGTTTTTCACATATTTGAAATTTTTTGGTTAAAATTACGTTTTATACACCTTATACCTTCACCATCTTTAACACTTTTTACATAAAAACATTTTTGTTAATTTTATGTTCAAATAACTACTTCAAAAAGTTGTTAGCATGAATAGCATATTTTTATTCAAACTCATTAAAAAAACTTAAAAGTCAACATATTTGAATTCTGTGATATTTAACAATAAAAATGTTGTAAAATTTACAAATTACTACTAGGCCTTATAACCAAGGAATAATACTGAAAAAGTATTACACCAAACACTGTTGTTTTAAAGAGAACATTGAGATTGTATATAAATATTATCAATTATTATCGTTATTATTATTATACATTATTTCAAAAATTAGAACTAAATACCCATTAATCATGGTATAATTTAATGCTAAGCACGAATAAAACCACGGAAAAAGGGTATTTTGTTCTACTTTTTGTAACAACCATAATATCCCTTATCAGTGAATCTGTCTGAAATATATATATAATTTCAAACCATAATATCCCTTATCAGTGAATCTGTCTGCAATATATATATAATTTCAAAGTGAGCAGTTATTTTAACTTATTCTTGACTAATTAAGGCCTTGTGAAATAAATAGAACGATGATTGAATAAATTTATGTATTGACATGAAAAATGTTAAAAAATTAACATATACTCAATACAGTGTAGGCTAAGTTTTTTTTTATTAAACCTTAATAGGCCAACACAACATTAGTTTGTACGCTTCCTCATGTTCCATTTTCAACCCCATCTTCCACAAAATCTTGCTTCCTGTAAATCAAAACAGATCCAATTAATATTATAAAGCAAACTAATATCATAATCAAAATTTACTGGAAGACTACACTGTAAAAATATTTTTACTTTGGTCTATCAAGAAAAGCCATGCAAACTCGGTATAGCAGGCAGGAGGTTACTGGGTCAGTGAATTAATAATTACTGTTTTATGGGGAATAAAGGCAGGAAATAGAGAAATAATAGTATATTTCACTATTAGTCTTGATGTGAAATGGGACTTTAGTGATGAGTTGTGAACAATACATTTCATTATGATGCAAATAAGTAACCAAACTTATAAAAAATCATCCAAAATTTCATAATTTAGTCATTTCTCTATAAGAAAACACAATAGGGCTGAACTGTCTATTTTAGTTTAGAGCCAGCTGGTTGAACTGTCAAAACCGGAACTTCGTTTGTTTGGGTACGAGAATGCAAAGTTTGGGTAACAAAACTCCGCTGATCATTATTTGCTTTGATGTAAGAAGTCGAGGGTTTTCGTAGATTTCAGCTGTACGGTAACGGGCAATCTTTGTATACAGAGTGATGAAAAATGCTTTCTGAGGTCATAAAAACGTTAAATAAGTTTAAACTGTTTTATTGCAATCAAATATATGGTAATGCTATAATAAGGAACTTAAAGTTTCACCTAAATTTATTTTGAATTGCTGTTTTAGTAAGTAGACTTCTTGGCAGGTTATCTGTGTTAGTTAACACTGGGTTTGCAAATTATCATGGCCTATTTATATCCAATTCACATTTATAGTTTTTCACTCCAGGAAGAAAGCTTGTAGTTACAATACATGCTTGCTTACCTACATTAGGCCTAAATGCAAATTAGTTAAAAATTAGCAAAAATGTCTAAATACCAAGAATATTTGCTACCTAACATTATTTGTCAACCTCGGAACATCATATCGTCCAAGAGAAAACAAACCTTTGTATCATTATACCATAGTTTTTTTAAATTCCTTACACACCACATGAGAATTTCTGCAGATTGATGAAACATCCAAATGAAAATAATCTTTAGTGTAATATCGATTAAAAAATTAGAGCCAATAAGTAATCTGAAGAATGTTATGGAGTTTTCCGTGCGCTGATCATAAAACATCATAAAAAATATAAGACAAAAAGGAATCATAAGACACCCACAGAAAGCAATACTAAAAACCTACCTGAATTTTTTCTCCTTAAGTAAGTTGTGTTTTGAAGCCAACTCATAGACTGTATCGATTCTCACAATTTCTCCAAAAAGCCTAGAAACTTGTAATCTTTTCTTGGTGTTAAAAATGTAACAGCAAGCTCCTTCCTAAAAGAAACACAAAAAAACATAAAATTACAAAATAATCAAACATTATTAAATTGCAGATAAACAAATGTAAATTGCTTGAAGGCTACTTCAATATTTAAAAAGTTAAGTTGGCTAAGGTACTCATTACCAACGTTTCCGAATAGGCGGGTGCAGTTTTCCAAGCGGTCTAAATTTTATTGGAAATAGGCTATCAATCTGAAACTTTTATACGTCTGTAACCGAAATTAAGATTATTCAATTTCATCGAGAACAAATCAAAACGCTCTAAAAAACATCAATATCTAACCTAAATAAACAAAATAATGTAATCAAAAGCATTAAGGTGGAGTCTGATAAGGTCTCACCAGATGGGCCTACTCAATCAGAGTATATTTAAGTTAGGCCTTTGATAAGTGCTAGTGACGGGCAAAAATAAACAGTAGAAGTAATTTAGGTAATATGCTTTAGCAGAACGAAATATAATCATAGGTTATGCAGTTGGTGCGTTTCATCTTGAGCTTTGGCCTATTCCGTTGCCGAAGCTGTCAAACATTATTTATTTATTCTTAATGATCTGGGGCACTAAATAATGAAAAAGTTAATCTCAACAAATATTAAATGTGATTAAATACAAATTACAGTAAATAGGTATATAGACAGCTATTAAAAAATGTTAACATATCAGGTTAACTTTAGGTACCGTATCAGCTATAGTGTTCTGAACATATTCACTCCACTCCAACCGCTTCAGGTGTAGGCCTAAACGGTTCCCATAGCTCAAGATAAAACGCCCAAACTGTATCCAACAAGAAGTTCAAAATTTAGTAATAAAGCTGAGGCTTAGGTTAGGGGGTACGAGTTTCATAGCCTATCTGATCTTCTGCCGTTTGTTCCTATGGCAGACGATTCAACATCTGATTTTCTAAGAAACAATATCGAACGTTCTACCAATAGTCGAAGTTCGATGTACTGTCTGTTGGTCAGAACTTAACACCTGTCTTTGATATCGATTGATTTGTTACTTTACGAAAATATGTTTATCGACAGTATTTTAGTACAAGATGGCAGATGATGAGAAATAAGGTAGTAAGTTGTGTTTAGTTAGTTAATTATAGGCCTAGTAGTGTTTTAATTTAGTTTTTATATTATTAGGCGTATGTTTAATATAATTTTAGTTTTATTATATTTACGTTTGGTATGATTTGTTGTTTGTGAGAGAATCAAATGATATAGGCCTAGATATAATTGACAATGGTTTCGGTATTTGTTTGTTATTGAAGTTTCTTCACTAGCCCACTGACGGTTGTTTGTTAAAACAGTACATCAGTTAGTTGAGTTAAACATGATAGGTTGATAGTTAATATCGGATAACCGAAATTTGAACTGAGTACCTAAAACAAAACTGATCTTTGCCCATGTTAAATCCTATTGAGAAGTTCAGTTATCAAACCTATAATAAGCATTTAAGGTAAACAATCGACAATAAACATAAACCTAGAAGATCAGATATGAAACTCGTACTGAATTATCACATGGGAGTGTTTTGGAAAAGGCTAGGAGAGTTGTTATGATATGCATAATTACCAAATTTGTATCAACTAATCAGAAAAACTATAATGGAATGCTGAAAGTTGAGGTTAGGTTATCTTGATTTCACAATAGATGATTAAATAAATATCCAAAGTATAAACTTACCAAGAACGATGAAAGCCCGTAGTAGGGTTAACTCATTGTTCGCAGTTACTTGAAGACCGCAATTAAGTCTAAACTTCCAATTTAAAACCTTAAAAGCCGTTATGACTTTAACTGAAACTGAGGCCAACGGCGTCTCACTCCTCACTCCACACTCAGGCTCCAGTTCAGTCCACCGCACCGCACCGGTTAGCCGCGGCGTCGTCTGAGGGGAGGTTTGTCTTGACACAATTCACGATTTATGGCCCATATTATTTTGGCAGGGTGATTTAATTTTTTTTATAATTTGAAATAAATAGCTTTTATTGTGTCAGGCATTTTTTAAATAGTAAACTATTTTAAAACATAATAAGTATAACGAATAACAATTTAACAAATAGTATAATAATTTTATATAAATAATTCATAACATAATTATTTATAAATCCATTAAATTTTTAAAAATTATTTTTTATATTTTTGAATTTTAGTTTGGACTAAATAAACGATTACTGTTGAATTTGTGTATTTTACGAGGGTGATAGTTTTTTATAAGCGCACAAGATTAATCAAAACGTATAAAAATCGAAATGAAGAAACAAGAAAATAAAAAATATAAAAAAGTTATATTTGTTATTTCATTTGATTATACTTTTGATTCATATTTTTCCCGTGAAAATAACGTTTTTAATTTCACTACATTTTTCACTTTACATTTTTTCATCATTTTCACGTAAAAAATATGTTTTGCTTTTTACTTTTACGTTTTTTTACTTTTTTCACGTGAAAATAACGTTATTTTTACAATGTGTGCTGACTGGGAATGAACCGGAAGTTAGTGTATAGAAACGCTGACTGTGAAACCAGCTGATTTAGAGCAAGGCAACTAGTATTCAGAATACGGTGAGTGTCATGGCATTTCCGACCAATAGAAACTGGTCTTTGGCGTTTGACGTTATAGTTATCTCTCTTGTGTGCCACCTTAACCTAATAAGTAACCCTGAAGCGAGCGGGAATATACATTCTTACTCGCTTTTGCGAGTGGAAATGAAATGAAAGCGGGAATGAACAGTTTTGGGTACTGTTTACAGGTGTAGCAACGTGATTATTTCTACCCAGTCGTAGGAAAAATTAATTGTAACAGAACGTGTTACTTTAGTATTATACAGAGGCCACCCTTATACAGTGCACTGCGGCGGTTATGTTAAGTTAGGTTATCATAAATATGTTGATAGGACTTTCCTCGTTTTGTTACGAATCGAACAATACCAAATGAGTCATACTTTTGACTGCCAAATCCCGTTTACAGGTGATGCTTGCGCTACGATCAATGACCTGACCTTGGCCAACTTGAAGGATATTTGGCAGACTAAAGAATGACTGATCTGGTATCGTTCGATACATAACGAAACAAGGAAAGTCTTACAAACATATTTATGGCAACCTGACCTAACATAACCGCCACAGTGCGCTGTATAAGGGTGGTGATCGGATGAAGTTGCTAGCGGCGGCGGTGACACGTTCAACTCAATCCTCACCAATATCGCTGCCTTCTGGGACCGCTTATCATAATTATGTCCAATTCGGAGAGTAAGTCAACTAAAGTATGTTCTTTCCAATTATGTCGATATTTTTGGTATCCACTTAAAAAATCTCTCTAAAAATAGTGGCCTCCGTATAGTACCAAAGTATCATTACAGAAGGTAACAAGACAAACGAGACTGACCGTCGCCCTGCACTGAGGTGATGTGCTTTCCGTCCAGGAAGAGGTCGATGTTGGAGAGGTAGGGCGAGGGCCCGCGGTCGATCACCACCTCGTTCAGCACCAGCAGGTTGGTCGGCGGCTTGGCCTTGCTCACCTCCTCGTTCTTCCGCATGATGATGCACCTGAGCCTACTCCGCAGTGTCAGCGCCGCGTGGCCTACACAACACTCACACTGACTTACTGTCGTTACCAACTGGTCATAATGACGTTCAAACTTACAGATAATTCTGATTCTGGTTCTCAATTACCGACACTGTAACGACCGGATAACAAAAAATAAAGTAATAAACGTGTCAGTAAATAAATGACGGTGAAATATCTAACAATGTTGGTACTAAACTTTTAAAGCCGAAGGGACAAACCCCTACAGATGAATGTTTTCTAAAAACCCAAAAGAAGCATCGTAAATGAAAAGGTACATAAACAAGTTTTTATTCAATCTACAAAATAGTGATATTTAAAAAATAGTTCAAGAGGTTGGAGAAAAAAGAAAATAAAAGTGATAAATTAACTAATTATTGCCAGTTTTATGTTCAACTTAGTTAATTAGTTTGAGAAGACTGATACCGTTTACTATTTTGGTAGATATTTTAACTAGGCCCATAGGTATTTAGAGAAACGTTTCATTACATGGTCATCAAAATTTTAAAGACTGATACCGTTTACTACTTTGGTAGATATTTTAACTAAGCCCATAGGTATTTAGATAAACTTTTCATTACATGGTCAACAAAATTGTAATTTGTATTTTTTAAATGTGTTTGATGTATATTCATCATGCAATTCAAAACCTTTTAGAATCTTTTTTACGTTACTAACTAAAAATACATCTATTTCCTTCCCAACTTACTTCACCTTTTGGCATAGCACATGAAGACCGGAAAGTGCAAATTATGATGAGTCACACACAAAATTAGCAGTTCAAACTGTGCACAGACAGTTTATGAAATGTTGCCAAAAAACGATAAATCACTGCCGAAACATGAGAAAAATCTGGCACTACAGTATTCAAAGTTGCACATTGATAAATAATATCCACTGTATTAAGTTTGGAAAAACACAGCATGACAGAATGATATTAGTAGAGCTAAATTTATAGATATCCATAAGTCTGACATTGAGAATATGCTGATTATAGCCTAGCCCTAATGGAAAGATATTATTTCAAATACAAAGTTTGATCATTTTTTTAAGTAGTTTATTAAAGAAGTAGAGTACTAAAGCGCAAGACTCTAAAATTCAATAAAAAATATCTGAGTTGAAATAACAAGTAATGACTGTTTTCATTTAAATCATAGCATGGATAATAAACTATTTATTCTATGGTCATAGTTTTATTTGAAATAGCATTCAGCAGATATTAATTTAAATGATTAAGATTTACACTCAAAACTTAATAAGCCTTTCTGAGCTAAATACTTCAAACATGTAATTATAACAAAAGTTTAATCTTTTGACTGTCCCTTATTAATTTATCTAACTGCTCCTTGAACAATCAATTTAAATTAAAAGCCTTTCAGTGTTTGGTGTCGTAATTAAAAAGTAATGAAGTCATAAAACACTGTTTTAAGTATTCACTTGCACCCGGAACAAGTGACTAAATGTTGATATTTTTATTGTTGGTGTTTTTTTTAATGTGGAATTATTTTAAAAGTCTGACGATCCTCAAATGAAGGAAAAAGTTTGATGTTATGGTTTGAAAATGGCTACATGTAGCCGAAAGTCAGAGTAACCAAACAAGGATTACTTTGAATCGTTGACGAATCACGGTTAGTAACCTGTTATATTAAACTGTTTTATGTCCCAAAATATCACTGGGAAAAATTTAAATTTACACATTCACTCACCTTCTAGGACATTTGTAACCTGCTCTTGGAAGTTCTCAAACTCGAAAGGCGTCAGGAAACCGAGGGAGCCGAGGTGAAACGCCATCACGGGCGGAACCGACTGTTGGAACAGCAGACTGGCGTAGAGCAGCGTCCCGTCCCCTCCAAGGCAGATGATGAAGTCTGGCGAAACAAGTAGCCTTGATTACAATTTATGAATAATAAGGCGAAGGAGTGTAAAGCGAATCTTAAGGGGGGAGTGCAAGATATTATACACAAACTGTCAAAATTTGAAAAATTTGAAGGGTTTGGACTGTTAAATGCTTTCAATTTACTCTAGTAAAATTCTATTTGTGTAGTAAAATAAAAAAAATCCTTTGAAATTTTTAATAGATAAGGGAAAAAATTCAAGTATGTTCTTCCTTAAAAGTAAAAATAAAATCTAAGACAAAAATTAAATTGAAACTATTCATTACAATTCATAAGATAAGAATTAATTTCATTTCATTCTACATCCTACCAAGAATTCTTGTTCTTGTGGCTCTGGTACCTACAGTACTTAGGAGGCTGCAGTGAAGGTTTCAATGTGCTCCAAGGGATCCATCAAGAAACCGTTAAAACACATTACAATAGAACCTCCCAAATTTAAACCTCCATAATTCCAAAACTTTTAAAAATGGTATTTTAATTTGTTCTCAACTTGTTGTTAACAAGTTCTCTTAAAAAAACCATCAGTATTCGAAAAAAATCCACCAATAATTCATTATGTTTTTAACGAATGATGTGGCCTCTAAAATTTGGATATTTGTCTTCTCGTGCCAATTAAATCTGAACACATTGCAAAAAACCGAGCTTTTAAAATTTGAAGTATTATGCCTATTTTGTACTGTCAAACAGATTATTTATAAACTTTGTAGGTGTATCTTTGTATTAATTTCCACCTATTCAATTAACCATTGCCTTCTGTTATCCATGTACCCTCTCCCATTTATTACCCCATATAATCTAAGTTCTACTGTACTTTCACTGTAAAAACAGAAGTTTTTTCCTAGATAGATTGGTGACTCAATAACTTGAATTTCATTCACAATAACCTCTAGAATTGGAAACCCCCCTTGATATTTCAAACGTATAATTCAAAACTGATTGGCTGTCCCATGAATTTAGATTGTGTGAGGTTCTTCTGCAGTACACTTAAAGGAGGAAACCTTTGAAGTAAGGCGTATTCGTTTGAGTGTTGGAGTAAAAAAATACAAAGTTGAATTTCACTTACCAATTTTATCGGTGAGATCATCTTTGCCGTCTCGGAATGTCATGAGTTTCTCCTTCACATTGGAAAAGTCTGAGTTGGCCAGCAACAAAGAATCGTCCATCACCGACTGTTCGACGAAAACAACCATTCGCTTCTCCTGCAACCAACCGGTACACATGTAGTCAGGGCGAAGAAGTTACTGTGACTGATAGTAGGATATTGATTATCACCCCACCGGAGGCATGAAGAAATAATGTAAAAAGGAAGACATAAGGATAACAACACCCTGGAAATGATTTCAAGGATGGGGATTTCAAAGATACGTAAACTAAATTTCATATTTGGTGTTGTTTTTCTGAATCACTTATGACAAATATAAAAGGTTGAATATCTGCGTGTCAGCCCAGTTATTTAACCTTTTATATTCGTTCTTAATTTTAATGTGACGATCTTGCAGATGTAGCTTACATGGCCACAGAAAGTTAGATTTGAGTCCAGCATAACTCAAAGAATTTTCAAAGTGATCCTCTGTCAACATTTTCCATCAACTTCCCTTTCATGAAGTCTCCAAAGCGCATCAGGGAACATTTAAGAGGGTTGAGCTAAGTTACCCACAGACCACCCCACTTAGGCCACCCACCAACCCCCCCACTTCACTTAGGCCCTCTCACTTAGGTGGGTGATTGGTCTGTGAGTGGGTTGGTCCACAGACCATTCATCGATCCTTTGCAAATCAGATGAAATTTGAAAAATCGCTTCAGCTAATGGGAGGATAGCATGAACTACACACGTTCAAGAGACTACCAAAAAAAAGTTAAGAAGATTCACTGTCAACTTACCTCGATGAGCCAGCGGACGAGTTGCACGAAGGGACTGAGCACAGAGACATCTCTCACCTTCTTGATAACTAACACAGTGAGCGGCGGCTTGTACCACGTTAGCCTTTGACTGGCCGGGTCCTGGATAGTCCTGCGTACAGACGTAGCAAGACATTACACAGTGTTCTCTACAATGTGATACGTTAAATTTGAAGGATTTTAGCCCTCAGCACACCAGAGTTGCAAGGGGTAGCACGGTGTGGCTACTAAATAATTGACATTGGAGATGCAGCTAGTGGCAAGAAGCAGAGCATCTCCAAATCAGCTGATTTTCCAGATTTTTTATGTAACACAGTGCTATTTGACTAAGTAGCTGCCACAAAAAGCCTCGCAACGCCACTCTGGTGTGCCAAGGGCCTTAAAGTTTGATAAAACTCACAAGGCACATATTTATTTTAGAAATACAATAGATACTTGATAATCAAACACATTATGGACCATGGTATTGACATATCAAGTGGTATCATTGAATATTTATAAAACGTATGTAGGGTGGTATGTATTATTGTGATAAAAAATTGCTGGGTGTAAATAATTAAGTCTATAATTTATTTTTGGGAAAAAAAAACAACCGACTTCAAACGCTCTAAAAAGTATGAAATAATTTTATTTTATAAGTCAAATTTCGTAATATCCAAGCTCACGTATTTCAAGTCGGCGCGGCTCTATAAATATATATAAAACACTCAACTGTGAGTAGTGATTAAATATCTCAGTTGGATCTCAATTATAATAATTGCGGGATAAAATTTCAATCGTCAACTCGAACAGTTTGATTTAAAATACAATTTTTACAGTATTGTAGACCCAAGACCCACAAGTAAATTCTCTAGTCTAAATTTAAAACTCTCCTCTCTTATTTATATGAAATTAACACACAATTTTTATTTTAATGTTACATTCAAGTACCGGTAAGCCATACAACAAATACATTCTTCAAATGTTATTAAAACTTCGAGCTATTCTGCCAAGAAGATACATAACTAAGATGCAATATAGAGCCGCGCCGACTTGAAATACGTGAGCTTAGATATTACGAAATTTGACTTATAAAATAAAATTATTTCATACTTTTTAGAGCGTTTGAAGTCGGTTGTTTTTTTTCCCAAAAATAAATTATTTCATACTTTTTAGTGGACGTTTTTGTCTTCTATGTTTGATTTCGATTTATTCAATAATAGTTGTAGGATACCATTAATACTCCACTCCAGTTCATTTCGCTGATGACTCAATCACTTAATAGATTTCTAAACTGTACTACTGTATTTGCTGAACTCATTTTTTGGACAGGTTAGAATAGTCTCTTGTACAGCGAAGTCTCAGGTAAATGACAATGTATATAGTACACATTATAATTTGTTATAGTCTTCACGTGTCCAGCTATTTATTACTTATGCGCTATGCATATGGCCATATGTTTGTAAACATCTCATTTTATAAGGGACTAGCAGAACCCGTGGCTTCGCTCACGATAAAAATTATCGTCTAACCTTGATATGAAGAATCTAGAGGACTAAATAGAAAATATTTATATTAAGGAATATGTCATGTAGAGATATGTTTGTTTTATGGCGGAATGTAGGATAAAATGTAGATACCACAGTAGGATGTAGGATACAACAGTAGATAGTGAAGGTTTTCTTTTCACCGTTATAACTCGAAAACGGCCGGACCGATTTTAACACCAAATTTGTCGATTTTAAGGTACTTCCTTGTAGATTTACCATTACGTCCCTGGATTGCCTAGTAGGGCATCAATTACGTACAGTAAAGGGCTGAATGTTCGAAACAGTTATGGTGCTATCCGTGGGCAGTATTTAAACTCGATTCACTTAGTTTTTAACTTAAAATATGGACGGGTAGGATTAATTTAAGATCAACCACTGATTGCAGCATTTATTTTTCCGTGAAAAGCCGGGACACCGTCGAATTAGATGAAAAAGGAATTTGCCAAATTATTGTAACTGGCATGACTGTAATTAAAAACATGAAGGCCGGCCTAAGGAAATAACTATAGCTCCCGCTGCCTAAAAAGATGGTACCACATACACATAATGAGCTTATGATTGAACGTAGGCGGTAAGAAACTAAACCAAATGTAACTTTTATACAGTACGAATAACCTAACAAAATCATCAAAACAACCACAAAACCATGATAAAAGGAATCAAATTATAAACGTATCCGTTTAAATTATATCAGCTGTAACAACGTATCCGTTTGTGAAGCTAATATGCTTGATTGAATAAAATTGGAAATTTAAACAAAATATCATCCATTACATTAACATGGGGCATTTTCAAAGCTTCAGCTCCACGAAAAACCTCTAAAAACCTCGAATTAAAAAAATCCGTTCTTGGTCAACACTCTGTAAGGAACGTCCATGCAAATTTTCAAGGTTCTAGGTTAAGTAGTTTTGGCTGTACATAGGATAGGTCAGTGGTATTTGACAAAAATACAGTAGAAAAGATAGTGTAAATTTAACTTACAATCAGGGATTTGTATAATTTATAAATTTTTACATAAGTAGATCAAAGAATCATATCATTTCAGCACATTCTATTTGTGAATGAAAAACCACTGTTCTTTTCTCTTTCCATCTTACCGGTATTTAGTCTCAGCCACAAAAGGCAGTATGCTCTTCACGTTTAAAACTGCGTAACTCCCGCTACCGAAATGTAGATGGTGCCACTTAACTAATTAATGGTGGATTTTATCTAAACTAAATGTAACTTTTATATAGTACATAATTATGTCCTTGAAACAAATCAACAAAAATCAATGAAGCCATGATCAAAGAAATCAATTTATTATCATCTGTATCAATGTATACAATTCCGAAGCTAACTACCAGCTGATTTTTTTATGAACATTAAAAATGTTAACATAAATCGTCCAACATACTTTTAAATGGGAAAATTTGAAAACTTCGTCCTCGCCAAAAACCCCTTTATACTACGAATTTTGTAAAATCCGTTCTTAGCGGATGCCTACGCCCTAAGAGGAACATCCATGCAAATTTTCAAGGTTCTAGGTCAAGTAGTTTGGGCTGTACGATGTTTCCACTGAGTGGTATTTGACAAATATATAGTAGATTTTAAAAGCCTATACATGTGCTTTACAGATCAGTCCTATATGGGCCAAATACATTACTGGCAAATTCTCAGCTTAATAGGTTCGTAATTTTCACATTTGACGTGCATTCAAATCCATATTTCATTGTAAAACAATATTTAAATGTTCACAGCATTTCACTACTGTACTGTGAGCAAAAAAATTATTTCAACAGTTAGTTGTTCTATATAACATAGATAAGCCACCAGACATTTAAAGATGTTGAGGGTGTAAAATTGTCTGACACCGAGTATGTTCCAGTTCTTCAACATTGGCCGTTTAAGAGATATTAATGTATAGTAAATTTTTTTGTTAGCTCGAAACAGCTGATCTTGATCCTGCTCAATGCAAAATATTTTCAGGTGTATTTTTTTTATTTTGTGTCTTTCTACGCCAGTGGCATTTTTTAACTGTATTTTAAGAACTGGAATAGATTGCCTCTGTGCTTAGCTCAATCTATTTATTAGTTTTTGCGCGTTTCTATCCTAAAGACACAAACAGATATATCAGACAAAGTTTACTATTTAATGTATTTACGCTTTTTTTGCTTTACAAACTCACGACCACAACATTGCAATTTTGGGAGAATACTCAAAACAATTTTTAAAGCAGATAAACTAAACATTAAAAACCTTATCCCTTCAGCACAGCCTTGGAACATTTCTGAAATTCTGATACGCGGCGGTCATATTATGAATTATCTCACGTGCACAGTTACAATCTTCTATTGAATTGATTGAACCCTCGAATTTGGCGACAGATTTTCTCGGACAGTTTACTGTAGAGGTTTTGATTACAAGATAACCATGTGCTTGGCACCTGGAAAATGGAAAATGAGTTAATTTAAGTACATTTGCAAAACTGTCCAGGGGCTCACTCATAAGATCGATCTAGTCTCGAATTACGATGCTTGCACGTTAGCCCTATAAGTTGTCCAATAAGATATATAAAAATAATGTTTCGCATGTTTCAACCTGTGAAACACGAACTCACAATGACCAATGACTTGCAAAGCCTGTTGGGGATTTTTTCAGTGGAAACTGCAAGAGCGCTCACATATGACAAGTCACAAAAATTTCTCTTTGTACGACGATGACATTATTTTTTATGGCCATTTAAAATTAACTGGTGTGCTATAGAAGCAATCTATGATGGGCTTAAGTTCTTTCACAAGATCCAAGTTTCCGATGTATTTCTGAGGTATTCCTAGGCCACACTAAAACGTTAAGATTTAGACTTGCTCTTCTTCATTCATGTTTTTTGGTTTACACTTTTTTTATTTAAGTAATAATAATCATAATGGAATTGACTGTGTTTGAATCTACATATAATTAATTCATAACCTAGAAGACAAACTGTTTTGACATTATATAGACATGAAGCAGCTGATCATTTGCTCTATAATTATAAATTTAATTTGAAGGATGTAACAGCTGTAATAAAATAAACCTGACTTATCCCTGTTCACCTTAGCTTTGTTTTGTAAACAACAAGTATTTGAAAATGTTGAATATTTGAGGTTTTTTGGACTTTTCTCCTAAATAAATATTTCAATGAAACAAAATGTTATATATGGGACCTACGGGAAACCATTCCGGTTATTTTGGTAGTAGAATCACGTTGATTGGTAAAAGTATCGCAGAGAAATCGGTGAACATCCCTAGAAAAAAAAAAAAACATCTCCCAAGACGAATTGAGAACCTCCTCCTTTTGTTGGTGGGGGAAGTCGGTTAAAAATATAAAGCAAATAAAACTCAGAATTAAAAAAAACTTAAATGCCCAATACTTAACCAAGTAATTATAAATTAATTTACTAAAAATAATTCAACTAAAAATTGATTAAATGAACTAAAAATATCCAGGAAGGAGTTGAATGTTGCTTTGACATTACATTTTATCATTGGAGGCTATCATCACTTAAAACAACCACTGCAATAAAAAATTTTCAATAATAAAAGGATGACTAATTAAAATATGTTACCCTATTTTTGATTCTGCTGTGACATAGTGTCATTTAAGAGAGATGACTTTCAAGGATCAGAAACACTAGACCCAAATGCTTTTGGCCTTGAATCTCAAAAAGGAAGAAAGAACCAGCCCATCCCTGGGGATTTAAGTACCTTGAAGATTGACCCTCCGCCTTAAAGACTTCCCCACACCACACAATAACTAGCATCAGACTACCCCAGCTGATCCTGGAGTTTTGGCCCTCCAATGCAGAGCAGCAGGAAAAATTACTGTCAGTTCCAAAACTGACTGGTTTAAAATTGAATGGATTACAAGTGAAGTTTAAAGAAAAACTTGGAGGAACCCAGTTCAAAACGATGCTGATTAGCTAAAAAGGATAACGAAAACGACAGATTTTTGTAAACGAATTTCCTTTTAAGTAGTGAGCATGACATGCATGGTCATTTTGCATGTAACGTATAACCTTTTGTTGAGGGGCCCCCAAATGTTAAAAATCACCATCTATGAAACTTTGTATACATAAATGATTCTTCATTTTTATTTCGCAAGGACACTCCTTTCTATGATATCTTGGACAAGTTTGAGGTTTAGAATTTGTCAAATTTAAAGTTATTGTTTATCGTTTCGAACTTAATCCCATTCTTGGGGTGTAAATGCCTCATTGGGGGGCTTTGTGCCCAAAAAAGGTCACTTAATCCTCAAATGTAATTTTAACATTTTTTATTCAAGTAAATAGAAATAAAAACATTTGAAGCCCCTCTCAGGGTTATAGCACTGACTGTGGAGTCAAAAGTTAAAGCCAAATAATTATCAAGATTATTTACAAAATATGTGAGCTTACTAAATGAAGTAGGGTACGTTGATCTAAATCGATTTTGCACCATGCAACAGTAACTATCAACCGATTTCCTTTAAATCTCATAGAGATATTATTTTCTATGACGTGATGTGTGCAAGTTAGTTAGGGAAAGAATTTATAATACTCAAATCCCAATTTTTTTGGTTTTTAAGTCTAAAATGGACAAATCAAATACCTTTAAATTCGCTCCCTCACGTTAGCATGTTGCATGCATACTCAATACTGATAAAAATTTAAACTCAAGAACGTGTAAACATCAATGATCCACCTTGTCGGTGGCTCCTGACCACTGACAGAATAAGGTATTTTAACCCCTAGAATAAATTCAAAAAGTGATTGGAGGCAAAAACCATTAAAATTAAGTTATAAAACCTTTCCTATACACATAGCATGAGATTCAGAATGACAGTATCCAAAAACTGAAGTTTTCTACAGACAATAAGATAAAAAAAATTTTAAGTACCCTTGAAACTGGGAAATGATCCATGAGGGCTTCATGGCTTTACCTAATCGATCTACTTATCACTTATCACAGGTCACAGCCGAGATGACACTGGCAGCATTACCACACAACGCGCTCCACACGCATGCATTAGCATTGCTATTGTCCACCGACACCGCACCTGATCACGGTTCATTCAATCAACGTACATCGAGAGCGAGATTCCTTTAAAATGCCCTCTTTATAGTGTAATGACAAAAATATGTTTGTGATCACGGTGTTTCATTATTATTTTAAAAAAGAACCTTCTAATTACCTACATATCACCAGCACAATTATCAAAGCGTTAAATCAAAACAGCTTCAAAAACTTAATATGACTAAGAAGTTAATCAATAGTGAAACAATTTTAAGAACAGTTTTTTTTTCTGAAACAATTGGTTTTTATATATAATTATTTGCTTCGATTAGTGTAGGACTAATTTATCACATGCCAATTACCAAAAACTAAACTGTTTCTTCTGTACTGGGGATACTTCAAGCTTTGACTATAAATAATTACTTCAAGTGAATTCTTGTCATGAATCCCGATTTAAAATTTTGGTATGATGGACAATAGATTATGATTTAATGAAAACTCAACATTTTTGAGAAAAAACAATGTGTTTAGATTCTAAGAATTGACCATATTGTTGTACAAGCTTTAATTAGTGTACATTTTCACCTTAAGATTATCGTGACATTTTGGAAATTGTAAATTTTATTTTCATTAGTACAAGTGATTGGGGATGTGGCAGGGACATTTGGTAGCTTCATTGTTTAGTTTGGGTTGCAATTATGTAGTTAAGTAATGAAATTATGCAGGTGCAAAGTTCGATTAATGTATTGGTAAAATTCCTCTGGGAAAATTTTTTAGAAATTACGTTGTAATTTTTGGGACATTGTATGGTACCCACAGGTTTTGAAATCAGCATAATTTTCAATGCTGTGTTATTTTAAATGGAACAGTTAAAAATAATTTATGAAAATAAAAAAATTAACTTTTTTGTTAGGTTCTTTTCCTCAACTAATGAATAATCCCACAGTTTAGGTCTTGAAAATTGTTTTCCCTGAAGTACCAACATAGGCAGTGTATCTGTTTTCCGCACTTTGGACCTCTGAAAATCTCATAGTTTGCATATAAAAAAGTAAAAATAAAAATTCCCTTGCACTGTTTCAATATAAATAACACACAGTGAAATCAATTAAAATAATGTTTTCTGTATCAAACACCCGTACAAAAAAATAAGATACAGTAGTATAAATGCGGTATTAACTGCAACTAGCCAATGTAAAATTCTGGATCAAACTTGATATTAAATGCTAGAAATAAATAACGCATTAAAAACCATAAGTCTCAAAAGAGCACTTGACATAACTAAATCTTTTGATGATGGAAGCAAAGAAAATGTCAACTTCAAAAGGCAATGACTGATATGAGTCTCTTCAGCCTTGTTACATAATTATTTTCTCGCCTTGAGGAGATATCCTGATACTCCAATGTATAAAACTGTTCACTGCTGTGTCTCATTCTAGGAAAAACTTAAAATATGGTACAGCATTTACCTTATTTGATTACATCATGTTTACACTACTTTTGTGTTTGCATTATTTCGCACAGCAAACAACATTCAGAATAACCAAAAGTATCATAGTGAACGACTGAAAGATAAAATAAAACATAGATAACATAAATTGATGACAAAGTATGTTAACACCGGACCGGTTTACGGGATTCTGGCTATTTGGCTAGGTTCCGATCGGAATTTCGGTTACTGTGGTAAGAATAGGAGGTTTGGGTATACCGTCAACAAAATAGTCGTTCAAAGCCAATTATATATTTTACGTAAAAATTTAATTTACTAAAATACAAATTTTTTATAAGATTTTGTACTACTGATTGGAAAGCAACACTATCGAGTGTTTATATTTGATAGAAAACTGATAGAACAAAATGTTAATTTGTCTAAAATAATATGATTATGATACATAAATAAAATAACATAAATGTATCTTTGAGTGCATTCATTCATATAAAAAGTTAGAATTTCATAACAATTAGATTCCCCACTACATCATTAATTCCCCGACTAGAAAAAGCAATTTCAAAATTCACACACAATGTTTACATACGATTCAGGAGTGTCGTTCGGCGTGACGAACAAAAGGTTGGCAAAAACTACCAACATGAGGGCTGCCATGACCCTGTCCATGTCACAAACGCCGACAGACGACAGACCAGCGGCAGACGACGCAACGGCAGACGACGCAACGGCAGACGACGCAATGGCAGGCTACGCGTCAGCTGACTCCTCCCGCGCTCCCGCCGGCCGCCATCAGCTGTTTTTATTGTTGTGCTATTTCGATCTTCAGCTACGCACTCACTTCGTTGCTCTTGAACTTTCTCCGGGTCGGTTTCGTCAAATTATGCGCTTCCTAACTTTTTTCAACCGTTATACTAAACTCACAACCGTTATACCCGCTAAAACAAATACTTTTGGGTAAAATCAGACCGTCTGTTTTGTACAGGTACGGTAAACAAATTATATAACGATTCAGTGGGGTGGAAGGGGATGTTGTGGCCGGTCTAGGTGACGATGTCAGATGGAAAGTCTTGTGAGGAAAGTGTTCATAAATTTACGGTGACAAAAATTGTTACAATGCGAAATATATTGTTTAAAATTATTGGGTCATTTAAAACTGCAATACACGCCAATTCCAACAAATGTATGATATATTTATTACATTGTACGACGATGTCAACTTTAAAGGAATTGGGATAATAACGTAAAAAATTAATTAAGTGTTTTAACAGAGCAAGTAGGCTATTTTATACTTACATGTTTACTCTGTTGGATCACTGGTAATTTCTTATTACATGAAACGAAAAAAGAATTTATCTAAATTTGAATGCCTTGCTACAAGGGAACAAAAAAATGCAAGCCGTACAAATCTGACTATGTAAGTATATTTTTGTGTGTAACAAAAGGGTAACTCAAAAGTTGTAACCAAATAATTTTCTTTAAACTTTTCTTTTTAATATTAGTTTGTTGTTACGTTTATCCACCTACGTTAGCCATTTTCCCTGAAAAAGGAAAATCGATATTAATATACTCCAGGTTAAAATAACTGAAGAATTCTAAATCTAAGTCGGTGAAAAATTGGCAAAAGAGATTTACGCCGGCCAAGAATAAACTGGCGAAAAGTGACGCAAGAACGCACTTAACGCGGGTACGAATAACTCGGCACGAGGTGCACGGTAAATCATGCTGCTCGGCCATGGAATACTGAACAGAGGAGAGAATAACGCGCGAAGATGGACGAGCGCGTGCGAGAGCGTCCCTGTGTAGTCACTAGGGATATTCCCATACTTCCGATATATAGTACGTATCGATACTTCTTTCGATATTCACGGTATCGGTATCGTATCGAATCATTCGATATTATTGTGGCATCGAAAGAAAGTTTTATTAGGGACGTTCCGTTACTTCAGATTCAGATATTAGTACGTATCGATACTTTTCTTTCGATATTCACGGTATCGGTATCGTATCGAATCATTCGATATTATCGTGGTATCGAAAGAAAGTTTTATTAGGGACGTTCCGATACTTATTCAGATTCAGATATTAGTACGTATCGATACTTTTCTTTCAATATTCACGGTATCGGTATCGTATTGAATCATTCGATATTGTGGTATCGAAAGAGTTTTGATACAGAATCAAAAGTATCGAATCGTAGTATGTAATTTATTAAACGCGTCACGGGAGGACAAAATCTGTATAATAATTAATCTGGCCAAAAATTTAGAAATTTAAGTAATCTTCGACGTCTTTTTTTTGTGACTATAATTTACTGTTTATTTATTACGAATTATTTATACTTTTTTATGTTTTTTAATGTAAAATTATACTGTTGTATAATTGATCTGTGTATAATTTTGATACCCAACCTATTTCTTTACAAACTAACAGACAATAGACAATCTTCAATAATCCGGAAAAAGTTATAAGACCGTAATTGGACATGTCATGCACAAAGGAAGGATTTTTATGAAGATTTTAACGTAAAATAAATGAGCAAATCAAAGTATAAAAGTAAAATTTTTCTAATAACATTTAATAATTAAAATGTTAAGTGTAACCTAATTTAATATAAACTTATTATTTTTTAGTTTTTTCAGGCACCTTCTGATCCGATATACCAATACCGATACTCACGGTATCGATACTTTGAATCCGATAACATCGCGGTTTCGATAATTTTCTTGCAATACTGATTCGATACCAAATATCGCATCGAGGTCAGTATCGGAACGTCCCCGAGCGTCACTGTGTAGTGTGTAGTCACTACGAGCCATAAAGGAGAGAAGGACCTTGGATCGTCTCAAGGCCGAATTTTCTTTCTTCCTCTTCCTCATTTCTCTCCGAGAATTTCGTTTCGTCTACGTCTTCAGCTGGCCTGATGTAATCCCCGGGCAAGGTCTGCGGCCGGACGACACGCACGGACGGACGGACGGACGCCGCCGCCGGGCGAACATATGTGCGGAGGTCAACAGCATCCAGGCGAGAGTGGAAGGTTGACATTTGAAAACGCGAACGAAATTAAACTAAAGGGACTCTTGAAAAAAGTATGAAATGAAATTTTAGTCTCTTTAAGAGTCCTCCCTTAAAGAAAACCCACGGCAGTTTTAATTTTTCTGCGACACTAGCGGCAACTTTAGGAACTTCGGCTCCATAAGAGCCCATGCTAAATCAGTGCACATTTTGCGATGTAAGCTTTCGCGCGAACCCATTTAGCGCCCATATTTTTTAACATATATCATGCGATATTAAATAAATAATAATCTAAACTACTTGGATTGCTTTTTAATTTAAAAAAAATGCCATAAAAGCCTTTATATTAATGTCTAAAGTCGACTATTTTAAATTGATTATCGAAAAAACTATTTAAGTTATCGAAATTCTAGTTTGTGTTTTTCCCATTACAACTATATTGAATTTAAAATTTTCCCTTACCCCATGGGGCGTCTATATGGGTCCGCGTGAGAGCTGTTATTGAAAATTTTTGGCTGGGTAGGGAAGACTCTTAAGTAGGAATGATGAAAAAGTTTCATTTAACATCTAGCTAAAATGTATACATAGTGTTGTGAGGTTCTTGGCGACCCCCGTGTAAAATACGACAACATGACTTGACTTAAGTCGTGGTTGAAAGGGTTGGTTACACAAATGAGTCCCCTTTTAAAAGTCGAAATCAATCTATAAAGAAATTGCAACAGAACACCACGAAGCGAGTTTTATAAAAATAAGTACTTTTAAATTAACCAAAAAGTGCCGACATCGACGGGCATAAATATTTCTGTAGGTGGAAGAACCAAATATTAAAAAAAATTCTTTACGACTATATACGTCTATAACCTGAGGAGTACAAACAAATTGTAATTCATTTTAGTGAAATTACTTCTAATGAAAAAGCCCCGAATATGTTGAAAAATGCGACATTATTTATAGGCAGTAGAACATTTTTTAATAACATTGTACATGGTCAAAATTTTGAACCTCTTTCCCTTAGTTTTCAAAATTCAATACAAAATTAAAATAACCAATACGCAGTATAATTCGACTTTACGTTACGCAGCTCAAACTGCACCAATCTACATTCTCAATAGCCTTTCGAAAGGAACAACATTGCAAAACAGCCAACCAACAGAATTGCACCGACATTCACAGACAATGCTTTCCGCTTTCATACAGCAATGGTAAAGGAGGCTGCTACAGAAAAAGTAATAGAATCCAGTGCAGGCTATGTGCTTCATAATAGACCGATAAGGTTTTGTAACATTTGAAGGGACAGCGGCCTCAAAACGGTATTTAAGACCCATTAAGGTTAACAGAGTATTGAGCAAGTAGATTGTAGCGTACGGCGCGCTGCGATTTGATTTCCTCCAGAGAGTTTGGTTTCAACACCGATCTTGGTCGGTCTCTTGCTGTGAAAAGGCGAGTTCACCCATTCACGATCAAGGTATGAATTAGAAGACGATCATCCTTGTAGTATCGTCTTGAATTTGTAGCAGAGTTCTAGTCTTCAATTTCAAGGTTACTTTAGAATAAAAAACTTCTGAATATATCAAATCAACAAAGTAAGCTATTAGACAAAGAAACTTCTTTCACAACGAGAAGTAGTTTATGGCTGGAAGTCGACATTTTTCGTGTTTGCGAAACCGTTTCTTACTTTTGATGAGTTTATTCATCAGAGAAGTGGAGAAGAGAAGTGGACATAACTTACTTTTGATGATTTTATTAATCAGAAAAGTGGACATGACTTACTTTTGATGATTTTATTAATCAGAAAAGTGGACATGACTTACTTTTGATGATTTCATTCATCAGAAAAGTGGACATAACTTACTTTTGATGATTTTATTCATCGGGAGAGTGGACAAAAATCATAAAAATACCTAAAAAATATTATATTATAGAAAGTAAACATTTTTCTACTTACATGACCATGGCCGAATTTTTCATAATCCGGCCACAAGGGCCGAACTGCTGGATGGGGCTGGGCGCATTGAGGGACCTCGTCCTCCTGAAACACACAAACCACGGGTTATTGTGGAGAAATATAAGATAATATGAGGGTGGGCCAGCTGATCAGGTAGAAAAAGTGGTTAAGGTAAATGAGGCGAATCTAGGTAATTCAGCAAAGGCTAGATATATAAATAAATGCGAGGCAACAAAATCCCATGGTAGTGAATCAAGATTTAAATACTTACATAATACCATTATGAAATTGGCCAATGAATAGTTTAAAATAGAAAAATATGACGTGCACCGACGACGCGTAAAGTTTTAGTTTATGCTGAGTACTCTGCCTGAAGAATTGAAACTACGGTTACAACTTGAATTCACCGAGTTTGTATAGCCTCTAAAGATTGAAGTCGTTTACAGTTTACAGCACATTGTAAATACGTGTGTAAGCACTTCTCTTTTTTACAGTGAACACTTGTGTCTCTTGAAGATAGACAAAATAACAACTGAATGATTCTCTAGGGACATACTAATGAATACTGTTTTGAAAAAAGAAGCATGGCGTCAACATGTATGCAAACAGCCAAACCCGCAGATTAAAATATTATAATGTAGTTGATGAATTAGAATATCTAACACTTTCTTAGTAACACATTCAATGTTACATAACTTAATCGCAATGGGTATTTTTAATATCGATATCCAAATACTAAGCAATGTATTTTTATGACCACTTCATGACCTTTTGATTCAGGCGATCTTTTATCTGGAATGCAATTAGGACGAACTAATGTTGCATCGATTTGTGTTTTAGTATATTGAATGGTGTAAGATAGGGCAAAGGATTAATTTAAATCCCAACATTGACAGCTAGAAAATAAAAGAATGAAAGGTAGCTTATAAAAATATTGATTTTCATGATCGACCAATGTGAGTTAAATAAAACGCAATCTTAACATACAGGTTATGAAAATTATACATTTTACACAAGACACCATGAAGTGACATCCAAGATCCAGACTCACTTCTCAAATCAAACAGGCGAATACCCAGCTAAATTCATAGAAATACTAAACATAAATATATAGATCACGCATCAGCAGCATCGAAATCAAAATAACGTTTATTACATAAGCCGAAATTTCCAGAGTATACTAAAAGAAAACAACAGTTTGAATCTATATCTAAAAGGATGGAGAAAATATCGGCTGCTATGATAAACCTAACCCAATTAGAAGTCAACATTTCACACAGATGCGGATATCTGTGTCAGCGTCTGAAGTTATGGAAGTTATTTAATTAAAAAGATAAAGCTTATATATACACTCCTTATCTTTATTGGAAAATTGATATATTAAGGAATAAAATCTACAAACATCGATCGATGTCTATTGTATGGGACCTCAGATATGATTCAGATGTCATGCACATTGAGTTAAGAAAGAGCTACTGCAAAAAATTATTACTTGTAATCTTTAAAATTCTATTAACCTCTTAAAACATAATCGAAAAATTGTATTCATATTCATTTTGGACTTTCATTCATTGTTTAGAAACGTTAAGTAAAAAAACTTTCATATTACATGAATGATATTTTTAACGCCCGGTTCTTTATCGAGTAGGTCAATTTTTTACGAGGTCTCTGCCAGATGTCTTCATCCATGGCCAAATCTATTAAATAAATATTCCTTGAGGTATAATCGTTTATAAAATCAAAAAGTATAAACTTTAAAGTTAAAAAATGTCTATGATTGATATAAAAAGGCAATATCTATAATCAAGTCGTTTGAAAAACACTATAGTAGCTTTTAAAAATATTTTGGTTTACCTACAGACTACAGAATACCCAAAAATGATTTTGCATACAATTTAGTGGTTAAAAAATGATAACTTTTAAAGCTATAGTAAACTGCTTGCTAAATTGCTGCTTGTTTTGGTGTTTGAATTCAACTCAAGCCTTAACCGAAAACCAAATCATGTAAGAACAGTTATGTCTCTGATATCATTTTTGTCCGTATGCCCTTAAATTATGAGCAGTCAGATGTCTTTTACCTCATCTGTGCCTTTACCTTTCTAACGAGCAAAACACACTATATTGTTTAACCAACCAAAAAAAATCAGCAAAAAATCGAGCAAAAATACCATTAGACAGTTCCTAAACACTAAGGTAATATTTCTTGAGTTTGTTGAGAACAAAAAGTTAGATTGCAAAACGTCCAATTTGTGGTTGAATGCAGATCAAATTCGTCGTTCCATGTCCACACTCTCATGCCTCAAGTCCACAATACCTGTCCACGCGACCACTGGTAAACGGAACCTGGTGAACTCGAACCAGCGTCAAGTCCTCTGCCAATGTCGAAGTTCTGTTGACTCCCCTACTACAGTAGAATGTTTAACTGATACTCGGTTGAATTGTATTCAGAAACATGCTGGCAGAAATGATTATAACGATAAATAATTGAAAATGATTCAATAACAATGATGATTAGGTATAAAATAATATTATTTACGTAAAAAGCATGAATATCTGGTCGTAATATATTACTCTTAAAGTTAAGTGCAAGAGTGAAACATTATTTTTTACTTTTTAGAATGACCAACTCCAAATACAAAAAAAAACAATCAAAGTAGGCCTGTTTGCACAAATAAGCCTAATACTGTTCAATTCCTCGCACGTTTGGTAAGCTTTTACAAGCTTTTACTCTTTAGTATGTGAATTTAACGTCTTACTTAAAGCCCATCTTTAATTTCTTCAGTAAATTACTTTGATAAGGTGCATAATAAAAAACGAATGGTCACATATTAAATATATAGTATATTACTTTTCTTGACACAAACTGTAACACTGACGTGCAAACGTAGTCACACACCAAAATGTGTTCGTTTCAACGAACAAGGTCACAAATTCCACAAAGGGAGAAAACACAGCTCACCAATACAAAACCAACAAAAACTTACCGAAACCATGACTTCAAGCAGAAAAATCTAGGTAAAAACAAACGGACTGTCATTTGCAAGAGAAACTGACACTTACATGACCATTTCATCCGAAACCGACAACAAACTGAACACAGAATCGCTGGATATCGAGCGGTCAAAGTGCATCCCGCAGGCCGCGGCCGACAACTAACTGAGTACACAGCTGTTCGATAAAACCAGTAATCACTTGAAGGGGTCCCCCGTAAAACGTTCTAAACGACAAAATTTCAAAATCTGAGATATTCAGTGAAAAAGGTTCTCTAGGACACGAGCTACACCGTGGTATATTTTGTTTTGAAGATAATTGAGTTGGTATCCCTGATTTCGTCTGTAAAAGTTTGCGTGCTTCGCGGGACTGCATGGACTTTCTGGGGAATAATGTTCTATTCGCCGAAAGATGGAATCCCCGCCGATCGTTGCGTTGTCACCCAAGGACCAAAATCACGTAAATAAAAATAAAAGACGTGAAGTAAATATTGGAAAGTGAAAGGATAGGACCAGGAATGAATATAGGAAAGTTGGATTACCCTATATTCGAAAACTAAGAAGCCAAGGCCTGGAAATTGCCCCCAAAAGAAGTGGGTAGAATAACGTTTTAAGCACCAGATGTGGATAACTTTAAGCAAAATGACTTATCACGTTTTTGTACATTTACATTAATATTAACATTGTTTTATATTCAGTTTTATTTTTGTTCCTGTACTCCTACTGATGTTAAAAAACTACACTCCCTGATGTTTTATTCCAAAGTAGAAGAGCAGTCCGTCAGAGAACGTTTCAAGCGCCAGTCATTTAGAACGTTATAACCCCTAAAACACGTAAAATGTTTTAAGATGCTTAACGGCAAGTGAAAATTCAATATAAGGCTTCATTATTATGTTATAAATAGGGCGTTAACAATATGATATGATACTTATATGATTATAAGTTCTAACCTAAAAAAACCGTAAATTTTAGAATTCAACTTTCAACTCTTGATTACTCGAAACTAGGTTTTTGTCGTTTAAAATGTTTTAAGGGTTGTTGGTCTAAAGTGAATAAATTCCTGACCTACCAATCATCGGCGACCACCAACACGATCGACAGACGCAGGAAGGTGAGGAGCATGGCGAAGCAACAAAGATCAGCTGACGTAAACAAAACATATTCCACTGGTCGTAATCAGCTGACAGACACATTGTTGAGATACGCATCAGGTGATAGCGCGGGCGAGACGATAGTGAGATATACACGTGCAACGAGGACAAAGTAAATGCCGTGTGTTCAAATACAAACTTCTCTCAAACTATTAAATCTTTTTAAAAAGGACAGATACATAATTTTTACGATTCTGTTTAGCATATTTTTTTGATAAAGTTATAACGGAACTAATCAACCTATATCAACGACCCTCTGGATGAGGTAATCTTTAAAAGGACGTTCTAGGCGCAAACAAAATTATGCTATTGCCGAAAGGTAGCCCTTATAACAAAGTTTTCTATACAATAAAGAGGTATTTAAAATAAAAAATTCTTAGCTAGATTCAAAAGTCAAAAGTCTAATAAATTCAGAATCTTGAACCTACCTTTTTGGCTTTCAGAACACCTAAAACCTCATTCATTTACAATTGGTGCTACGCCGACTGAAGTCAGTTTAAAAAGTGAATGCGACCCCAAAAAGGATAAATAAAATCAATAATTAAGCGTTCCAAATCCTTCTTTAATTTTTAACTACACGTACAGATGAATAAGTACCTGTTGGACCTAGCCTTGTTCGGTATTTTTTCATGTTAACCAGTTCATCCAATTACTAAATAATATTTCAGTGTCATAAAATTGATAAATTAAAAAACTTTTTATTGCTTCATGCAATCTTTATCCCACACGCTGTATTTGTTCCTAGTGGGCTGTTGTTTGCAAACAGCTGTTATGATTACTTTATTTTTTTACACTTTGTTTAATTTGTTGCTATCACGGCAACACATTAGGGCAATCTTAAATTTTTCAACTTTAAATTCATTTTATTAGTTTATTAGATATTCTTTCCCTAAGTTGTCTGCATTTAAAACATTTTTGAGCCATAAATTACTTATGACTCAAAAATGACCTTGGAGACTTTCAAAATGACTTTTTTAAATGATTTTTCAAGACTTTTGAGGAAATCCTCGGAGCCGTTTTTGAGATAATTGTGCAAGCAAGCAAACGAACAAACACGCACGGACGATAACACTGCTCATATTAAGAGTATAGGATAACAAGCTTTTCGCAATACACCGTAACATCGAACCAAGGCGAGGGAGGAAACCTGTTACGTGCACCAAACCCTTGACACCAAAGTTCCTCCGACCTCCAGTCTCCCGCGGATCCCCGGGTGCCCAGCGGCCCGCGACGACCGAGGCCGCGGAACCACGGAGCGCAGCAGGAGGTGGCGGTGGCAGGACTCGCGGTGGCGCAACAGCGGATACAGCAGAGGAGAAACCGCCAAGAAACACTCCAACACCCGTCGGTGTTTCCGCTTACAAACACTCCTGTCTCCGGCGATAAGGCGATAAAAGAAGAAAAAGACGCGCGTGGGTGCGGTGATGAAACCCGAGGCTAAACCGCTAATAAAATTTTGGTGTTTCTTGATCCAAATCCAAACCACCAAGCTATGGTCGAACCGAAGTGATTTTGATAACAATCCTGAAGTTGAAGCTACTGGTTGCTAAACTTTACGTTTCATCAGAGAGCATGTTCAGTGACGGATCTGCACTAACTGCCGCCCGGGGCAAAATCGGAGTTTGGCGCCCCCCTCCCTCCCCACAGCACCAAACACAAGAAATATATTTTTTAATGTGTCTTTGATGTGATGGATAAGCAATTATCTTTTGTATCGTGATATGATTTAATCTTATTGTTCTTATGACTTTTTACAACCGATGTTCATAGGCTACGATACAGACTAACCAAGAGCTGTTGTTGCCATAATATGACCGAGAAATTTGCTAGCCGCTGTACAACCAAAGCAAGGTGTCTACCAGATTTCACATATGAAACTTCCGACTTTTTTATGATCTTTCCTAACTATTTTAAAACAATTGCCGACCAATGACATTGGCCATGTTGCCTCCTGAAACGAATACTTGAGCACAGTCTATGTAAAGTAGAATACAATACTATTTGACGGCCGCAATGCGACCGAGAGATTTTGCGGCCGCGATATGTCCCAACATATTTCACAGCCGTAATGAGACCTGCTGGTCACAGAAACACTGAGCGATTTTTTTCTGGCCGCATCACGACCGCGATTTGACAGCTGCGATGCGACCGCGAAAGGTGTAACCGGCCACGAAAAAGGGCAAGCGGTACACTGTAGTTGCAATGCGACGGATATTTGCCAGCCGTGGTATTAGAGACAGATTTTTCGGCCGCAATGAGGTTTTGTAATAAATATGACGACTTCGAAAATAGCGAAATACCTGTCGGCAGTGAAACAACAAAGAAATATGCCTGCCAACAACTACTGATTATCTGTTCAAAATATGGCCCATAGATGTGACGGCCGCGAAAAGAGCGAGAGACTTGTCGTCCATCATGCGACAAAGAGATCTGCCGACCGCAAGACAAGCAGGCGACTTTCCGACCACGGGATGAGCGAGCTATTCTCCGTCTGCGAAACGAGCGAGTGGTTTTCTTGCCATCAAACAGTTAGAAATGTAACAGTTACGAAAATAGAGACAGGCTTTACGGCCGCGGTGCGAAAGAGATTTTCCGGCAGTGATACTACTGAGAGATTTACCGGCTGCGAAACGAAAAATGTGACTTTAAATTAAGTGTTTTCATTTTTTTTAACCGGAGCCAGCCCTACTGGCCGGCGCCCGGCGCAGGCGCCCCCGCTGCCCCCCCTTAGATCCGTCACTAAGCGTGTTTTATTTATTTTATCAAAAGTACTAAACTTCGAATAACAAAACTCTGATTGTGTATGGATATAAATTTTAAACTTAATACAATAGTGTATCAGAAATTAAGAGCGGTATATAATAATAAAAGGTTGTTCTTTGCCAAGAACAACCTTTTAAATAAAAAAAGAACATGCTAAGGTAAAAATACTGACACCGGTACTAGTAACAATACGCTCTCAGCTAAGCAGACAAAGGACAGGTATGAAAGGAGCCGGTCGGAGCTCCCACTTGCTAACGTCTATTCAATTTTCACTTAAAACCTGTTTTTGTAGGCTTTGTTTGGTTATAAAAACAATTGTCCCTTTAATTAAATAAGTAAAATTTTGTAATTTAGTGATGAAGATTGAAGCAAGGTGACTTTTACCAATATAAAATGTGACATATGCACCTATATAATCGCAGTCCTATTGGAATACACGTTGGTTAAATATACAACACAGGCATTGACAACCTTTTGGCCTACGTAAAAAGTGATTGATTGAAACACAAATAGGCTTCGGTAGCTAACAAACACTATCACTTGGAGTTGTACAATAAAATGAAAATTTATCGATTCTCTGTCATCGTTAAGACATAAGTAAATCATAAAACATCCTCCAGAAAATAAATTCGCTGACCAACCAAAAATCACCCCTGATTTGAAAAACACAACTACAACCATTAATCCCATTAATCCCTCAACCATTAACACAACCATCAATCCCTCGTACTGAGTTTTTAACCCACACTGGACCATTGCCTCTTCTCCTCACAGCCCCTTGAACATACTCCAGGGCATCGACGACGTATACGTTTCTTACATGGTATCAGCAACTACATACTGACCCTTTTCGAAACCTATATCATTCTTAGAATGCCTTTAATGCTCAGGCTTTTTTTGCACGACTCTATTTTTCGCTTTTAACGAAGACGACAAAGATGGCGACGACGACGACGACGACGACGACGACGAAGACGAAGACAACTACGAAGACGACAATGACGACGACGACAACGACAACTACGAAGACGCCAACGACGACGACGACAACTACGAAGACGACAACGACGACGAAGACAACTACGAAGACGACAACGACGACAACGACAACTACGAAGACGACAACGACGACGACGACAACTACGAAGACGACAACGACGACGACGACAACTACGAAGACGACAACGACGACAACGACAACTACGAAGACGACAACGACGACGAAGACAACTACGAAGACGACAACGACGACAACGACAACTACGAAGACGACAACGACGACAACGACAACTACGAAGACGACAACGACGACGACGACAACTACGAAGACGACAACGACGACGAAGACAACTACGAAGACGACAACGACGACGACGACAACTACGAAGACGACAACGACGACGACGACAACTACGAAGACGACAACGACGACGACGACAACTACGAAGACGACGACGACGACAACGACAACTACGAAGGCGACAACGATGACGACGAAAACGACGAAAACGACGACGACGACAACGACGCGTGTAACCGCACGCGATATCCAACCTTCGGTAACCGCAGACGGACGCTCGGTTAATTGCTCATATACGGATCACAGACGACATTGACATTCCCGCAATCAGCGGACGGCCATACACCATACACGGATGCAGCGTGTTAATGACACACTAAAGCTGATTAAGCAATCAATAACAAAAAGTGGCACGTTTAAGAGAGCTAGACACGGACTAAGGTCAATCGTAAACTTTAATGTTTTGAATAGATTCTAGAGTTATGAGCGGCCGGCATAATCTTTCCGAAGTTATTTGAAAGTGCATGGTGAATTTCTTCAATAGGAGGAATTCAGATCACTTAGAAACTAATTTAAAAATCCGAAACTGCATTTTAATTCTTTTTTTTATTATAATATTTACACGATGTAATCCCTAAACAGGGAAAATGCCTCAGGGACCCTATTTTCCTCCTTAGAGTAACGTATGCATAAGGATAATTTATAATTCAATTATTATTTTTGATAAATATTTTTGTTAACATTATCAATATACTGATGTAAATATGTGTTACTTTTAGGAAATAAATCCTTTATTCATTTTCAAGAAAGACAAAACAAGAAAATCTTTTAATTAAACGTAAAAAAATTATAGATGTTATATGGCGTCAGTAGAAAAGGTGTTGGAATGGCTCCCATCCAGTAGATGAAAGAGAGTGTAGAGAAGAGACAGAATGGTATTCATCAAACTTCGATTGAGAGATTTAACAAAACGGGTTTTAGCCATTTCCAATCACGTGCATCCCTGTATTGGAACCACTGCAAACACGTTGTCTCTATTTTAAGACCCGGAACGTATTTTCGGAACGCCTCTGTTTACATCATCCAACAATTATGTAACGTCTGTCCAAACAATCATCGGAATCACAAAAATAACCCCCGTTGCAGCAGACCTGCATACTCAGCGAATTTCACATGCAAAACAACATATTTCAATCCAACATGGCGAGATTTAACATGTTTTGGTAAGCTCCATAAGAATAACATGGGGAATGAGTATGCAGGTTTGCTGCTACAGGTATGTTAAAACTGGGTGGTTTTAATTCAATATTTAGTAGATCTGAACTAGAAGAAGCTATTCACCAAGTTATATCAAGATATGTTGAGAAATAACCGAGATATAGAATTTTACTTATTTCCCATAAGGTTAACATTGGGACAACGTACTGTGTTTACCACTTTCAGTATCTCAGAAACCAATGGAAATAGAGCAGTGATTCAAGATACTTAATTGTTTGTTTTTTTGCTGAATTCAATGGTGCCAATAAAAATTCGATAAATTTTATTTTTTTTTTGAAAAAACTCAATAATAGTAGTTTTTATTACTAGGAGCGAAAGTGGCTCTTTTTGGTACGAGATCGTAATTTACAGGCGAGGCGCAGCCGAGCTTCGAAATGCGATCGAGTACCAAGGAGACACTTTTGCTCCGTGTGATGAACAACTATTTTCATCATTATGTATAAATAATCATTTAATCGTTAAAAAATTAGACTACATAATTTTGAGGTTATCCAAAATAGTAATCGTCATTTACACATTTGTTAGTTGTTTACAAACACAAGTTAAGAAATCGTTCAACCTTTCAAACGTAACATAAACAAATTTTGACATTAGAGTACGGCAAAACTTATCATATGTTTTTTCAGTACTCCTATTCGAAGTGATCCAAAAACGATCATTTTGCGTACGATTTAGAGAACTAAAAACTGCTGTTTTCGGGACAGTATGATGAAAACTTATTTTTGGGGGGTTTATCCCCCTTTACCCCCCCCCTTCCAATGGTCCGATCGGGCTGGTTCACGAACTCGTCCGAGTGATTACCACTTTACAAGTTTGTACCAATTTTAATTAAGATTGGACCATTTTCACGGCCGCTATCGTGCTAACAGACATTCGAACGAATGGCATTTTTTGCTTCTGGTGGCCCCAAAACGAAAAGTTGTCATGGTCCCGGGCTTAGGTCTTACCATGAGACCTAAGGTAATAGCTTTTTCCCTATATGGGAAATTCGCTAATAACTAATTTAAAACTATATTCAGTGTTAAAAAAATTAATTAGTTTCTGAGGTCAGTTTTCTGCAGCATCAAACTATTTTTTACATGCGGATGGAGATCACGAAAAAATAAGCTGAAAAACATTTGAAGTGGTTCTACTGTGATTGTAATTTAATTAAGATATTTTCTAAATCTAAAACTGTACCATAAACTATCGCTGGTGTAATTTTCAGTCATCGCGGCAAACCCTTGGTTGATTTTTCGGTCACTTCCGCTCAGCGCACTCACTATCCACAAGCAGCATCACTTGTTCTGACTCCGGATCTTCCGATGGGTTATATGAGTCTTGGTGACACTATCAATATCAACTTGTGAACGTGACGTCATTCATTGCGCATGCGCTGATCTCGACCGATTGTTGTCTCGCTTCGAAATATCGTTCCCAGTTTCCACAGGAAAAACGTTGACGCAATGCATTTTGATAGCTAATAAACATCCCAACAAATACAAATGAAAAACATATTTTTGTCTTGGAGAAGAAAAAACATCATAACAGAATAACACGTCAATCGCAATCCAACATACGTCAAGCATGGTAATCAACAAGTTGTCCAAATCTCGATTGGATTAAAACATTTTAAAACGGAAGGAAGTACATGATATATTAAACATTTAATTTTAACTACTCTAATTAACTACTAAAAGATCGATGGGTGTTTTTCCTAGTTAGATTTCTTCTTCTTAAATGTAGTGGACACAACTTATAAACTCATCATAGCTTTTAAACAATGGGGTCCAAAGCGCATTCAGTTGAAACATACAGTAATTTTATTCTAAAGGCAAATAAGGCAAAATTACAATAAAATCTTAGGCGAAGCGTTCACTTTCTGCGGAACTATAGCCCATAATTTTCTAAATTCGATCGATCCATTCACTTTTATCAGTGGCACAAACAATTTAACTATTAATCGGAATGATTGAGAAAATCATTCATCGCTCAAGAAGCGAAGTATAACATGATGTAATTGAGCGTTAATTAACACACATAGAATTTAGAAAAAACTACAAACCTGTATATATTAAACAGAGGAGATCCCAAACAATAACGAACCACACCAAGACCCCTTTGGCACCCCCAAACCATTAATGAAAAGAGAACAGACCACCAAAAGACAAAGAGATGTAACAAATGCGCGTTAACACTAGCTTCTGACAGAACAAATATTCGATTATCACAGAGGTTACTCAAGCGAGATAATATTGGGTGTTGTTTTACTCAAAACATCAATTAACACATAATTACTTAATATCAACGAGGCAAACCTGTATACTTTCAGCAACGGAGATCCCAAACAGCAACGGACCAAACCGAGCCCCTTGGTACAGGCCCACACCATTAATTTTTCGCACGGATTAAAAATCAACTTTCAAAACAAAGCAACAAAATGAACGGGCACAGACTGAGCTTGGTCACTGGTGGAGCGAGTGATCTATCTAATCGTGGGGTTACAGAGTGATAACATTGATAAGGACGCGACGCGCCTTCTTATCACCGCGTGGTTTTCTGTCTACTCCAACGATCTCGGGAAATCGTGTGATTGTGTTTACATTGGAGTACAGAACTTTTAGCGAATTTCCCCTCTAGGGAACCACCTATTTCCGTAGGTCTCATGGTAAGACCTAAGCCCAAGGCCATGATAACTTTTCGTTTTGGGGCCCCCAGAAGCAAAAAAAAAACACCATTCGTTCAAAACCACCCGGTTTTAAAATGCCTGTAGCAGCAAACTGCATACTCATTCCCCCAGTTTTAACATGCCTGTAGCAGCAACCCTGCATACTCATTCCCCATGTTATTCTTATGGAGATTACGAAAACATGTCATATCTCACTACATTGGATGGAAGTATTTTTTTTGCATTTGAAATTCGCTGAGTATGCAGGTCTGCTGCAACGGGGGTATTTGGAATATTTGTTGTTATTCCACCTCGATTAACAAGACGGGACCAAGCACTAAAAATATGTCGGTTAAAACTTTTATATTTTTAAAGGACTTCATTCTAAGTCGGTTTCCACTTCTAACCTTCCACTTCTAAATAAACGGATGCGTAAGGCTCAAATTTATGTAAATAGGATCCTATTTATTAGAGTACAGTGTGATCTTATGCAACATCGCCGATTCATCATAAGAAGTCAAGATGAGGCAGAAGTTTAAGTTGTTTTTCCACAAGGTTAAATATACTGACATTTTTAAAGCGCGAGGTATAAAAGCCTATCTCGAGTAGTTGAAATACGAGCAATATTAAAAAACTATTGAAACTATTAAGGTTATAATAGTTAGTTATAAGGTTGAAATAGTTATAAGGTAACCTTGGCGAAAGGTTACACCATTGACTTTAAAGAGATTTAAAGTCAATGGTTACACGTGCTTATTAACAAAGGAAAATTAAACTTTAAAACTAACGTTAAATTAAAATCCCTTCATAGCCAATCACCACTTAAAAAATCTAATTTTGACTGATCGAGACCAGCGTGAAAATATTAATCAACACAAACATTCTATTAGGATAATACCCCCGTTGCAGCAGACCTGCACACTCTGCGAATTTCAAATGCAAAACAACATATTTCAATCCAACATAGCGAGATTTTACATGTTTTTGTAAGCTCCATAAGAATAACATGGGGAATGGGTATGCAGGTATGCTGCTACAGGTATATTAAAACTGGGTGGTTTTAATTAAATATTTAGTAGATCTAAACTGGAAGAAGCAATTTACCAAGTTTTATCAAGATATGTTGAGAAATAAACGAAATGTAGAATTTTACTTATTTCCCATATGGTTAACATAGGGACAACGTTCTGTGTTTACCACTTTCAATATCTCGGTAACCAATGGACATAGAGCAGTGATTCAAAATACTAAATTGTTTGTTTTTTCTGAGCTGAATTCAATGGTGCAAACAAAAATCCGATAAATTTTATTTTTCTGTGTAAAAAACTCAAAAAACCCCTTTTTACGGGGGTTTATCCCCCTTTACCCCCCTTTCTGGTAGTCCGATCAGGCTGGTTCACGAACTCGTCCAATTGATTACCACTTTACACGTCTGTACCAAATTTCATAAAGATCGGACCATTTTTGCGGCTGCTATCGTGCTAACAGACACATAGATATACAGATATACTATATATCTAAATACCCCCGTTGCAGCAGACCTGCATACTCAGCGAATTTCAAATGCAAAACAACATATTACAATCCAACACAGCGAGATTCAACATGTTTTTGTAAGCTCTTTAAGAATAACATGGGGAATGAGTATGCAGGTTTGCTGCTACGGGTATATCAAAACTGGGTGGTTTTAATTCAATATTTAGTTGATCTGAACTAGAAGAAGCCATTTACCAAGTTTTATCGAGATATGTTGAGAAATAAGCGAGATATAGAATTTTCTTTATTTCCCATAAGGTTAACATTGGGACAACGTACTGTGTTTACCACTTTTAATATCTCGGAAACCAATGGACATAGAGCAGTGATTAATAATACTAAATTGTTTGTTTTTTGAGCTGAATTCAAAAATGCTAGCAAAAATTGGATAATTTTTAATTTTCTATGTAAAAAACTCAAAAAACCTATTTTTGGGGGGTTTACCCCCCTTTACCCCCCCTTCCGGTGGTCCGATCGGGCTGGTTCACGAACTCGTCCGAGTGATTACCACTTTACACGTCTGTACCAAATTTCATTAAGATCGGATCATATTTACGGCCACTATCGTGTTAACAGACATATATATATAGATATAAAAATTCGAACGAATAGTGTTTTTTGCCTCTGGGGGCCCCAAAATGAAAATTTAACATGGTCTCGGGCTTAGGTCTTACCATGAGACCTACGGTAATAGCTTATACCTTTAAGGAAATTCGCTAAAATTCCAACGAATGGTGTTTTTTGCTTCTGGGGGCCCCAAAACGAAAAGTTATCATGGTCTTGGGCTTAGGTCTTACCATGAGACCTACGGCAATAGCTTCTTCCCTATAGGAGAAATTCGCTAAAAATCGGTTTTCCGGAAGTGGCCTTGACAGGTGGCGCGGCGCGGCGGCGATGATGACATCACTGCCACTTGAGATAACAGCTGATCATCAGCTGAGCTGAGGCGGGACGAAGGCTTGCCAACATTGTTTGCTAATACTTCCCGCCCACCTCTAACAGCTTCCGTGTTGTGCCCATGAGCCCATAAATCTCTCGGTGCTCTACAGTAAATATGACGTTACATAACAGCTTCACGTTTACCGCAAGTTAGTTAAGTGGAGGTTTAACTTTGACAGAGAAATATTGGAAGGATATCTGATATCCGATTTATTTACTAAATGATTATAAATCTACGTGATGTCCTTATTAAAGTTTATACAATTTATATAGGCACGATTTTATTTTATTTTATTTTTGAAATTTTGCAAAACTATGTGACGTTTACTATTTATAAAATTAGAAGAACAAAAAACAATGGTGTCTCCGAGGCCTATCATTTAATTTTAAATATTAACTCAGTGCAAATTAAAACATGGTTCATAGTTAAATTTTTTATTTTAACCCTGGGAAAGATGTCAATAAAATGCAAGCCAGGGCAAAGCAAATAAAACCACGACTCTTAAATCCTAGTTAAGGTTAGATGTATCCATTCTAAAATAACGTTTACAAAAAAAAAGTTTAAACATTTAAGTCAAGAATGAAATTTTAATTTTTGCCGAGACCTAAAGCTAAAATTCTCCCTAGGGGGGGAGGAAGGGGTTCAACGCAACGTTATGTAACCATTAATTATTATTATTTCTTTAAATATGATCAATTATTTTCTAAATACAAACTTTTTGATTTTTTTTGGAGGGGGGTGATAGCACAGAGTTACGTAATTTTTGAGGGGGGTTAGTACCAGCGTTAAAAGTCCGTTACAAGGGGGGGGAGGGTGGGTTAAAAAAGCCGATTTTAGCGTTACGTAATTTATGGATGGTCCCCTAATCAAACTCACAACAACTACAGTATATAATAACGAGATAATTTAGAAGAGATGCAAAACACTGACAACACCGACAGTTCATCGCTGCAATACTCAAAGCATGATCAGGTAACAATTCGTTTGTGAGGCGTCTATTTAGGATCGTATAACACTAGTGCACCTTAGTTTCGTTCAACATTGACGAAACCATGTTAAGCATATTTATACAAAAATGTCGCGAAATTTTTCGGCAAGAAAGGCGAAATCAAGGCCCCACTAAAATATACCCTTCCTCAGTATGTTGCAGTAATGTTTTTGTGTTTCGCCTGAAATATTTCACCTGAAACATCGCACCAATACGACCTTTACTTACGAGAGGTCCCTTTCGTCCACGAGGCTGCGACAGCGCGTCAGCAGGTTGTTTGACGACATCTCAGAGTCTCAGAGCAGCGACCCACAGACACACCTGGCTTCAACCACACGGGAGACTGGGGGAAAGTCGGCGTCGTCCTTGGGCAAGGGTTGTTTGTCCGCTGGCTCAGCCTCAGCCAAGACATTCGCTCATGACCGATATAATATGTCGATAATACTCTTATCTTTTCCGCACCGCTTCGATCTGTTGTATACAATCACAGAGAAGAATCAAACAGAGGTCGCTTTTAAATGGGTCTTCTGTTGCGCCCAAGTGCTTGCTAGTTACCGTTAAATCCAGCTACAGTTAAGTTACTAGTTACTAGTTACATCTAGTTACTAGCTACAGTTAAGTTAAATTAGGAGAGGATAGCGACGGGGCTGCTCTCTCGCGACGTTAATGGTGAACTATTTTTTTATAAGTCCTCGACACCAGCGCTCGACACCAGCTGAGCGCAACATTAGAAGATACCTCTGTCTGATTCTCCTCTGTGATACAATATTGATCACAAGATGTGTTATTGATTTATATAATAAATTTGGTGACTCCCTGGAAAATACCTCTGACGCAAAACTCATCCCTGAGGAAAACCTGAGGATATTCCCTTGAGGAAAAGCTAAAGCTGCGGTAAATTGAGTCTTTTTAATGTGTTAACAGATCGGGGCAAATAATAGCAGTATTTCTGAAACAGGGTTTGAAGGAAAAACATCGAGCAATTTGAGCTTTATTCCAAACTAGTACATATGACAATTAAATAACCCCGTTGCAGCAGACCTGCATACTCAGCGAATTTCAAATGTACAAAAACATATTTCAATCCACTATAGCAAGATTTAACATGTTTTTGTAAGCTCTATAAGAATAACATGGGGAATGAGTATGTAGGTTTGCTGCAACAGGTACGTTAAAACTGGGTGATTTTAGTTCAATATTTAGTAGATCTGAACTAGAGGAGGCCATTTACCAAGCTTTATCAAGATATGTTGAAAAAATAAGCGAGAAATATAATTTTGCTTATTTCCCATGAGGTTAACATTGGGACAATTTACTGTGTTTACCACTTTCAATATCTCGGTAACCAACGGACATGGAGCAGTGATTCAAAATACTAAATTGTTTGTTTTTTTGAGCTTAATTCAATGGTACCAACAAAGATTCGATAAATTTTATTTTTCTACTTAAAAAACTCAAAAACACCATTTTTGGGTGGTTTATCCCCGTTTACCCCCCCCCCCCCCTTCCAGTGGTCCGATCGGGCTGATTTACGAACTCGTCCAATCGATTAGCACTTTACACGTCTGTACCAAATTTCATAAAGATTGGACCATTTTTGCGGCTGCTATCGTGCTAACAGACACATAGATATATAGATATATATATATATACATATATAAATTCAAACGAATGGTGTTTTTTGCTTTTTGGGGGGACCCAAAACGAAAAGTTATCATGGTCTCGGGCTTAGGTCTTACCATGAGACCTACGGTAATAGCTTCTTCCCTATAGGGGAAATTCGCTAAAAACCCGCTTAAAAGAGAAAGATTGGAGAAAACTTTAACACAATATTATATGACCGTCGCCAAGGAATGTTTATCAGAGTCAGGTAATTTAAGTCGAATAGGCTAGTCAAAACCATAAACTGGAAGATCAACAAACTGAGGACTAACGATCTTTTGACACGGCCATAATTAAGATGACTAGCGGGCGTCGTACTTGCGGTGTTGTGGGAACAAACAACTTGGTAACGCCACGACGCCGATAGTTACCGATAGTGCTGGTCATCTAGCACTACAGTTCGCGCACGATCATCCCAACCAGCGCAAGAATTTTGACGAATCGGGGTGTGGGGGAGGAGGGGAAGTAAATCCCCTACTCAAGCCCCGCCCATTTACTACTGTTACGAGCTTAAAATAAGTGAACTGATATTCAAAACAAAAGTAAAATTTTTGGTTGTCAAAATATATTTAACGTTATGTTTTGAAGTTTTGTTTACGTAAGTTTTATCTTCGTCATTTCACTTGTAAAATTGGAAATATGCATTTTATTCTCCGAATTTTTATGTGATTGTTATTAAATAAGAGTTTAAACTTGAAATAGTTGTTTTTCCATAAGTTTTGATTAAAAAATCACTTTCCCAAAAGTAAACAAATATTGTTTATGTGCTTTGATTGATGACAGCTGTCAACTCGGTCTAGGTTTAAGAGTCGCTATCTAACGGATGATAAAAAATCTTCCAGGACAAGAAAAAAAAAGATCGTTCAATAGGAAACCAAATAGGTAAAAAAACAGACTATGCTCCAGCCAATGACCTATTTAGGAATCGTCTATCTCTCTCTAAACATTCATTGTCCATCTCTCTCGCGCACGTTCTTTAAAATGGTCGGGATAAGCGTGCGCGAACTGTAATGCCAGGCACTGCTACATCTCAGGAACACAGCCATGTAGTTCACCTTGCTAATCTATCATATCTCTGGGATTTTTTTTCTGAAGGAAAAGAAATTTATGTAATAGTAATTGAATGTCTCATAACAAATTTTAAACAGGTTTTTGCAGTTTGTTTTTAACTGTATTGGTTACTATTGTGGATGGACGTGCATTGAGGATAGGTATGTTATAACAATGATATAACGCTTCTTCTGCTTCATTTCATAACTAGAAATCCACCACACCACTGAGAGTAAAAAAATCTGTTTCTAAAACAACAGTTGAAAGGGTTGGTTAATGACGGAAGATTTGCCGAATACTTTCATTATTTATCAACAGAAAGAGCCCATCTATCCTGAATAATGGATCAAGCTGTCGCACAAACATCAATTTCATCGCAGACAAACATAAAACGTTTTGTAAACTTTCTAACTATACATTACTCAGGCCTGGTATAATCCTAATTTAACGATTTAACCATGATTTTACATGATATGACGAATAATTGCTGTAGGTCTACCTGGTTGCAAACGTTAATAAGCAACAGCGATGAAAAAATAATGACACGTCTTAACAAATTTTGACCACGTTACGCAACGTTTATCGTAGGGCCTACCTCACACGAAACCGTACAGAACCGTACCCCCTCAACCTCACACAGGACCTCAACCACTCATCCCTCAACCCTGCACAAGGACGACGCGTCACCGCACACTACACCACTACACACCACAAGACCGACAACTAAACAAAATAGCGTGATTGTGCCGTGGAAGGACCTTGGGCGACGTGGAGTGGTAGGGATACGGGCGGCTCCATCCGTCCGTCGATTAGATAAGACGGCACACGATAATGGCTGTAACAATGGATGCGCTATCGTGTTATCGTGCTGTCGTGTTATCGTGCGCCGGCGTGATCGTGCATTTACTCCGCAGTGATTACCTGAGGAATCACTAAGGAATCGAATCAACGCCCAGTGCTCAGTAGGGGAAGGCCCGGCCCCAGAAGCGGGCAACGTGACGCCTAAATAGATAATTGAAGGGGTCCCCCCGTAAAACGTTCTAAGCGTCAAAATTTATAAATCGGAGTTATTCAGTGTAAAAGGTTCTCTAGGACACGAGCTACACCGTGGTATATTTTCTTTTGAAGATATTTGAGTTGGCAGCCCTGTTTCGTCTGTCAAAGTTGGCGTGTTTCGCGAGACTGCACTGACTTTTTGGGGAATAACGTTATATTCGCCGAAAGATAGACTCCGCGCCGGTCGTTGCGTTATCGCCCAGCGACAAAACCGCGTAAATAAAAATAAAACATGTGAAGTAAATATTTGAAAGTGGAAGGATAAGACCAGGAAAGAATAAAGAAAAGCTGGATTACCCTATATTTCAAAAATAAGAAGCCAAGGCCTGGAAACTTTCCCCCAAAAGAAGCGAGTTGAATAACGTTTTAAGCACCACGTTTTGATAACTTTTAGCAAATGACGTATCGCATTATGTAACAAAATTATGTTTTCGTACTGTTATATCAATAAAATTGTGTTATATTCAGTTTTATTTTCGTTTATGTTGGTATTCCTACATTCCCTGATGTTTTCTTCAGTCAGCAGAAGAGCAGTCCGCCAGAGAACGTTTCAAACGCCAGTCATTTAGAACGTTATGACCCCCCCAAAAAACCGAAACATTTTTTAAAATGCTTAATGGCGAGTAAAAATTTAACATAGCACTATATTATGATGTTATAAATAGGGTATTAAAAAATTATACATGATTATAAGTTCTAGCCTTGAAAAAAACACAAATTTTAGGATTCAACTTTCAACGCTCGATTACGCGAAACTAGGTACTTGTCGCTTGGAACGTTTTACGAGGGACCCCTTCAATCGTCACGGGCGCCACCCGTGGTGACACCTATCTGCATTATTGTCACAGTAAATACAGTTCGCGCGTTATATCTCCGGCTATGACTGAGTCAGCTGATTGAAAGGTGCGGGGGGAGAGGGGGTACTTTTCTGAAAACATTTTCTAAAACACCGCTGCTTATCAAATGTTGTGTTTACCAATATAATATGTTAAAAATATCATATGACACGGTTAGTAGCGTAGTGGTCATAGCCGGAGATATATTGCGCGAACTGTATAAGGTGTTTTAAAAAGCAACCCATTTTTAAGATTGAATAATGCAAATATAAATATGAAATGAGTAGTGTTTTGTTGATCCTTACATTTTATACAACCTACTATTTAAAAGGAGGATTTAGTTGAGAGTGTTATCTACTGTTATTTAAGTTTGATCACATTTAGATTACATTATGTGTTCAAACAATCCGCCTTTGGCGTTTGTTTAAAGATGCGCTCTCTCCATCAAATTCCCGAACACGTGTTCCAAGGTATCTCTTTGAATTTCTTGCATTAAATTTGTTATGTTTGTTTTGAAGTGCTGAATATCCTGTGAATTGTTTTCGTAGGCCTTACTTTTAATGTATCACCAACGAAAATAATGCAGTAGGTTCAAATCCGGGGATCTTTGGGGGAAATAACCCTTTCACTGATACAATAAAGTTTTGGGTTGTGTTAAAAACACCCTGCATTAATGTCTCTTCTCTAGGTTATAACTTTCATCACAGATTTTTTATTTGGCTCAAATACATCATGAAAAGTACGCAGGCAAGTTCGTGTCGGTGTCTTAGAAGTTGATTACAGTATCTAATCGGGCAGTATTGTTGTCGTAAGGTGGTTCATATAATACAAGTACGAAAATAGTTGCGCTTTTTTCTTTCAAGCTTAACTTATTGCAATAATCTCTTATCGAGATTCCTCTGACCATACCGTTAAAAATGTACCGATATTTGCTTTCAACTATTTTTTTTCTTAAATAATAATGAATAGTTGTAAGTATTAAATTTTATAATGGTCATTCTAAATGTTTGGAATAGATTTATAAATCATCAAAGTTAAAATTTAATAATATTTATTTAATATTTTTGTCCAGTTAGTTTGTTTCATCTTCCATCAGATGCAGTATGAACAAATCTCAAATTTCAAATGTTACACTAATTTTGGTCTCCATTTCCGTTTCATAATCCATGTCCAACAATGCTCATCCAAAAGTAAATCTTAACTCACAAAATGCTTCCAGAAAACTGCAACACTCTCGTAAATAAAGAGATAAAGTTATAACTCTCAATTTTATGGGAGGTATAAACTCTCATTATAATTTATTTGTGTTGGAAACGTGGATAAAAAACTGTATTCCCGCAGTTCAAAACCGATCCAATTAAAGTTGTACATACCTGTGATCACCGTTAATAAAAGTGGGAGAACTCTCGACTGACCGCGAGGCGCTTTTTGTCGGCGACAACTCTAACCACACTATTTTTATTAACTTAAAACTTAAGTTAATAACTTAAGGATTATTTAACTTAAAACATTCGACGTGTCGAATTTGCGCACTTTTAGTGCAATTGCAACCTACAAACGATATTTACAACCAAGAAAAAGCACTACAAGTTTTTATAATTGTAAACTCACATCCTGAAAAGATCTACATGAGGATGACAGTTGGGGAGGCATGCTTTAAAGAAAGCGGACCGGTCTGGAGGCCAAAGGTCAGTACGAGGAGGGGGGAGGGCAATGGACCCCTCTGTCTTGTCTACAAAGACAATCTGTTAGGCTTGCAGTGACAGGCCACGAATTAAATCTTAATTACTACACTTAGCAATGTCAAAGCGCAGATGAAATGAGCTGAATGCAAGATTCACCGTTAATTTAGATTTGTAATTCAATACAATGACATGTTAGGGGGCTCCAGTGACAAAAAATATCTCCATTCTACACCAGCTTCTCTAAAAGGGGTCAATATTAACTTTCAAATTCGTTATAGCCTGAAGCACTCAACTAAAATTGTTGATTTTGTAACTCATTTGAAAGATCGCTCATTATCTAGCGTTTCCATCAAGCAGAATTTGATATCGTGCAGGTTTTAAAAATGCCGTTTTCTTTAACAATAAGTATTCGCAAAAAAGATATGTTAGGGATTTGTTTATTTTATTGATTGTAACATCAAAATTATGCCCAATGTAACCCCAAGCTAGACCTTTTGTTCTTTCAAATGAACTATGAACTATAACGATCTTGGTTAATCAACTGAAACTGCAAACACATTTGAAAGTTAACATTGGTCTTATGGGAGAAGCAGTTATTCCTTCGGGACTGAGACCCCATTTCTGCACAGCAATAATAAATCCCGAGACCCTGAGGTCGACGGACGAAGTGAAACTCATATCACGTCGAAATTATTTTCTGATCTGACCTAATTATTTAAGTAACTTTAATTCATCTTAAGAACGTAAACTTAATAATTTTTAAAGCCAAACGGACGAAACTAAAAGAACTTTTTTAACTGTACAGAACTTTAGAAGTTTAATATGTTACATCGTCATACATTCATCACGGCTTTTAAACATTCTTTACTTCAACAAATTCTTTCCTTCCACAATATGCATTATCAGCCAAAAAGGATTGGTTAGCCCTTAAATAATTTAATTTCATTAAATTATTTAGTTTTATTCAGTAGGCGAATTTCAAAGTCTTGAGATGTCTTTTAAAATCTATGGTTTAATACAGCATGTACCAGTTCATGGAAATGCTTATGTCTTAATATTTAGTAAAATGAAAAACTGAACATTCTCTAACACTATCGGTTTACACTGCCAAGAAACTGGTACGTAATGTGAAATATCTCATTTCTATTTTTCTATTAAAAACATCAGTAATTCTTTCCATTTTACAAAACTAGTCATAGTACCTGCGATTGGAAGGTGCAATCGGAAGCTTCATGATCTTCTTGCGAGAACGATAGTTTTACAAACGGACACTATAATCTGTGCTACGTGCATGCAGCTTCGAATAGATAGTAAACATATTAGGGAAACAACAAAAATGCCTGGTTTACAACAATTAGATGATATCGGAGTAGTGAGATAAAAACAAACATTATGAATGATTAATCGTGGAGATAATTAAATAATGAATACGGTATCCCCTACACATTTCTCTTTACATAAAGTTAGTTGTTTATATTTGTTTAATGGGATAGGTTCTACCGTTTTCTACAAACCGTTTTGTTAGAAACATGGTGATGAAATATTTGTTTTGATACGTGTCATCCCCAACAAACGTATTATTAGAAAGATTATCAATTCAACTTCATTCATATTATGTGAGAATTATCGTTCATCAAATAAACGGTATCAGCAAACTGACACATACTTTCTCCCTAAAGTCATTTAAAGCGAGAAAACATAAATGAAATAAAATAAAACCTGTGTGAAAAATTCAAAATTATCTCAAAAATTTATACCAAGTTCTATCACAATCGGTTTGTAATAAACGGGGATATCGGTTTTTTAATATTAGCCTTAAGTAACATTAGACAACGTACTGGGTTTACCGCCAAACGAAAATATCAATATCTCTGCAATCGGTAACCGTAATACTAATAATTCAAAATACTGGATCATTTGTTTTTTCAAGCCAAATTTAACGGTTGCAAGTATATATTCGTTAGCCTAATTATCACAATTTTAAGTAAATTTAAAAAAATTGAACCTTTTAATACTTAAATCTCCGTAACTTCTGAACCTGAATTTTTACAGACATGCGGGTGGTGTCATTTTATTTGGCATCTTAAGCACTACAAACCATGCATTTTTTATCATAATCGTTCAAGACGTTTTTGAGAAATTTGAATTTTTGACGTTTTTTATAGGTTGTTCTGGGGTAAATACCGGTACCCTTAAAAAAATTAAAAAAGCCTGGAAATATCATAGTTTAATACCTAAATGCCAAATTTCATGAAAATCGGACCATTGGTGTCGTCTCTAGCTCTGTTTACATTCACACATCCACAAAAACGGACGGACAAGCACTACTCCGAAAACCATTTTTTTTATTCGGGGAGCACTAAAACGAATATTCCACTAACAACTCAAAGTCGAACATTTTGACGAGAACAATACTTTCTACATATACTATGTAAAGGGGGAGAAAATAAAATGGGAAATTGATAAATTTTTTACGCAATATACTAGAAAATATGCTGTTGTTTTGGCGAATATTTTTTAGTTACGATGTACAAATCATTTACGTCTTACGCAAAATATGTAATGGCTTAAGGCACACAATAAAATATTTTAGGCTTCTAAAATGTTTATAAGGCAGATGGTATTTGACCAATTAGACGAGTGGATGATAAATCAATCAATACCAACTGCAGGTTGAGTGAAACTGAATATCGACGTTTTACACCGAATCACGAATAAAATATTAAAATTTGTCTATTCAATAGTGTTGGCACGCTACAGTAGAAAACTTCAAATAGCTTACAAATCGAACTCTGATGACAATTTATAACACTAGATGAATTATTGTTAAATCCTTAGCTATCAATTGATGCTCACATTTCCGTTGATTGTGCACCAAAAAACAAAGAAGATTCAGTAGTATTTGTACCACGAGCTTATGTAAGTATAAGGAAGCCCAAAGAAAACACGATCGCCGGTCCATCTCGTACTGAAGGCCGTATATGTTGAAGTGGCCCTCGAAACCGACTTCGAAAGCCGCCAAATCACCGAATAGCCAAAGGATGACTTGCATGTGTCCCGGGCGATTTATTTGATCTACAGGCACTTTGAGATGAGCAATAGGATTCTCAGGTCTTTCTACGCTGTAATTGAACACTACGTGCTCATGGATATCAATTATTGGGGTTTTAAAGTTTTCAGTTCATTAAACTAGTAAAATTACAGGGTAGGGCCTAGTCAAAAATTATCTGACCGATTTTAAATCAAATAAATAACGTATATAAAGGTTTATGACATCAAGGCAAAGGCCAATCTTCATACAAACAAAAGCCCTGTAATACCCAGAGAGATTTGGTCTGGGATTTTACATAGCGTGCAAATAGTCTGGAGAAAACGTTGAAACGGCTCGGATGACTTGTGAATAAAAAAGTGAATTAGGCCATTAGGGCAAAATTCAAAAATTTAAATAAAAACCGTTTTAAACTTTCTATTTCATAAACCATTTTTACATTGCTGTTTTTTATTTCATTGTAAAATGTATCCCAATAATTTTGACCAGATTGGATTGAAAAATATTTTAAGTTATCAGATAACACAGTTTTAAAAAGTTACAGTTCCTTGTGGACAAGAGAAATTCTGACGACACGAATGAATGAAGAATCCTCCCAAAGTGCAGAAAACCTATATGAAACTAATTCATCTTACGTTTGGGAGCCTTTGTCAAAGCCCGCACAAATTTCATTTTCACTTATTGCATTTTTTCCATTTAATTTTTCTTCATAAAATGCTTAGCAGGGTGCAAGTAAGTCTCAATTAAAATTTCTTATTTTATCAAACCGATTAGTTTTTAATTATAGTTCAGTCGAATAACAGTAAACTCTCATTAAACTATTAGAATAATTAGATACATTGTCAAAGAGGCAGTCCACTAAGCGACATAATATGTTTAGAGGTTAAATTGGCTTAACCGTCTACCATAAGAATCGGTATACACTTATGCAAATTTGCAGAACAATTTTTAATTCATCGAGACTTACCATGAGGCTGCCTTTCCTAATAAGTATAGGTGGGTACAAGCGGGATGGCTCCCTCGACATTTTAAAAATTACCTATGCTAATCAAATGACCTTTTGTCGGCCCACTGAAAGAATTGTATACCAATTTTGCTTACCTTTGATAGACTATTTCTCCGGATCGATTCAGACACTCCAGAGCTGCAAAGGTGCTTTAGGTGTATTGGATTTAGTCGTATTTAACGTTAAAATTTGAGTACTTTTTATAAAATGCGTGAATTTTAATATTCATTTGTGAAAATTTAAAAAATGAACCAGGAACTACTTGTTTTACGAGTCCTACAGGATTTATGAGGTCGCGTACTTGGGAGTAAATTTCTTCAAGGGCTGCTAACAAAATAAAAAATCAAAGGTGGATGCGCGTTTGCGAAATTTCATATTTCAATTGACTGGTATAGTATAAAATGCGTGGTAATTTGGATTTTACTGAAAGAAAGGAGAAAGAGGGTGATATATTCGTGTAAAATCTACCAGTTTTGGTAAAACAGCATAGCATTGTTTACAATTTAGAATGTAGCTAAAGATAAACGTCTATTACTGGGTTTATTTCACAATCTTTCATTAATGACGACTTCTGTAAAATAAATAAATGAGAAAACCCCGCACTTCAGGCCGCACGTGATGCCAAACATATTTTTCAATCTTCATTTTATTGGCAATTAAAATAACGATTAAAATAAATAACGACATCAATAAACCGCACGTTGATTAAATTTAAATCCTTTTGTTAAAACCAAACCTATTCAGAGTATAAACATGTTTTGTACTCATCACTGTAACAGCACCATTCCTCATCCAGATCTCGGCAAGCAGACACTGCGATGACCGAGCAAGTCTCAGACGACAGCAGTTCTGCTGCGAGTTTAGAGTAATTCAATATCTTTGCAGGAAAGCAGTTTTCTTCGACGTTAGCCACCTCAAGCGAGACAGAATACTCTTAGTTGTTGCACTCATAATCAAACCGTATCAGTGTGATCAACGTTATGTAAAAATACCCCCGTCGCAGCAAACCTGCGTACTCAGCGAATTTCTAAAGGATTAATTTTTATTTGGGAGCTTATTTAATTATGTACAGGAAAATTTTTCAAACATTTTATATGTAATTAATGCAAAAAGTATATTACATATCAATTCAAGAGCTTTAGATATAGGCTAAGGGAAATGATCATGGGAATCACATCGGTATCCATTCCAGCAATATTCTTTTTGTTATTTTTATAATTATTAGTCTAATATTTTTTAATAAGTGTATCCTTGTTATAGTATAAAAATGTAAGCAAACATACAATCAATGATTTTAAATCAGTCAAAATAAAAACAACAAAAAAATAGTCACATGAAAATATTGAATCCAAACATATGATTTATCTTAAAATTTCAATAAACTTGTTGCAGCAAACTTGCATGCTCAGTTAATTTCTAAAGAATTTATTTTTTATATGTGGGTATAATCTACATAAGTTAGGGAAGTTGTTGTTTTGAATATTTTGTGTAAATATTAATCTAAATTAAGTAAATTTTATCATTCATGATCTTATTTCTCAATAATTATTCATATTCTGATAATTTTTAATAAATTTACTTGTTATAGTATATAAATGTCAGCAAACATATTATCAATCTACTCAGATCCAAGAAATAAAAAAAAAATCAAACCATCATATGAACAAATTAAATTCAATCATATGGTTTGTTTTAATATTTTTTAAATCCCATTTTAGGGAAATTGAATGAAAAATTTGGGTATTTCATACCAGAATTTGGACAGTTTATGTCCCTTCAGGGAAAAACAAAAGACAATGTACTGCATTTTGCAGATCCGATATCTCAGTAACCAATTGATGTAGAGTAATAATTCAAAATGCTATATTGTTTATTTTTTTAAGCTGAATTCAATTCTGACCATTAAATTTACATCAAATTAATAGAAATATGTTAAATCTTGAAAATAAATTTTATTTAGTCAAAAAACCCGCCTTAGAGTGTACCGATCTTGCTGGTTTTCGAACTTAAAGTCATGAATATCGCTATAAATGTTTTTTCCAAATTCCATCAAGATCGGACTTTTTTTACGAGAGTTATCGTGCCTACGGACACACACACACACACACACACACACACACACACACACACACACATACACACACACACACACACACACACACACACACACACACACACACATATATATATATATATATATATATATATATATATATATATATACATACCAAAATGAACGAACGTTGTTTTTGGGCTCTAGGGACCTCAAAACGAAAAAATAACATGGTCCCGGGCTTAGGTCTCACCATGCCGCCTACGGTAATAGCTACTTCCCTATAGGGGGGAAGTTCGCTAAAAAGGTGTTATCATACACTCACAAAGTACATGATTTTAATAAAAATTAAAAATTCTGACTAATCTTAGTGGGATTAATTAATTGGGATTAACACGGTGTTCCTAAGTGGGGATTAACGTCCGTACTACTCATAGGACCGTCCTCATAATTGGACCAGTTCGTAAAACTGTTAACCGAGTAAATTGTGGTTCGGATTCCACGTTAAAATATAGGTCCCTTAGTTCTCATTGGCTGTTGAGCTATTAAGTACCAGGTGGACCGAGCCTTGCTCGGTGTTATTTCATGTTTACCAGTTCATCCAGTTACTATAAAATATTTCAATGTCATAAAATTGATAAATAGAAACCTTTTTTATTGCTCCATGGACTCTTCATCCCATTTGCTGTCTTTCCCTTGATGACTGTAAATTCCAAACAGCTGTTATGATTACTTCATTTGTTTACACTTTCCTTGTTTATTTTCGTTGCTATCACGGCAACCCATAAGGCCAATGTTAAAATTTTACAACTTTAAAATTCGATTTATTACGTTATTAGATTTTCTCTGGCCAAGTAATCTGCATAAAAGACGTTTTTTAGTCATAAATTACTTATTTCCAGACTTTGAAGGAAATCTTCGGAGCCGTTTTAGAGATAATTGTGCAAGCAAGCAAGCAAGCATACAAGCATACAAGCATACACGCATACAAGATAACATTGCTCATATAAGAGTATAGGATTAACAGTCCTGTCTAAAGAACATGTCGGCCTTAGTCAGTAACACGACTACAAGATCGCGCCACAATCATACTTTACTCATCTGTCATTCATACTTGGCTTAAAATACTTAGGTAGGTCGCCATTTCAAGTATTGCATCTAATGTATCTAATTTGTATTTTTTGTCGGCTGGTTATAAAACGGTATCGTGTTCGTCTCCTAACACGAAGGTCTTCAAATAGACCCCCTCACTTATTTTTGTTTATCTTACTAAACAAAATAAAGCACGTTGTTTGAAACGTTTAATAATTATTTCCTACGTGAAGAGCCTCTTCGATTGCTACTTTTAAAAACAAATCAATGGACACGATAAGTTGTAATGAGCGAGTTTATTGTTCTTCAACACGCCACGATTGCGTGTGCCACTCACTGAATACGCAGTTAGGGCTATCACCATTAATGTTATACGTCAAAAGTTCACAGTGGCTAGGTCATCAGAAAACCGCTCTTGCGAAATATTGATGGGCGCTGGTTCGCAGATAACCCTTAGAATCTGCGAGAAACTGGCGCACTCGTCTCTAGACCCAAGGGCAAACATTGACTGCAGTGTCTAGGTTTACTAACAAAGCGCTCCACAAAAATGCATTCACTTTTACCAGACAAACAATGACGGTCTATACAGTTTGAAATAAATTAAGAACTAAAATAGAAAAAAATTTAACATTGTATCTAGATTTTTTAAAGTAGCATTTTCTGTACGCCACAGATAATTACACTTTTATGCAAGCATTACATAACGATATTTTATCTTGATACAACAAGTTGTGTTGGTTACAAATTAATAATAAAACTTAAGTATTGCACACACAACGAGTAGTCTCACTACTCATCGACTCTTGAAGTTTAACAGAGTAGAAATAAAGCAATTACCACGATTTTAATTTGATAGATATGATCAGTATCGAAAATAAAATACTGTACATAGAAAAAACTATCCTTTAAATTAAGCGTCCTACAACATAAGGTTACAAGCAAGTTTTGGATGATACAGTGCTTAAACTTATCAAATGCAAGAAAATTTCAGTGCTATACATTTAATTTAAAAATTAAAAAAATATTTTAAACTATTTTTTCTCTTGAAAGATGAACTCTAGGTTTAAAAACGCAATAAAACCCTAAATTAAATAGGTTCTCATTTTCATCCATCGTACATCGCAGTTCATTTAAATCATTCATATCAGATTTAAAGCATAAAACAAAGCAGAGAGAATCATTCCTGGAAATGAAATTTAGCCAATTCTTGGATATAGAATTGCTCTCTTTTTCAGTTATTGTGGTCATTGTACAACAACTAATAAGTAGGGTGCATTGGATGGGTCTGCAGAATATAACACAAACAGAGTGCACTGGATAGGTCTGCGGGATACAGCAAAATTAAGTAGGTTGCAAGGGTTTGCGGGATATAACAAACAACAATTAAGTAGGGCGCATTGGATGGGTTTGCGGGATATAACTACAATTAAGTAGGGTGCATTGGATGGGTCTGCGGTTTACAACAACAATTAAGTAGGGTGCATTGGTTGGGTCTGCGAGATATAAAAAAATTCTACTGAGTAAGTAGGGTGCACTGAATGACTCTGCGAGATCCTCTGACGCTACAAACTAGTCACACCATACTCACGGCCAGGTGTCGCGGCGCCGGCGGTTGTAGCCCTGCGGGTCGTCCCAGCAGAAGACGCCGCTGTCGTCGTCGCTGTCGGCGCCGCGGCGCCGCCCCCCGCCGCCCCCGGGCCGCCCCCGCAGCACGCTCAGGTCCACGTCGGAGCCCACCCACCCCGCCGCGTCGCCGTCCCCCGTCATCCCCGCTGGCACTGTCCACTGGCACTGTCCACTGTCACACTCACTGGCACTGTCCGCTGGTCACACCGACCGCCCGAGCATTACAGTCAGCAGAGGGTCAAGGTCTGACGACGTGCTGAGGGTTGTGTTAAGCCCTACCGCTGGCTGAGAAATAGTATATTTCACTACTAGTCACGAAAGCAGCCCGTTTCGGGACAAGACAGTGTTTTACTTGCGAGGTGTAATCCTCGCAAGTAAAACACTACCGAGCCCCATCGAGTCCCGAAATGGGACTTTTATGACGAGTTTTGAACAATATTTTTCATCACTTGCAAATAAGTAACCGAACTTATAAAAAAATCATCCGACATCTCCTAACTTAGTCGTTTTTCTATAAGCAAACACAATACGGCTTTAGAGGCTATTTTAGTTTAAAGTCAGATGGTTGAACTGACAAAATAGGGACTTTGTTTGTTTGGGTACGGCCACGTACGGAAAAATATTGTTTGGGTACGGAAAAACAATGTTTGGGTACAGAAAAGTAATGTTTAGATACGGAAAAGGCAGCTGATCGTGATTTGTTTTTATGTAAGGAAATCGAGGATTTTCGTAGATCTCAGCTGTACGAGAACAGGCTCTATTCGTATTCACAGTGATGAAAAATAAATCGTGTCACCTCGAGTATGTAAACCACGCCACTCAATAGAAACACGATAGGATTTGATTAGAATTCAGTAGTAAGTAAAAAAAGTCGTCTAAGTAAAAAAGTCGTCTATCGTTGGTAATGGCTTAATCCGATGCTAATGGAAGTCATCGAGACATTTTCTTGCTCTCGGATTTTCGTTGAACAGTCTAGCTTCCTGCTTACCTTCAGGGGGCGCAGCTTTATTGCTTTTGTCTTATTTGTAAACTTTATGAAAGGGGAAAGTTATCATTAATTAATTAATTTTTAAGAGTCCTAAAATAATCGAGGGAAACTAATGAAATACTGACATAAAACACATTCAAAATTATTATAAAATTAAGAACAGCTAAAGCAATGTATATACTACATCTTACAGCTAAAGCATTTTACTGCTTGAAAACAAATATTGATTCCGTTGGACGAGTTTTATTCTAAAAGAAAAAATGTGGGCAGGTCTAGTTAAGCTGAGTGGCAGTGGTTATCAACTGAGTTGACAAGGTTTATAGGATACTGTCTGAATGTCAAGCGTCACCTGAATTGATCTACGTGGTTATGTCGGGTATTCTTATCATCAGAAGTGTTTGTTAAGCTGCGTATCTATATTTATTAATAATCATCTTGAGTGAATCTAATGACATAACGCGTATTTTTTTGTGTGAGACATTTTATATATAAACACATGTTATTCACTTTTGTTCTTTGTCTTCGTAATTTTTGGCATTAATCTGTATTAATTAAAAAAATTGTATTTATATTTACGTTGATTTATTTATCAAGCAAGCCTTGAAGGTCTTGCGTCGATGATTAGTGTTGGTGTTAGGGAAGTGTAGACGGTACCAAATATAAACTATCAACCAACTGTTTTTAAATATATATAAACATCATTGAAATAAAATATATTATTTAGACAATCGTTGTTGTTTTCTATTCCCTTTCGATCGAATGACCGTAGACAAGACAGGACAACGTCTAGCGGGTCAGTCAGTTAAGTAATTTTAATTGGAATAAATTGTTTATGTGGTGTTTCTGTTAATAAAGATAGTAATTATGTAATGGAGATATCAGTTATCATAAATTTTCTGTCGAATTTGGATTCACAAAACCACAAAACTAAGAAAAATAAAATTCTCCACCATGTGACCATAAATCAGAATAGTAAAAAAATTATTTTTGCCCAGAGGAATGATATATTTCGCACAAAAATTATTTGTAGGGTTGAATATCTTAAGATGACTTCCAAAAACAACAACTATTACCAAAACAATCACACGCACTCAGAGAAGACAAAAGGTACCCCAAAACTAACGAAATAACCTATTCTCACTCTTGAGACACTTCATAAAAAATCACAAACTCTAAATCCACACGGATCTCACTAGCTAATCCGACACCACCGACTGGTCGAGGGCAGAAAACGGACTGAGCTTCGCGAGAGTGTGGGGCGCCTTGTAGTCTATCCTGCGGTACAGGGCGGCCTCCAGGCAATGCCAGGGTCTCAGGGTGACCGTCGCCGACCGCTGGCACGTCACCCACTGGCGTCTGACTAACGGGCTTCCACTGACGACGACGGCGAAAAACTGCAAGGACTGCTTTGTACGGTGTGAACTTGACCGGTATCCGAGTTTTGGGAAATGGAAGTTTTGAGAACGATTCATGCAACGGGTATACGAGGTACAATCAAAAAGTTCCCGGAATGAATTTTTGTAGACATATAGCGCGATCGCCAGCGGGACATTTGTCTTGCAGTAGTTGGTACGACTTCTAGGGAGGGCATATCGGTAGTGGTGGCATAGCTGACTTGCAGCATTGGAAAGCGCTTTTCGTGTACCTGCAAGTCGACGTTGTCGGATTTTTGAAAATGGCATTTCGTGAACAGCACATGAACATTGCTCTGTATTCAACTTTAAAAATCATCTTCATCGCCTCTTCTCCATAAGCTTGAATTAACAACTCGAGAGTATCACTGGGTGATGTTCAAAGTTAAACACAGGACAATGTTCGCGCGCTGGTCATGAAATGCCATTTTCAAAATTCGACAATGTAGATTTGCAGGAACACGAAGAGGGCTTTCCAGTGCTGCACTACGGAAAGTTAGCTATACCCCCACTACCGATATGCCCTCCCTAGGAGTCGTACCAACCACTGCAAGCCAAATTTCCCACTGGTGATCGCGCTATATGTCTACAAAAATTCATTCTGGGAACTTTTTGACTGTACCTCGATGCTTCTTGAGTCTCTGGAACTGAAGAAGCCCACGAGGTCTTCATACGCGCAGCCCGGCCATCTCTGACACATGTACTTGACTCATTAGGAAACAATACAAAACACATATTCTGTAAATAACGTGTTTTTGATTTTCAGCAACTTTTCGTCTTAGACACCATGCTTGTAAATTACCCTAGGATCCAATCAACAATTCACTAGGGTCTGAGCCTGAGCTTTGGTTATCAACATTATTTGTTGTTTTTGATTCCACAAAGGAAAAACATAAACTACTCCGAGATCAGTATCTATTGGAAAGAAGCGGTGTTTAAAAATCAGAATCTTCATTATGAAATAAAGAGTAAACAAATAGAAGTTCAGAGTGGAATCTCTAAGGTCCTTCTCTTGAAGAAGGTTAGATTCAAACAACGGCTAAAAATCAAAAAACTAGCCGACACATACAATCGCACACAGAATTCAGACAAAATCATAAATTTGTGAAGTTTGTCTGACTGCATTTCGACCGATTTCCTAGACCAACTTCTACAACAATTTCGCCTGCGGCCTCGTTCTCTAGACGCTGGGCTGGACGGGCGTTTCGTGCGGGGAGGACCTCGCCCAGCGCCACACCCTCGCGTCACATCACATCACATCACATCGCATCACATCACATCACATCACATCGCATCACTGACGGACGCCCTCGCGTGCCGTCGCCGCGCACGCACCACACACATCACCATACTCGCGATGGCCATGAGATACCGAAGCTTCCCGTACCAGTGACGTAGGTACGGCGCCGGCGGGAGATCAGGGGGTATGATGTGCGGTACGATACGTATCGTATCGCCAACGATATTCAATCCAGTATCGGCACATAGACACGTTATTTTCGAATTTTTATATGAAATCCGCTTATTTCTTAACATATTTTAATAAAATTTGGTTTGTGGCTTCATCTAATTGAGATCTACTTGATTAAGGTCTAAAATTCCCCATTTTACACACCTCCGATATGTATCGTATCGCCATATCGCATATCACTCACAGAAAAACAGATTTGTTGGAACAACAAAAACATTTGCAGATATACAACCTGCAAATACTTTTTGCTCGGTTTACCAATGTTTTTGTTGGAATAAAAACAAAATAGATTTGTTGGAGCAACAAACCATTGGTATAAACCGAGCAAAAAGCATTTGCAAATATACAACCTGCAAATGTTTTTGTTGTTCCAACAAATATATTTTTCTATGTAGTGTAAACATCGACGCGACGGAAGACAATCTCGTTAACCCCCATTATTACGTTGAAAATCACGAGAAAAACGCCTTTTAACTTTGACAATGTCACGAACAGGCGTGAAAATCAAATTATACATATAATTTTTTACGGACTGCGGGCAAGCGATGGGAGAAAAGCGAAATGTAAGAGTGGGCAAAAAGATAAAGTGGGAATTTGCCGTTACCTGACGGTGTTAAATTTGCAAAATATTAGTCTTATACCATTGACTTTACTTCTAAAGTCAATGCTAATACTTTATTCGACTTTATATCTACTGTATAGATGTCATTTTAGTCTAATTCTTAGATAGTCCATTTTTTCCCGATCATGTCAATTACCTCAATTAAGTTAGTCAACCTTCACACCAATTCTGCTGTAAAATACTTCGCACACTCCCATCTAGTGATCGTAAAGGAAAGCAAACAACTCATTGATAACGAGTCTTGCAGTATGCGCGCCTCCATACTCCATTCACACTCGCTCGCTCGGAGGTCAGAAGGCAGCGCTGTCTAACGGTCTTCAGGTACAACTTGCGGAAGCAATGACGACTCACGGCGAATCGAACATTAAAATTCTTCCCTCAGTTTATGACACGGGAGGAATCGAGGAATCCCGCCGCGGTCTCAACGCGATCGAACGGTTCAGGGGAAACCGATACTGACGGTTGCCGCTGGGAACCCCGGCGGGCCTCATGTGGGGGACGGTGAACCTTGGGGTACCCCCCCCCCAACTGTCATAGGCGTCGCGTGAACCAAAATTTTGGGGGGGGCACAACTGACCGGGGGGCCTGGGGGTATGGAATATCCCTCAGACAATCGGGGGGGTCCGGGGGCCCTCCCCCGGAAAATTTTGGGTTTTAGCGAATTTCCTTAAAGGAATAAGCTATTACGGTAGTACTCATGGTAAGAGTTAAGTCCGAGACCATGTTAACTTTTCATTTTGGGGTCCCCAGAAGCAAAAAACACCATTCGTTCGAATTTATATATATATATATATATATATATATATATATATACATATACGTGTGTGTGTGTGTGTGTCTGTAAACACGATAGCGGCCGTAAATATGGTCCGATCTTAATAAAATTTGGTACAGACGTGTATAGTGGTAATCACTCGGACGAGTTCGTGAAATAGCCCGATCGGACCACCGGAAGGGGGGGTAAAGGGGGGTAAACCCCCCCAAAAATGGGTTTTTTTAGTTTTTCTCATAGAAACATAAAATTTGTCAAATTTTTGTTGGCACCATTGAATTCAGCTCAAAAAAACAAACAATTTAGTATTTTGAATCACTGCTCTATGTCCATTGGTTACCGAAATACTGAAAGTGGTAAACACAGTACGTTGTCTCAATGTTAACCTTATGGGAAATAAGTAAAATTCTATATCTTGCTTATTTCTCAACATATCTTGATAAAACTTGGTAAATGGCTTCTTCTAGTTCAGATCTACTAAATATTGAATTAAAACCAACCAGTTTAAACATACCTGTAGCAGCAAACCTGCATACTCATTCCCCATTTTATTCTTATGGAGCTTAAAAAAACATGTAAAATCTCGCTATGTTGGATTAAATATGTTGTTTTGCATTTGAAATTCGCTGAGTATGCAGGTCTGCTGCAACGGGGGTATTTCATACTCAAAAGTCGGGTTTTAAGCCTTAAAATCTGCAAAATATACGACACTAAAAACCTTAGTTTTTTACGATTTTCAAAGTAAATTTGCGGGAAAAGTTCCACTACATACTACCTAGATTTTTAACACATGATTGTTGAAGAATGTTTACCTAAAAACCACTGCAGTTATTGTTTTCTATGTTAAGAAAATAGGCGGTCAAAAAATAACTCATATTCACGATTCCTACTTTCCTGGCCGTTTCATTGCCATTAATGTCATTCAGGCACTATATAGGCGCACAGCGCACAGAGTGACCGACCTTCGCCCATTCAAAGAACGGGCCTACTCAACGAATGTATATCTCGTCATCCAACCTCTTTTTTAGCCAAATAATTAAACTCATATCAATCGAATGTAATAATGATTAAATATAAAAATACAAGGGAATTTGAACGATTGATGTGGTAAAAATTAACATATAACTTTAAAACGACTGGTTTAAATTACTTTTGAGTATAGAAACGACTTTAGAGAATGGCAGAAAATAATTTTTATTTTGCTTTTTAATGTTGTTCGGCGTCTACAAAAATAAACGTTTTTATATTGGGGGGGGACGTGCCCCCCCGTGCCCCCTCCCCCCCGCGACGCCTATGCCAACCGTGTTGCGGGGATCTCTTCCAGGAGGTCTCAGGCTCAAGGTGTGACGTCATCACAAGAATGAAAATTTAAGCCGGATTTTCCAACAATATTATAAGTAATAGCACTGACTTTAAATACTTTAGCCAATAATAATAAGTATATGGCAAGCATCCATATTTTAATTTATAACTAAGATATGAATGTAGTGGGAAGTTTTTTTTATATTTACCAGTCTAATACTGTATTCGACTTTTATCTACTGTATGAATGGCATTTTAGTCAAATCCTTAGATAATCCACTATTTACCGGTTACGTCAATTTGCCTCAATTAGTTAAAATTTTGGAGTTGCACCGCATGTTATTAAGTTTCAAGATTGTGCCTAAGAATGCGACTTTGCAATTAATTATAATGTACACAGTATGACAATCACAGAAATGACGTATACCCGTTAATGTTTGCTTAACGTGAATTTGCTAATAAAACACCAAAATTGAATACACTACATTGAAGAGCCAACCCACACACTGCAGAACTAGGCGGCGTGGTGGAGTGGTTAGTGGCTGTAAAGAAGACAAATCACTCAAGGGTCATTTCACTGCGTGCATAATACACGATGGGCGGGCGGCAAGTGGGGCAAACATCGATTGCGGGACAATTCAGCATTTTGAGGGCAAGATATAGTATATTACGTTACTAGGCTGGAAAGTACTGATTTTCTGGACGAGCATGACAGTTCCCGCGCGAGCGAAAGCGAAAGCGAAAGCGGGATTTTCATGCCAGTACAGTAAAACTTACCGGCTAAGTAACGAACGATACTTTTCATCATACTACTCAGAAAAAAAACATACAGAAAAAAATACTCATACTACATACAAAAAAAAAAACCATTTCAACTAATGTATCTAAAATGTACTTTCAATCATAACGTAGACCTTGCATAAACTAATACGTTACTCAATCCATCAAACCTAATCTATATCATACAAAAACATTTGCTACTGCTTCCAGTGCTGCCACTACATTCCTCTAAAAAGGAACCAATAAACAAGCATTAAACGTCGGTTTGCTGCAAATCAGCTGATTGTTTACTTCCGTGTTTCCAGCCTATGACGGCAATGGGTAACTTTCGAGCCAACAAAAAGGAACAGAAAACAGATTTTTCTGAGTCAGAATGACGAAAAAATTGTTTCAGAGGCCTCAAGCAAAGAGGGTGGTGTTTTCAGATCGAATTCCGCCTTTTATTATTTATGATATAAGTGTTATGATATAATTTTATTTACCTTTCTAAAGTACGATCAAATCTTTATCAATGCATAATTCAAGAAAGCAAGAGTGGAAAATCGTAATGATCGTACACAGTGTAAACCCGAACCCGATAAAACCTTTGTATACTCCGATCGCGAATTTGAAATATTCAGCAGTAGGGAGTTCCGGGCTTTTATCTATCACCTAATTCAAATCCAATAAACCGGTTCTTTCAAACAAAAAGCCGCTTCGGACACCGACTTGCTTTCGAACTGGTGAGTTTTGGTAATACGCTTTAAATTAGGGCCCTGAAAACCAGAGCAGCTTTACAAATCACTTCCGCTTTCCGACTTCCTGTTTTTAAACAAGTTGTGAAATCTAAGATTATTTGATCACAGAAGTAACTGTCGTTAGTTGATTGAGCAATACTGAATTTCCTTAAATAAATCTTCTACTCGAGGCCAACAATTGAAGGTGCTCCTAGCAGTGCTTATAGCAAAGGGTTCTAATTTTAATAAATTAATTCGATAGAAATAAACACGTTCACTAAAGAGGATACTTCCTACTATTCATAATAATAATAATAATAATAATCGAGGATAATTATTACGCATAATCCATTAATTAAGTGACAAAATCGTAATCCAAAACTACAACGATTAAAGCGAAGTCAGTCAGTCTAACCTTGCATATTTTTATTACATTTTTGCGATTTAATTATGTACAGCCACAAATGACGTTTTTCAAGAGCTTATCAAACTTATCAGTCTTCTTCTTCGACCGTTATACAGTATATCTAATCTCAAGGTAGATAGAGAAATGTTTGTCAGTTTTTACACCTTTATTGTAACTAAATTTTTCCAAGTCCCTTCGTATATCCTTGGAAGAGTTCGGTAAGTTTCGCCCTCATAAACCTTTCATTAATCTTATGACAGTGGTCCATGCGATCGATTTCCTAGCGATGCAAAATATTGCTTCAAGCCTTAAAATAAACATCGCTGAAATCTTCCATATCATCAGTTTCAACGTAACTAATAAAAATTCTAGACGCTGTGGATATTTCCAATTCAAATCAGGCGGTTAAATGATCTAAGTCATCTTTATTCAAACAGACGTCTGGCCCGAGCCGTTTCTATATCCCACCTACTCGACTATATAGCTAGTAATACCTTGTTGGCTATAGTTAGGAAAAAACATGATAAAAAATCGTACAAACTCTCTAAACTGCGATTTGATTTCCTTTCTTATCTGAAATTGTCTCAGCGTTATGCAACAGTTTTCACAATTTCTCGTAGAAATATTACAAATTTCCACGTTTCAAACGGAAACACCGGTCGTAAAACTAGTTCCGTTTATGACGTCCCCGAAGGTAAAAACACACGACAATATCGTTCCGCGGACGAACGCGGTTGCCACACCTGCGGGTGACGTCACACTGAATCATGCAGGAATGGAATGTCCCCAATAAATGTTGGTCAGGGCCCAGGCCAGTCGGTTATATAAGCCTCTGACCATCCCCTAGAGCCTGCGGGAGTCCTGGAGCGGTCTCACGCCACTGTCCACGCAATGTTGCATTCCTCAGCTTCCTCAGATGTCTCCAAAGCCATGGTCAGTGACGTCTGCGAGATCCCCGGCATCCGATCCTGGCGTTCTCAAATCTGAGGCTTCCATGGTTACATAACAATCAAGTACCTGGTGGACCGAGCCTTGCTCGGTGTTATTTCATGTTTACACCAGTTCATCCAGTTACTATAAAATATTTCAATGTCATAAAATTTATAAATATAAACCTTTTTTATTGCTCCATGGATTCTTCATCCCTCTTGCTGTATTTTCCCTTGATAGCTGTAGATTCCAAACAGCTGATATGATTACTTCATTTGTTTACACTTTCCTTGTTTATTTTCATTGCTATCACGGCAACCCACAAGGCCAATGTTAAAATTTGACAACTTTAAAATTCGATTTATTACGTTATTAGATTTTCTCTGGCCAAGTTATCTGCATAAAAGACGTTTTTGAGTTATAAATTACTTATTTCCAGACTTTGAAGGAAATCCTCGGAGCCGTTTTTGAGTTAATTGTGCAAGCACGCATGCAAGCATACAAGTATACAAGCCCGATAACATTACTCATATAAGATATAAGATTTATTGTCTTATCGTTTGAGTTTTGAGTGGAGACAAGGCATAACAGGGTGGAAAATAGTGTTCTTTAGACTGCAACTTGATTTAGATTTTCACGAATAACAAAATATCCAAACTAAAATTCTCAGATAGCTGACATCTCTTTTGCTGCTAGCATCCCTAAGACGAAAAATCCACCGGGCATTGCACGCCTGTTGTGAATGAAAGTGAGATGATCGGATTTCACGTGTGTAATAGGACAGAACCCTTAAATCAATATATATAAAGAGTTGTTTGTTGGTATATTTCGGGCTACAGCCAAAACTACAAGTCGTAGACACTTGATCTAGGTGTCAAATTAAAGCTTGGAATCTCAAGATATGCACTATGGTGGTTTGGTTTTGATATCTTTAAGGGCTTTAGGCACAGTATCGTCCGAAAGGGAACCATGTCAACGGTTTTGGAAGTTTTTTTAATAGTTACGACGGTTACTATTTTTGAAATAGCTACTATGGTCACTAACGCAGAATAAGCACTGAGAAACAACAAGCAGAAAATAATCTCCCGGGCAAAGCCGGGGTTATCAGCTTGTATAACATATTACTGACAAAAAAATAGGTCGAAGGCCTCACAGTGTAAAATAATTCGCCAAATAACAATAACTCCAAACTAAAACTCCTAGATAGCTGACATGTCTTTGCTACTAACAATCCCAAGACGTGAGACCCACCGGGCATCATCACGCGCCTGATGGTAATGAGTGAGTTAGATGATCGGATTTCTCGTATGTAATAGGACAGAACCCTTAAATATCCTATACTCTTATGAGCAATGTTATCGTCCGTTCTTGTATACTTGCTTGCTTTCTTGCTTGCACAATGATCTCAAAAACGGCTCCGAGGATTTCCTTCAAAGTCTGGAAATAAGTAATCTATGACTCAAAAACGTCTTTTATGCAGATTACTTGGCCGGAGAAAATCTATTAACGTAATAAATCGAATTCAAAAGTTGTAATATTTTAACATTGGCCTTATGGGTTGCCGTGATGGCAATGAAAATAAACAAGGAAAGTGTAAACAAATGAAGTAATCATAACAGCTGTTTGGAATCTACAGCTCAAGGGAAAATACAGCAAGTGGGATGAAGAGTCCATGGAGCAATAAAAAAGGTTTCTATTTATCAATTTTATGACATGGAAATATTTTATAGTAACTGGATGAAGTCGTAAACATGAAATAACACCGAGCAAGGCTCGGTCCACCAGGTACTAACATAAAATTGACAAAAAAGATAGGTCGAAGGCCACGCAGGGATGAAATTTTAGGCCGAGTAACAATAATTCCAAACTAAAGCTGACATATCTTCGCTACTAACATGCCCAAGACCGGGCACCGCGCGCCTGCCGGGAGTGTAGTGAGAGTGAGATCGGATCTCACGGGCCGACCGGGCACGCGGCGCGGCGCTCCAGTGACCGACTGACGATAACAATCGTGGATCGTATCGGGAGTCTCATCGTATCATCGTATCAACAGTCGCGTGAAGGGGACGTATCGAATCGCACGGACGTGCCGATCGTCATTTATCTCTCTCTACGTGATACGGAATAGAAGAATCCTCCCGACTTGATAGTGTCTGGAATGCAAATCAAATCAAATCAAATCAAAAATGTCTTTATTTCCTTACATTACATAAAATATATACATTAAAGGGTTTATTTGAAATAATAAGTCCCACATAGGTCAATGACCTGTGCGTAGAACTGAGTCTTCTCAAGAAAAAAAAAACTATTAGCACCCAATTCCACTTACATTAAAGTTAGAAACTAAAGACTAATTACATATTTGCAAAAAAAAAACATTATTAGGTGACAGCACAGACAGAGCGATAAAATATAAAAACAAGAGATTTCTGACTGCAGTAACAATTTTAAGACAGAAAAAAATGATTTAGAAATGAGATATAATGTACGAAGTTAATGTTTTAACTATAAAAGAATATTTTTAAGGGATTTTTTAAAATTTGTATTAATTATAACTATGGTTTGTCGTAATCGGATCAACTTAGACGGACAAGGTAGTCAAATGTCAAGTCAGTCAAGCAGTGTCATAAATAGAAGTCAGTAGTTGTTCCGAGTTTTGTGCGCCTATCTCTAAAAGCCATGCAGTGACCCGCCTCTTGTACACATTCCGTGAAGCCCCCAGGTTTCTTATCTCCGGCGGGACATTCCGGTACAAAATATTAGCAAGAAAAAATGCGTTGGTTTTATTTACTGACTTGATCGTTTTGGGGATTTGTATGCCGACGTTTTGCGAATTTCTTGTGGCGTAGGGATGGTTTATTGGAGTGATAATTAATTCGGAGTTTAGATGCAGATACAGAAGAACTGATTTAATAAAAAGCTGTCTAATGCTTAACAGACCAGATTCTCGAAAGAGCAGTTCAGAGGGATATTGTCTAGGTTTTCTGAGACCGGCTTTAATTATGCATTTTTGTATTACTGCAAAAAAAATTGTGTACCTTGATTCGGTAGAGTGTTAGGTACAAAGTTGAAAGAAATCAACTGTATAAGATGTTAGGAGGGACTGAGGAGAGCCGATCATTAAACGATCACATTATCTGTTCAGTCATTTTCGGAGCTCTTCTCGACTGTGAAGCCTTTCCGTCCACCGTACGTCAACGTTCGGTTAAACTTGGTAATTTACCTGATGTATGCTATGGGAGTTTGTTATGGAAATGATCAGATCAGTATAAGCTAAGTGTGGGACCAATGTTTTAAATTAAAGCGAAAATTTTAACGTACGCACTATTGAGTACTACGTTCACAGGACCATCCTCATAATTAGACCAGTTCGAAAATTGTAAACAAGGTGAAATTGTGGTTCAGGTCCCACGTTAAAATGTAGGTCCCTTAGTTGCCATTGGTTGTTTGACTATAAATTAACAGTCCTGTCTAAGGAACATGCCTTAGTCAAAACAAGTCTGTATAAGATCGCGCCACAATCATCCTACACTCATCCTTCACTCATATTTCGGTTAAAATACACAGCCAGTGCCGCGTCCCGGTCTTAAGAGGTATATCAAAAATACAGTATATATATACGAGCTGATTAGCTCATTGCCTTTGTTTTATGTGCGATACTTTCGACTCTTTGAAAGTCGGGCCTAAAATTAAATTCCGTTTGACTTCAAACGATTAAAGTAACCAAGAATAACGATGTGTATACAGCAAGAACAAATATTTAAGAAAACCTTAAGAGGAGGCAAGTTCCAATGATAAACTATTGGAAACAACATGTCTGTCCAACATCAAAAGCTTGTTCTTTCCCAATGCACTGTGTGTTAGTGTCTACAATCTGTGAGGTTTTATGCTTCACAACAACAACGCTGATTTTATGACTAGCTGTAAACCTCCATGTGCATCCATACACCAGAACAGAATGATAGCGATTCGTAATGCCTTAAGAAATAATGACAAAACAATTTACAAAGAACTGTGTGTGAAGTAAAACTGAGTCTACAAAAGATTTTAAGCACATTTGATGTGAAAAAAATCGTATTCTATCAAGTTTGCCTGTTTTCTTCTGAAGGTCTTATATGCATATTCTTGACCTATATGTGGGTAAGAGCGGTGTCGTGTAAAATCCACGGAAATATTTTATAACTAAGACTATCGAGCTCTATTATGTGATGTATTTTACACACTACAAACTCGTGTATATAGATTAAATCGATAAATAAAGATAAATTGAAGTATTATTTAGACTCACAAATTGACATTTTCGTTAAGAACAACATTAATATTAAAATACAACGATGTGAAAAAATAGCAATTTGGATTAAAATGTGACAATCGTTGAGCTGTTGAACATTGAATGCCGAAACTGTCTTCAAAAGAGCCATAGCCTTGGAAAACACTTCATTTAATGGAATCTCCCTCTTTCCCTTATCAGGCAAATGTGTCGGCAAACAGAATATTATCAAGAGGTAACTTAGACGCCTACGATAATACTGATAAAGTTTTTAAACAGATAGGTATTATTTAATATTTAACTAGTAAACCTGTTGCTCGAAATCGAGCAATTGTTATGTATTGATTTCAAAACAAAAATAATTATGGTTCAGTATTCTACAAATATTTGATTAATTATATGGTTGAACTTCCTGTTATACTGAAATTTTTTACAAAAACTTTTTAATATTAAATTTTTTGTGAATACTCAGTCATCTTTAAGGAGATGTCCATGTTTCGCGGCCCTAAGTAGCGTATGATCCTTCTTAATCTCAAACCGAACTAAAATGGTTCAATAAATCTACTTATAATCATTGTTAAGTCTGTTTCTTTTTTTTATTTATATTCATATTTATAAAGTTTATTCAAAAGAATTTATTTCTCCTTTTAGTGTTTTTCTTTGGAATATAAACATATGTAAATATTAATATTTTCACACATGTGATTCAAAATAAATGTTTTTAAAACTGAATTCTGACATTACGATAATAGTTTATTTATTTACATCTTCCATCAACTGAAATGCCTCCAGCTCTACATGCAATGGTTTCAATTCCATTAACAACATATGGCTTAGCTGAAAAACTTTGTTTGCTCCAACCAGCTGCTTTATTTGAAATTTCTATTCCCATGTTAAATCTTATGGACTAATACGAAACTTTAAGAGCGTCTAGGGCTCTTCCCTTTGGTCACACCTTTTTAAATTTTATTTCCTGCAAAACTTCACGCCAAGCTCTTTCCAATGACACCAAAAACATGAAAATCGGTTCAGTAGTTTAGGAGGAGTCTTTGTAACAAAAAAACTGCTCGTGTATTAAATAAGTATAGATGTATAGCCCTCTTGATAAATATTTAACTTTGTTCAGTAGACCGGATTACTGGACATAAAAAATACATAAAATATTCAATTAAATTAATTTCACTATTTACTGGCACAAATTATGACTGATTTATTGTTTTACTTCATCATTCTTTGTGCTCAGTAGGTTTTTTGTTTTGTTTCTAAATCACTGTGCAATTTAATGATTAAATATGACCTCCAAATCTTTATCACCGTACAGAACAAACATATTAATTTTCTCATTAGTTTTACATCTAACCCTTTTAAATTATAAATGTGAAAGTATCCTACTTTTTTTATATTATAAATGTGAAAGTATGGATGTTTGTGTGAATATCTGTCTTTCAACCACGTGAAAATTACTGGACCAACTGAGCTGAAATTTTGCAGGAATTGAGCCACTATATCAGAAAAGCACATAGACCTATTCACTTCCTTAAAATCCCCTCGGGCCGCCCCGTGAACGCTTCTATGTTTACATTTTAGAGGAATATAAACATTCAAATACCGAAGTGTAAACAGCTGTGAATACTAAAATTAGACAGTTCAAAGAGCAGAAGTAAGATCAGCTGTAATTTTCATCGTTAGCGAAGCCACGGGCAACTGCTAGTAGTATATAAACCGTCATAACCACGTAGAGAAATTTAATTAAAGACTATCAAAACTTATACCTCTTTCAAAAAATTTATAGCTGATACCTCAACACTAAGGTACACTCCCCCACTAACGTGCACTGACACACACGCACGTGCGAACGCGCCACTCGCACGTCAGTACGACAGACTGGTGTACGGACCGCGCGGCGCGGAGGGTACGACGCGACTGACAGCAGAGAGAGCGTCGCAGCGCGGTCCGTCGCCTTGGCAACGGGGGGCCGAGCCTGGCACGAGGAAGGGATCGAGGAGTGTTACTGAGACCTTTTGTGTGGTCAAGTAATATCGTTATACAGTGTATAAAAAAGTCCGTCCCCCCTCTTTAATTTTTTTGTTATTAAAAACAACTCTGGGAAAAATGTTATTAAATGAAACAGTTGTCTCTTTTGGTGATATTAAAAATGTTGGTAATATTAAAAATTTTAAAATCCCCCATTTTTGGGGGACACTCAACATTTGTAATATCACCAAAAGAGCCCACTTTTTCATGTAATGACATTTTTCTTAGGGTCGTTTCATTTTCAAGTCACCAAAGGTGAATTAAAACTCCAAACGTCCTAGACGCCATGTTTTAAGGATGTGTTATATTCAAAACTTTGACAAGCTGTCAATTTGGATAGAAACACGTTAGAGACCTCCAACTTTCACCATTCATCTACTTTTTGAAAGCTCTTTAAAATGAGGGGTCACTCAAAAGAGGTTTGCATTTGAAAATTTTGAGTTGCCCCCAAAATCCCCCATTTTTGGGGGACACTCAAAAATTTTACTAATAATTTGGGTTGAGTTAGTTTCATTCCCCAAAGGTTAATTGTTTGTCTACCCAAACAAAAAGATTAAAGAGGGGGGACGGACTTTTTTTACACACTGTATAATTTAATAAGCCAAGATTGAAAATAAACTTCAAATTTTACAGGTTACAGAAAGTTTGTACTAGAAGGGAGGGGATAACAAAATCCAATTTCGGGATTTTTTTAGAGATTACAAGTTTTAAATCGTATTAGAAGAGAGTCGTAGCGAAACAATCCGTGAATTGTTGAACTAACGCTAGCGTACATTTATATACTAAACGGTACAAAAGATACAAAACATGTTTATCGGCTATTATTTAAAATGTTTGAATATAAAATAGTGACCACAATGAGAGTTAAAATAACTTCAAATCACGAAAAAATTCGAAAAAATTAATAAGTTAGTATGCGAATGGAGCTCGAAATGAAAATATAGTACGGAAAGCTCTACTTATATTACTTCGGAAATTTACATTTCCAGTAGGCCTACTTACAAGAGTAAGACATAGTTTTTGTCTGAAATATCACATTGATCAAGTAAAATTATGAATTGGATTGCCAAACCAATTAATTACTGATAGAAACCTTGGTCAACGTGCTACTGAATAGGTTTCCTCTGATATCTAAATGCTGAGCAAATCACTAATCATAAAATAGATTACATTCTTCCGGTGGAAAAATTGCATTGATGAATGAACTGTATTACATAACTTCTAAAAATATCGGTTGGATAATAGGTTGTTGCTTATCATCGTATAAAGGGTTAAAAATAAAACTGAGTTGAGATAAAACATGTAAAGTATTAGGTAATTTTTTTTTATCACAGAGAAGAACAATTTACTATCAATAAAACTATCTTCTGAATCCAAGGGACTATTCCATACTCCGGTCACCCAATTTCTATGTTTCCATAACAACATTAAATCCTTAAGCGGTAAGGATGCTGTTTTATAACGCTAATCAATGACAAACTGCTCCCCTTACAATGCTGGTTTACTGTTTTACATAAACTTTAAAATCTATCACTTAACCAAGTTTAAAAATTTATTTTCGGTTAGGACTTCCGTTAGTTTTTCTGAGAAGGAGCCTCTTACATTCACAAATGTACAAGGCAATTTAACATGAAAGTAATTTTAAAAGATGGAGTCCCTACATTCAGTTGAAGTCCCAACAATCAAACGAAATAAACCGAAAATGAACATTTTTCATGCCCTTCACGATAAATCAAATGTAATAATTATTCCTGTTGAAAAAATTGTTCCTCCCACTTTTTGGGGGGAAATAATTTAGTGGTCAAAACTTTTCTTCCTAATCTAATAGTGCGAAGTAAAGTCCGTCTCAATTAATAGGAAAAAAAATGTGAAAATGGGGCTTAGGGAATGAAACTTGGAGGATATTTCGTCGGGTCCACCATGCTCGCCCTTTTCTCGCTCCCCCTCCCAAACCCAAACCTCAAATCAGTTTATATTTCTTTTACATTGATGTGTATTGCACAATTTGGTACAGGTTGGTATATATTTACCCGCTTTAGGAAAAACTGCACTTAACTACTGAGCTATTTATGAGACTTTTATTGCACTTCTTCGTTCGGAATAATACGTATATACGATGGAAATTAAAAAAAAACTTTATTTTCTAACAGCTGGAAAACGAGTCTGAAACCAAACCAGTGTACTTTTTATGTAAAAAACTCTCTCCCAATAAGAAGCCATACTAAAACATCGATAACATCTTGATTAAATCGACAAAAATGGATAACAATCAATTTTATTCAATCAAAAGTTCACAGTATTGTCTTTCCATCCATCACAGCAGATTCCAAACAAAAAAACGGTTTCATCCACAATATTCATCAAATTTACCAAATCTTCCAATTCAACTCGACTCACACAGAATGAGTTTCAGCGAGGACTACAACTCACAAGTCGTCGAACACAGATTCGTCCATGGCACTGGCGGTTTCGTCTATGAACTTGGACACCTCCCCGGGTTTCTTGTTCCACCGGTCGTTGCCAGGTGGCGTGGGGGTGGCGGGCCACCACTGCTGTTTCTCCGCCGCCACCGGGCTCTCCTCCCGCAGCCTGGAGGAGAAGGAGGGTGGCATACCACTGCCTAGGGAAGCGCCATTTTAGATATTTTGTGATATTAGTTACTTCCTTATTAGTTACAAAGAAATATTCGTCGATAAACCAGGTTTTCAGTTTTCTGTTTTGAGGACCTTCGTCTAAACAATGAGCCTTACTGATAAAAACCTGTTAAAAGTAGTTTATATCGACTGAAAAAAATATATGCTTAGTTAATGTTGTCACAGTTATTATATTAAATAATAAAATGAAATTTCCTACGCAAAACTTGTTTTAAAACAATCACAACAAATAGACGTATTTAAATAGTTTTAAAATTATTTTCATTTTGTAACAAGTAAACTTCGTAATTGCAGCAATATTTAAAATATTAAATATTCTAAATTCATAATATGCGGATATTTCATGGTGGCTACGAATACACCTTGCATTAGCTACGAAGGGGTATCATGATATACCTCTCACATTATTTAGTTTTAAGTCACATTAGGAAAATTTACTTTAGTTATTTTGTTAACACGAGCGATGAAAGAAACAGAAAGTCGAATTAATGATAACTTAGACTAGGGATAAGATGATGGCGGTGTAGTGTAAAAGGCAATGTATTAGTATTAGTCAAAATCACATTAGTTACCTTGGAAATCTATTACTTATACATATCTAATACAAAAAAAACCTAATATTAATATATTTGACCATCCCTACCGCTGCTGCCCCCCGGCAGGTCCTTCTGGTCGCCCACCAGCGGGTTCTGGGCCAGGATGTGGGGCGGGATCACGATCTTGGGTTCCCCCCTCGCGCTGTACCGCCGGCCCGCGCGCAGCTGGGCGGGAATGCTGGGAATTTCGGTTTTGCCGAGGAAATTCGCTAGTCTGCTCATCGTCGGATGTGTCATTTTGAATTTTACGATTGCCAGTTACCATGGAAATAATGGAAACGCGGGAACATCCATAGTTATAGTTTTTTAGCATCGTTGGCATCGTTAACAAAACTGATTTGATCGGTTAACTGCATACCATAAACTGAAGTTAACAGAAACTTTGCTCATGAAAAAAATCTATTTTAATGACAGGTCAGGTAGTACAGTAATACACTGTATGTTTACAAATCCCAAAAGGTCAAATTATTATTATTCGAATTCTTGTTTCTATAAACCGACTATCAATGCGTTCAACAATACCGGGGTACTTCGTACTTGGATTACAATATTTATAATGTGTGATTGAGTAGCGTAATGTCCCCGCTACCGAGGAGGCACGCCCAGAGCAAACATACATATTTATAACACACTCCAACTCCAGTGATTATATCTCAAAGTTTTGTAACTGAATGAACTAAACTCTCAAATTGGTTTGTAAACAAATCAAACAGCAGCTCTTTTATTTGTAAAAAAAAATTAATTTCCATTTATTTCAGACTTTTTAAATGCAATATTAAATGTTTTCTTTGAAAGGAGTGATGACATGGACAAAGTTGTTTAATAATTAATTGTCTCTGATAACGATTTACATTATGGGAAGGAATTCATTATTTTTAGAAACTGCATTTGTTTCCACATCAAGTACTGTTCAAATTGCATCTCATACACACAGCACCGCTGGTGTAGTGGTATCATGCAAGATTCCCATTCTTGCGACCCGGGTTCGATTCCCGGGCGGTGCAACGTAATTTTTATCTTGGTTCTGTTAATTATTGATGAATCACAATTATTTTTATAAGTAAATTAAATAGTATTTCATTATTTAGGCTGTAACATTGTTAATATTGGAAAATAAAATTTCATTTATATGTAATTAAAGATTTATTTTCACGAGAGAAATAAATAAGAGACTGGGTCCAGTTGCCATTTTTGTCATTGGGCTTTTAATTAATGATGCTATGTAACAAAAGGTCGCGGTTAGATAGTAACAAGACCCGAGTTTGGACCGTTCCCGATCAAAACGTTAAAAATGCCACTGCATGGCGTTGAAATACACAAAATAAGGACATTACGAGCGGAAAGAACCGCGCAAAAGCTGCGGGAAAACCCGACCACTATAGGTTATCCTAAATACCTAACTTTTTCTAATAAAAGTTGTTTTGCTTTTATTCGTGCATTATTTTATTGACCACATTATTGTACTGTAAAGTTAACGATATCGTGCGATCCTGCTTCCAGTGGTGGATGTATAAACTTCCTACAGCCCTCGAGCAGCCCTCCTACATTCATTGAACCACCAGCAATATTATGGACTCAACCCTTGTCACTGCTTACGCATTTCACTGGTACTGGCACAATGGTAATGGAAAATTTTAAAAATAATTCGGCTTGGAAAGAAGAAAAAAATCTATTTCATAATTTCATTTAAGGTGGCCTGCGCGCGAATTTGTACATTACATTATACCGGATGTTTTAAGAGTCCCTACTCAGCCAAAAATGTTCAAAAACAGCTCTCACGCGGACCCGTATAGACGCCCCAAGAGGTAAGGGAAAATTTTAAATTCAATATATTTGTAACGGGAAATGTCCAAACAACTAGAACTGCTTTTTGGAATTCCGATAGCTTAAATGTTTTTTTTCTATAATTCGTTTAAAATAGTCAACATTGGACATTAATGTAACGTGTTTTATGACCTTTTTTTAAAAAAACAATTCCAGTAGTTTAGAGTATTATTTATTTAAATATTATCGCATAGTATGAATATGTTAAAAAATATGGGCGCAAAATGGGTCTGCGCGAAACATCGCAAAATTTGCACGGATTTATGGAGCCGAAGTTCCAAAAGTCGCCGCTAGTGTCGCAGAAAAACGAAAACTGCCGTGGGTAGGGAGGACTCTTAACCCATGCATATATTTCACTGTTATTGACCCAACGGTTATGGAAAAATTTAAAAATAATTCGGCTTGGAAATAAGACAAAATCAATTTCATAATAAGATGGCTTGCACAGTATAGTCTACATTAAACCGGATGTTCTAAGGCCGTGTCCCATCCAGTGATTGCTGCGATTACGCCGTCACCTCCAGAAGCCCCGCCGCCGCCCCGACCTCCGCTGTGCGCCCTCCTGGCTGGGTACCGCCCGGGCGGAGCCCCCCCGCTCCACTGAGCACCGCGACGGCCGACCGGGAGTCGCTACGACGCAATCCGCGAATAGGTGACTAAGACGAGAATCAAGAATACTTTATTGTCATTATCCTGTACAAGCATTGACAAACGTCAAACAACCAAAATGTACAGAAATACTCTTGCATATAACTAAAAATAAATTTCTCTTATCAGGCAGGTAATCCTGAACACTGTAATATTCCTTAGATACTATAAAAGACCGTAACTTTCTTTTGAACCTGGCCTCGATTGATTCTACTTTGATGGAATTTGGGAGGGTTTTGAAAAGTTTTACAACGTTAAAAAAGGTCTTTTTTTTCGAAAATGTGGTTTCATACCAAATTTTCCGTCACAGTTTTTTCTCTCGCCCACTTTGCAGGATGACCCGGGTTTCGGCCTTTATTAGGCCATATTCATATCCAGTTAATTCAGGTTAAAATTATCCATCTGGATATGAATATGGCCTAATAAAGGCCGAAACCCGGGACATCCTGGACGAGAGAAAGAACTGTGACGGAAAATTTGGTATGTACGATATTATTATTTAATACAGTTCTGGTTGGCTTCAAAAATGAATAAATGTGGTTTCGTGTTGTGGAATGGTTCAGGTATAAGATCGTAACGACTACTACGGCGAGACCCCTTCAATTTTACCTACTAAATTATATATCCGTAGTCATATTTACAAGAGTTCAGGTTAAAAAAAATCAGTTATATACGTTAAAAAACCAAACAGATCTGTAAAAAAGTACCCAACAAATTCGATTCAATCGAGTTACAAAACCAATCAAGCAACGTAAAAACCATAACTGAGCCGCCGTTTATCAAAAAGTCATTCGCTGTAGGATTACACTACCGCTACATCAATTTACCGCTGTGGTCAATCAATGAACAGGGAGGTCAATAACTGGACATAATCTTTTACTCTCCCCCGTCCTAAGTCGACACTTGACTTGTCGACATAACAGCTTCACTCTGTCCCCCCCCCACCATTGCGTAAGCCCCAGTGTAATGATTAGCCTATGTCTTAAAAAATATTACAGTTAAATTTTTCTCACTTTATGGTCTGGTGCTTTCTTAGCACACATATAACATGTGATATACATTGTTTAACTTATGTGTTACAAAACTGTGTTATAAATTCAAGGGATTTAAACAATGATATACAGTAACTTGTAATTTACCCCAGTAGGATCCTAACAGGCTTTTGCTAGTTTAGGTGGCAGTGTTGTAGTTGTCTATCAGTAAACAACTCCAGGGGAGGTTGGGCTGGGCTTGACAGCAGGGTGGCCGGGGGTGTACTGGTGACCAAGATGAGGGCCAATATGAGGGCCCCCGGATCTTTTCCGTTAATTCACCACCATTATTTTCTTTTGTTTTCCGTTAGTTCACCACCACTCAGAATCTAAAATACAGTAAGAAAGTCGTTCTGAGTAATTAGGAATATTGAATTCGGGGTTTCCTTTACCTGCAGTATTCGTGAAAGCTTTATCTTATCGCACAGCGAACACCGGACCGCGCGCTCAGCGGCCAGTCTAGACAGTGATTAGTGAGCGGCAACAATTAATTTTTTAAGTGTCGCAAGTGAATGTAATAGTGAGGAGAGTTCTGTGCGTTTTTTACGTTCATTGAGCGCCGGCTGTTGTAGTATTTGTTATCAGTCGATGTTAGGACCTAACATAACCTAACCAAACCTAACCTAACCAACTCATCAAATACATTAAGTAGTTCTGGCTACCGAAGTTGGGAACAACCTAATTAATATGTGTATTGTTTTTGTGTTTGTGTGTCAAGAATAATTTTAAAAAGTTGTTATAATACTCTTTTTCGAACAATTAAACGTTAAAATGGTGAGTAAATATATTATTTCGCAGTATTAGTTCTATCCCGATTAATTCTCAGTCTATGGATATTAGTTTGTAAATGTGAGGTATAACAGAAAATACCCTGGAATGGCTACTAACGCGAGTAGATGTGGCGTAAAATATACGGACCGGAAAATCAGTTTGAAAAAATGCTGGAACATATTTCACAGTTCAGCCACCACAGTAAAGAGGGACGTCGTCAATTATTAATAAATTGTGTGAGTTTTCAATTTCGTTTTTTCCTATTTTCTTGTTGTTTTTAATTAGGAAATATCGTAAAATTTTGTAAACTTAACCTACCTTAATTTAAAATAGAATTGATGGTGAATTAACGGAATCATGAGCAAAAAATAGTGGTGGTGAATTAACGGAAAAGATCCGGAAGCTTTCTTTCCTTCCCGGTAGCCGCACAAAAAGACAAAATAATGGCTGAAGTACCCTCGTAGGATTTTTCTTTAGGGTGGGGAAACCGAGACTACCAAATCCCCCCTAAAACCAAATTCCCCTAAAAACGAGTTGTAAATTGTATTAATAACTCCTCAAGCAAATATTGCATATAGTACTAACATTCTACGACATTAAATTATTGCTTTTATCGAAATTTGTCCCTGCTTGTGTCTTTCAAGGACAAGTCGTTAAAAAGGCAATGTACTGAAATCAAACCTCGATTTCCAGACGCGGGTGTGTGAACAGGAACTGCAGCAGTTGGCAGAACGCTATATGAGTGTGGAGTGTGAACACATGTTCAAACACCGCGTCGTCTTCTGTGACAACGGTTCAACGGGTGGGCTCTAAATGACGTTACATACGGCATGCTTAGCAGATAATCACAAGTGTTCAGTTCGCGCATTATGTCTCCTGCTAATATAAGGCTAGTATGCTACTAACCGTATCATATATTTTAAACGTATGATTTTGGTAAACACATCGTTTGACATACAGCGGGACTGTAGAATTATGTTTTCAGAAAAGTACCCCCTCTTCCCCCCCGCGCCTTGCAACCAGCTGACTCTGCCATAGCCATAGATATAATGCGCGAGCTGTATTTTTCAAACATGGGTAAAGAAAAAAAAATATATATATAAAGAAAACAAATATTTGCAAATGTATCCATGAACCCAATTTCCTTGCGAGTGGTTAAGTATACAATAAGTTGTGAAAGACGCCAACACGCTTACCGCTGACGTGATCGCTTTGAAATTAAGATTCCGTTCTGATGTATTTTGTATTTTGTGTGTTTCAACCAACGCCAGTGGCATTTTTTAAAGTTTTGATCGGGAACGGTCAAAACTCGGGTCTTGTTGCTATTTAACGGCGACGTTTTGTTAGATAGCATGATTAATTCATATAGTCCAATGACAAATGGCAACTGGACCCAGTTTCGATCCTTAAACTATAGGTACTTATATTAAGTTTTTACCAGCGACCACAAAGTAAAAATTGTAGACGGAGCACACGAGGCGCGACATGAAGCCTAAATTTGCTTCTAGTCCTTATGCATGGAAAAACAAACTATATAAAAAATTACAGATATGGTATAAAATTAAAGGCCTGAATCTCAGAATTTTTATAGCGAAGTATATATTGTTTACAGGCAGTCTACACATCGTAAACACTGACAACCTAGAAGCTTGTCCTAACATTTTTTGAGAGACCACGGAATACACTTGCTGTAATGCTAGAAAGATAGGCATGCTCCGTCCATTTTTGTACTGTGTGATCGCTGTTTTTTACATTCTTGCATATCGCACAGGTCGGTTTTGCCAGCTGCACTGACCGCCCCGAGCCCACACGCGACCAGGAATGTATAGAAAGTCGAGTAAATCCGAGTCAGCATTCAGCTTGTGCAACGTGCAGCCCGCCTGCGACTGAATGAATGTTGTTGTGACTCGATGTCACTCGCGTTAGTCTATGTCCCATGTCCGTCTATATAGAGTAGGTCCAATGCTTCAATTAACATTAGCCCTATTGTTTTGACTGCGTCACATCACTTGGATTGGACTAACTTATTTCTAGAAGAGCGTTTAATATCCTACTAGAAAGGATTTTTCAAAATTTTCTCAGGGATATGCCCTATGGTACCTCAAAGTTTTAATGTTAAACTATAGGGAAGCTTATGAAGTTGTCATGGCAACCTAATAGGAGTGATAAATTACATGAAACATTAAATAATTATGAATCTAAGGAAGTTTTTAATTTTCGGGTTGATTAGCTAGTTCCTAATATGAGGGATCGCCAAAATGGACGATAACATTAGTAGCGTTTCCGGTTAAGTATTTTTTTGTGATTTTTTAGTCGTAATAAGCCCTACCTACGACAGGGCTTAAGGTCTTAAGATTGACCTGATAACTTCGCATTATCGCAAGTAATCAGTATATATATAGCCTATATAGAGAGAGTTGTGTGTTGGTATATTTCCTGCTGCAGCCAAAACTACATGTCGTAGACACTTGATCTTGGTGTCAAATTAAAGCTCGGATCTCATGATGTGCACTATGGTTGTTTAGTTTTAATATCTTTAAGGACTTGAAGGCACAAGGATGTCCGAAAAAACCAATGTCAAGGATTTTTGGAGTGCTTTGAATAGTTACTACGGTTACCATTGGAAATAGCTACTATGGTTACTAACATAGTGGATAGTTATAAGCGATGGCTTGTGGACGCAGTGTTCCAAAGTGGGGATTAACATCCTCATTGCTGGACCAGTTCGTAAATTGTAAACCGTGGCGAAATTGTGGTTCGGAACCCACGTTAAATGTAGCTCGCATCCCTTAGATGCCATTGGCTGTAGGGCTATTAATTAACAGTCCTGTCAAAGGAACATGTCGGCCTTAGTCAGTAACAAGACTACAGGATCGCGCAACAATAATCTCGCGCAACAATCATCCTACACTCATCCTTCACTCATATTCCGGTTAAAATACGCAGCCAGTGTTGCCGTCCCGGTCTTAAGAGGAATTAAAGGTAAAAACAGAACGCATCACTATAAACAACAAGAATACGACAAGAATACATTATCACCCGGACAAACCTGGATTATCAGCTAGCACTGAAAAAATGCATTTTTGTTCCAAAAATAAAACCGAAACAATTTATGCCACTACGCATCACCTCCATGCTCCTGCCAACCTCCTCGCCAGCAGCAAACAATCAACTCCAGCTCACCAGATGCTGAGCAGCGTCTGGACATCGACGTTCTCCAGCGACTCCAGCGACCACTTCCTGGGCTCCAGGCCGTCCTCCAGCTCCAGCGCGATGCCGCTCTCCGGGGAACACGTCATTCCAGCTCCAGCTCCAGCTCCAGCGATAACGATAACTACAGCTACCGCCGCGCCGCTGTCACTGCAAGACCGTCGCGCTACTGCGTGTACTGTGTACCGACACCGGCGGCGCGGTCGGAAGTGACGGTTGCGAGGTATCGAAGTGATCGATTCGATATATCGATGGCTGCAAGGACATATTATCGGCGGAATGGCTGCTCGGTGGAAACTATGAAGCTGTCGTTTTCGCAAGGAAACACTGACGTCAGCGTCAGCAGTGTGCGTACATAAACAGTATCTGTTAGCTGTGTTCTGAGAAAATATTGGCTCGACATCACATTCATTGGGAGAGTTTAATTAATTTTTCAAACTTTCAAAGAAGTATTTAAAAAATTCTTATCAATGTTTTCTAAAAAAGTACAGTAGGCTATAGGAATGAAACGTAAATTACCTCGTACAAAATAGAAAAATTCGTCAAATCTGAATAGCCTATTTACTGAGGTATTGACTTTTTACCTAGCTGAAAATAAAGTCGGACAGAAGTAAGATATAAAACAACGCGCTTCTAATCTACTATATATAATTGTCAAATACCACTCACCTATCATCGCCTAGCCCAAACTACTTAACCTAGAACCTTGAGACTTAGCATGAATGTTCCTCTCAGGGCTTAGGCATCCACTAAGAACGGATTTTTAAAAATTCCCTCAGGGCTACGCCCTATGATACATCAAAGTTTCAATGTTAAAATATAGGGAAGCTCATGTAGTTGTAAAGGCAACCTCAACCTTAACATGAAATCATGAATCCAAGGAAGTATTTATGTTTTCCCACGGGTAAAACCGTGTTGACCAGCTAGTGTTCATATAAAATATGTTCGTTCTATCCCAAATGTTCCTAGAAATTAAAATTATAGAATCTCAGTTTAATTGGTTCAATAAATCCGATTCCTCTTCAGTAAAACTTGCCATAGTCGAAAATCATCGCGAGTATTCGGTATACTCGATACCCCGAACCGAACGAAGAATTGCGACAATCGAAAGTCGAAGTGGCGGAGAAAGTTCTCTCCCTCTTCACAGAGCACTTTCTACCGAGTGTCGCCGGTGTTTACTTGCCATTGCGACAGGGAAGTGAGGTAAACACGCCGCCAAAAATATAGCCCGCATCAAATGTCGAGACCCAGGCCGTCCTAAGCCTAATGCTTATACCATGTCTAGCAATAATTTATTCGAAATGTTATATTAGAAAATGTTCATTTGGTTAATTATGAAAAACAATTCTGTCATATATATGTATAACATTATGATCAATGGTATGCTATGAAAATCACTTACAATTTGTCGTGTTGGCTTCTTGCTGTTAATTCATGTAACAGGAATTATTTGGTCTATTCCATTGGGGAAGGAACTGGCTATGTTATAAATTAAATTGACTACTCGTGAAAGGTAAATTTAATGTAATTATAATTAGGATATTATTGATTTGTATTGTATAAAATATTGCATGTAAAGTCCATGATTCAATTTTCAATATTATAAATGTTTAACTTGTGTAAATAATTGAAAACCCAAGATTATTCAAATATCACTGTCTCGCCTTTCATGTTCTATTTTAAGTTTTGCACATGTTCTCAATTTGTAAATTTGCTTTTAAATTCATTTTTAAATATTTGTCTGTATCTATAATAATTACTCTGGGTTGTTTGTTTATTTTCCAGACGAAGTTCGAGTCAAGGGTTTGTAAGAGAAATATTATTCAAGTCGGGAAACCAAATTTGAGTCTGATGATTGTAATAAATTGACAATTACTTAAGTCACAGGATTTTAGATGAAATACTATAACGAAGCCAAGAAACATTAAAATCCAAAAAGTAATATTAATGGAATATTACGTACTATTATATACATGCCTGCCTTCCTCATACCTCAAATAAGATTGTTTTATGTTGTATTCCTCCATGCTAACTGACCTTCATAGTTCATGGCAATAAATTGGTATTTCTACCCAGCGCACTTTCATTTCATTCCTAGCAGCAGTTCAGAATCAAAATTATCTAGATAAAAAAATATTATACCAATTGGCCCTCATGGTATATGCTAAAAGAAATATCATTGGTCTTTATAGGATTACTGAGCCACCCCATTTGATGGTCCCTATCCAGGGCCGGCTCAAGAGATTTTGGCGCCCTAGAGTTCCGGCCAAATCATTAGGCGGGTGAGTGAGTGCGCTGCTGGCGTTCAAAATATGTTTTTTGGCCAATCATTTACCCATCTGAAGTTATAGACACTTATGCTCTTTGTTTATGTTCTCCAAATCAGCTGAGTAAGTTCTCCCAAGTATACCCAAGTAAATGTGCTTCTATCTGTTGGAAATATGTTCAACTACTTAACTGTGTAGAGGAGCGGAGGTGTCTTTAACATCAATAAGACATTTATTTGTACAGCTGGAATTTCCATTTTCCGCCACCCGTCTAATGATTTGGCCGGAACTTTAGGCGAGAGTATTGCCCGGCGCCCCGATCCAATAAAACGAGATCAACCAAAGTACTGTCTTATAGCTCTGGACAGCCTTACTGGCGGGTGAGTAAGCGCGCTGTTGTCGTAATTAGTGTTTAATAACTGCAATGTTTTGCTAATAAATCACATGGTCATTTGTTTATGTAAAGGTACTTTACAAAAGAAAATATTTTGCTGCAACCGCAAGTGCAACTAATGTTAACTGCTTGCAAGCTCAACACAATTCATGAAGTACGACGACAAAAATGTGGAAACACATTCTTAAATGTAAACAAATTATTTAAGATGATAGGTTGCCAAAACAAAAAGACCAGCTGATGCATTGAACAAATATTTTCCAGAAATTTTAATTGCGTAAGAAATCTCTCGGTGAAATATTGCAGGGCATTCTTTTGTAGTGTAAATGAGGTGAAACGTAAACAAAGTTTTGACAGTTCTACCAAAACATGTGTTTATTTAGCAGACATTTTGGGAGATTGCAATTTTCGCCACCCGCCAGTAAGGCTGTCCAGAGCTATAGCTGTTAATTTTCAGCCATATGTTTTTACTTCATTTCATATCGAAAATTCAAAGGATATGATACAGTTTGAACAATTGTACTCATAAAATGAGGCTAAAGGCTCGATAGATTTTAAAACATGTTCCTTTGGCAAGAAGTGCCCTCTGCTAACATAGAGATTCCCCCATGTTGATCTGTATTCTGTTGTTAATTTTGGTGTAAAAAACCAGCCCGACTCGCACATATTTGACTTTTGGCTAAAGTTTTTTATCTTTATTGCAGGAAGACAATGTACATTGTATTGCAAGCGTCATAATTATACTTTCTACATTATACTATAAGTATAAACTGTGGTGTAAACCCAAACTGAAAAACGACGAGAGCACAAAGAGAACGTATAATGACGGCTGCTAATTAAGAAGTAGTCGATTAAAAGGCACGTTAGGGTTTCCACCATGGTGATAAGTTTTGAAGTGATTTAAAGAGTAACTAAAAACTACACGACCTGTAGTTTTTAGTTAAGCTATTCCTTAATTATAACCTTATAATTTAAACCTAGAATTTAAGTCTATCATTGGCGTTCATATTTATTATTTTATTTTTGCGCCCTGATGCTATTTTTACAAACGCGACCATCTAGCGTCCCTTTGGCGCCCCTCAGGCCCTGGCGCCCTATGCGGTCGCTTAGTTCGCCTATATGGTAGAGCCGGCCTATATCTGCTGGGATCGCTCGACTGCATTCCGAAAATTCGTAAAAAAGTCGGTTCCATATTTTTCTGCGTTATTAAATTCATTGATAGAAATCAAGTAGTTCCATTTCCTTCAAAGTACATGCTTTGTTCTTTTTAACCGACATATTTGAAATGTACGTTTCGATTTACGTCGAAGCATTGACTTTAAATACAGAGACTAACCATGCTTATGGGCCAGCTATGCCTGTTTTTGGGTCAGCCAGGATTTGAAGTGAATGTAGTTAAAACTGAATCTCCAACAGATAGTGCTGATGTAAATATTTATTTCAGCTATTTATTTCAGTTTTCAAAACTTAGTATGCTGCTAAATAAGATTTCTTAAGCTTATATTTGCCCTCTAAACATCATAATAACAAAATCTCCCCTTCTGATAGCGTAATTCATTATTAGTTGACAGCAATATACTCTTTTAGAGAATACTGTAACAAAGTTCTCTTTCAAATCTTTTTTTTGTAGGAAGGTGTGAATGCGTTTACGCACACCCTCGCTCCTTAACACAGAATACCCACTGGCTGACAAAAAAGTTGGCACACTTTTTTATAACGGCAATGTAAAGTCTCCTTCTGTATTTTTAAAGTCAATGGTCGAGGCCTTGGCCAAAAAGACAACAAAAACTCAACTAATTATTCAAATCTACAATTAATTCTTCAAAAACGTTTTGCATTATATTTAATTTTAACGTTACAGTTAATATTGTTTTAATCCGCAAAATTACTAATAATTTATTGGATACGAAAATTTACTTTTTATTATTCAAATCAATACATTGAAGTATAAAACGATTGCCGCATGTAGACAACAGTTCGGAGGTTGGCTTCTAGAGCGCAGCACCATTGACAATACACCTCTAGAATATATATAATCAATGGCAGCACCTACCGAGAGCACCATATACTTCGCTGCACCTCCGCTAGAGCGCAGCACCTACCGAGAGCACCATATACTTCGCTGCACCTCGGCTAGAGCGCAGCATCTACCGAGGGCACCATATACTTCTCTGCATCTCCGCTAAAGCGCAGCACCTACCGAGGGCACCATATACTTCGCTGCATCTCCGCTAGAGCGCACTATCATTGATTATCCTATGGGTGAATTGGCAATGGCACTGCGCGCTTGTTCACAATTTTTTCGGGGAAAAATTTATAGATTTCAGATTTAAATACCGGGTTTTAAACACACTTTCGTAGATATTTTATTTATATAATAAGTACCAAAATTTTCTTTGAAATCTTACATAGTATTTACAAGGAAATACAATGTAGACCCTACTGAAATCACATGCAAAAGGTAATGATAAGACTACAGTACTGATTAATTAAGTTTCATACATTATACAGTTACAGTCCAACAACGGTATAAAAATACATACTGAATGTTATAAAGATGCTACTTCAAAATTAAGAGGTGCTCAAGTGAATCACAGACAAGAAAGTACAATTTAATACTAGCACTCTAGCAAACTGAAGTTAAAACAATCAAGAAATATTGACTGAATATCAACCTGTCATGCTAGAATAATATACATTTATTTGAATTGTTGATTCTCAATATGCTGTAATATTACTCTTTTGTCTGTGATGCCGTATAAGAAACTTACCTTTGCTACACAAATTTTGAAGATAAAATAAAAGTCGAAAACAACAATAGGTAATGCAACCCAAAATCACGTGCAGGCTAAAGAAAAACAGACTACAGCCAAACAAAACACAAGAGAAGATTAGAGAACAAATCACAACAGGTACAAAATTAAAGGACACCCAACGACTACAAAAAATAACAGCGGAAAAGAGCACGACACTGTAGATTTTTAGAGGTTAAATTAAACTAATCTTATCTCATGTGAAAAAAAATAATTACTGCAAGATTTTAGAAAAGTACATAATATGAAAAAACGGAGTGCTGAAGAAAAGTTGAAAAATGTTTTACTGTTCACCTGTAAGAACAAGTAATTGATAACACATTTGACAATCGTGATAAATCAATAAAAAATACTCCTTATCTTTTTTACAAATTAACAAAATAAAGAGTTGAAATAAAACAAAAATTCTGCTGAATTAGATGGCTCAATGGGTTTAAAATATTTCGATCCAGTAAAAAAATCTGAATCGTCAGTGTTCAATCAAAAGCTCTTTTCCGCTGGAAAATCGCAGACTACCTTCTGTTCGCCCAGTCGTAGAGATTTTGGTCATCCTGAGCCAAAACTCCGTCTTCCACGGTCAGACACCCGCTAGAACACAACATAATTTCAGACAATTGTTCAAAACCGACAAATATTATCATTGAATATATAGCTACCGAATATATTGCGTTAGCTATATATTCAATGATATTATAAAACAACGATTTGTTACTGGAAAAAAAACAACAAGATTGATGAAATTGCGTCAAGATGAAAAAAGGAACCCCATGAAACATTCATAGAGAAAGAGCCGCTGTATTAGGTCGTTGGATGCGTGCTCGTGGCATGACGAGGTGGTGCCACCACCGTGGTGGGTCGGTAACACAGATCAAACTGAGCGCGCCGCCAGCGATCCCTGGCGGCGAATAAGAGAAACATAACGATGCGTCAGACACCCTGCCCTCTGGAAGTAAGTTGGTGAACTAGCAAGCGCAATTGCAATAAATTATGACGCTGATATGATAGATAAAAAGGTGGTAATTTGCTGCAAGTGATAAAATCGTATCAGATTCGTATGTATAAGTACGAGTAAGTATCAGAGAGTGATGTATCAGAGTAAGTAAATAAGTACATTGATTTTCAGAGACGGGTAGAGATGTAAAAATACGAGGTATGTTCGGAAAGTAAGTTCCGTTTGGAAGTAAAAAAGTTCTCGATGCATTTACAACATTATTATTATATGCATCTTAAAGAGCGTACCTTAAACTACTTTTCTTCATAGTTTCCACAATATTTAGTCACTTGTCATATCTAGGGAGAAGCTTTTCAATTATTTGTGCTGAAAAGAATTCTGCCGCCTCTGCACGCAGCCACCCGCTGACGCCATCTTTAAGTCATTCACAAACCGGCAAAGGTTACAATGTTGCACAGAAGAGTTCGTGAAATTTGTGGGAAACAGAGAGAATTTTTTCCCCGAACTGTATCGTTCATTTTGGCAACGAGATCGTCAGTAACGACAGATGGTTGGCCACTCCTCTCTCTATCGTGGACATTAGTGCGACCATCTTTACAGTTCGGGAAAAAAGGAAATTCAAAATTACTGATCTCTCTGGGTGTTTCATACGAATTTCACGAACTCTTCTGTACACCACTGTAACCTTTGCCGGTTTGTGAATGACGATGAACAACGACGATGGCGTCAGCGGGTGGCTGCGTGCACAGGCGGCAGAATTCTTTTCAGCACAAATTGAAAAGATTCTCCCTTGATATGACAAGTGACTAAATATTGTGGAAACTATGTAAAAAAAGTAGTTTAAGGTACGCTCTTTAAGATGCATATAATAATAATGTTGCAAATGTATCGAGAACTTTTTTACTTCCAAACGGAACTTACTTTCCGAACATGCCTCGTATACTAAACTCCATTAAGACCTTATTAGACTCTGTGATAAAAAATAACAAACTAAAAGATAAAACCCCTCTCACTCGTGTGGATCAGTTTTAAATACAGTTATCAACTTCATTAAAAAAACAATAAACTGTGAAAGAAGGAGTGAAAACAATACGTCAACGATCCAATAACCATGTCCTTAATATTTATCCTAACAGAAAAACATTTTTAATTTAAATATATGAGAGTTTAAAGATAGGTAAATACACACTGTCTGATGACAAAGCGTACACCAGGCGTACACTCAGATATTTATTTTCAAATGCACGAACGCTGTACTTCATATATCCTAGAGTTCCTCTAGTTCGCGCTGTTGCCACTAGAGAAGAGCACTGCGTTCTGTCGACCTAGACCGGGAACTTCGTAATTTGGCAATTGTTTTTTTTATATGTTTGAAGAGTGTTTTTTCTATCATTGTTTCAATCAATAATATTTGTCACGATTTCTGTCAGTCTCTGGAATAAACATTCAGTTATGATGACATTTAATCAATTTTACTTGCCTGTGAAATTACTCTATAAACGATAAACTTGAAAGCAGCATGAGGTAAATATTACCGCCAGCGTTCCTATAATTTCTCGGGTGAGAAAGAGGGGGACGAATTCGAGTATAGGTCGTGATCCAGGTCAACAATATATTTCACGGCAGGTTATATACCGTTGATCTAGTTACACGGCTTACATTCGCGTTTGCAACCCTTCTTCTTTTCCGTTTTGACTTTGGATGATCATAAAATTTATCATTAAAAACATTTATTAATTTTTATTTTTTACCATTCATTAAAATTATGGAAAATTATTGTGAAAAAATTAAAATTAATCCAACTATGGCAAAGATTTTTTACATTTGCATTACTATTAAAAAAGAGAGGTGAAAATTTGTGTTTGGGCCGTAATCTTACCCAACGATATATTATGAACTTACGACAAATTACATATACTGTCTTACGGCAGCGAAACTAGTACAGTACACTCCCGATTATCCGAGGTCTTCGGGACCAAGGCTACCTCGGATAAAACGAACCTCGGATAATAAGGAGTTTACGTGTGTTTTGAGGTTGGGCTGTAATAAGACCACTTCAAAATGTTCTATTAGATATACCAATAAGTACGACAATGAAAGTCCTTTCGAGTTGCAAATAATAGATTTTTTAATAGACACTTGTTTCGCCCATTATTATAACGCTTAGTAAGAAAATAAAAACGTATATTCAAGATTAGAGCTGCCTCGGATAACCCGGAGTCTCGGAAGGCCTACTGATATCGAAAACTCACCTTTCCGTTTTGTCTTTTGATTATGATACAGTAATTGTTTTCTTTGAATTTTTTATTTTATTATTAAAACTAATAATTAGTGGAATCATTCTAGTGTTGAACCCCAAAAAAATTGCAACACGAGCGATTTTTTTTAAATGATAGCTAAGAGTACCCTTAATAATCCCTCAAAAATCGCCATCAATCGCACCTTGGCAACATGCCCAAAAATTCAAAATAGCCGCCAAGATTGCTGCCAAAATATATATTTTGGCATATATCTCGAGAACGGTTAGTTTTATCAAAAATCTTTATTCTAGCAAAAATGTAGCTCTTTTAATGCCGATCAGTTTTCATATATACATTTTGTCTGTCAGACGTGTGGTATGGCCGCCATTTGCCGAAACGTAATTCATTAAAATCTGCCTCTTTAGCGAATTTCCCTATAGGGAAATTAAGCTATTACCGCAGGTCTCATGGTAAGACTTAAGACCGGGACCATCATAACTTTTCATTTTGGGGCCCCCAGTAGCCAAAAAAACCATTAGATTGAATTTTTGGATAAACATATGTACATCTTTCTATATATATATTTATCTATATATCGTTAAGGTTTTGCATGTGCACAGAGAAAAATCAATAGTTGAATCAAACAATGTAATGGTTGCTATACGGATAACTCGTGTGATTGTTTTCTTTTACATTTATAATTCATTTTTTATCATTATAAATTTATAATATAATAATAATTTACTAAACTTCGGGGCATTTTTTTTTTTTGCTTTCTTCTGCCTCGTTCACTTCCCACTAACGACACGCGAACTTGACTACAGGCGACCGGGAGACAATGCGAACGTAACCGAAAAGCGGACAAAGGCCTGGCGAACCTTCGCCTTGCTCCGACCCTGACCCACTTGGTCCACTCCCTCGCCGCCGCCGCGCCCCGACACTGCCGGGTCAGGTCAGAACTACATTACTACATAGTAATTGGATATCGAAAGAAAATATCGATATTTATATCGATTATAATGTCGCTTTCGATATCGATATTCCGATAATATTGGGTCAAAAATAACGATATTTATATCGATTATAATGTCGCTTTCGATATCGATATTCCGATAATATTGGGTCAAAAATATCCATATTTATATCGATTATAATGTCGCTTTCGATATCGATATTCCGATAATATTGGTCAAAAATATCGATATTATATCGATTATAATGTCGCTTTCAATATCGATATTCCGATAATATTGGTCAAAAATATCTATATTCATATCGATTATAATGTCGCTTTCAATATCGATATTCCGATAATATTGGTCAAAAATATCTATATTCATATCGATTATAATGTCGCTTTCGATATCGATATTCCGATAATATTGACCAAAAATATCTATATTCATATCGATTATAATGTCGCTTTCAATATCGATATTCCGATAATATTGGTCAAAAATATCTATATTCATATCGATTATAATGTCGCTTTCGATATCGATATTCCGATAATATTGACCAAAAATATCTATATTCATATCGATTATAATGTCGCTTTCGATATCGATATTCCGATAATATTGGCCAAAAATATCGATATTCATATCGATTATAATGTCGCTTTCAATATCGATATTCCGATAATATTGGTCAAAAATATCTATATTCATATCGATTATAATGTCGCTTTCGATATCGATATTCCGATAATATTGACCAAAAATATCTATATTCATATCGATTATAATGTCGCTTTCGATATCGATATTCCGATAATATTGGCCAAAAATATCTATATTCATATCGATTATAATGTCGCTTTCAATATCGATATTCCGATAATATTGGTCAAAAATATCTATATTCATATCGATTATAATGTCGCTTTCGATATCGATATTCCGATAATATTGGCCAAAAATATCTATATTCATATCGATTATAATGTCGCTTTCAATATCGATATTCCGATAATATTGGTCAAAATATCTATATTCATATCGATTATAATGTCGCTTTCGATATCGATATTCCGATAATATTGGTCAAAAATATCGATATTATATCGATTATAATGTCGCTTTCAATATCGATATTCCGATAATATTGGGTCAAAAATTTTAGGGAAGAAATATTGATTCATAAAAATATTTTATGTAGGAACTACCATACTAATAATAGTCACTTATATTTCAATAAAACTCAAGTAGCTATGTAATTTGAAGTATTAGTATAATTCCAGTAATTCCAGTAGATTATTAAAACAAAATACCACCATAATTCCAGTTTTCGAAGTCTTTCCTGTATGAGTAAACCACCCCGACATATTTATTTATTTTTAACGATAAGAAGGTATGGAACTCAAATTTCCTTAAAAAATAGTCGTGTTGAAAACTCCATAAACTGACTGTTTTTTATAATTTCATAAAATCACAAAAGGGAGAGCAAGTGAAGACCAAAAATTAAAACAACGACAGAAATTATAAATTTCTTAATGGTCTCATAAAAACCAGATTCATTTCAAAATTACCATCACTAACAGGTGAGAAGACGATGTGGTTTAGCAATCATGGATCTAAAAAGGTGCTTTATTGGTATTCGTAAATGGTGTTCAATCAAGAGCGATTATTTATCATTTGACCGAAAAATTAGAGGAGTTAAAACCAACAGACAAACTACTTTATATATATAAATATTGTGCAACATAATTGACTTTGTAACATGGACGTACGAAACCCGCATGTAAAAAGTAACCTCCTCCGGGCCGGATTTGAACCAGCGACCTATGGATATCAACAGGGTTCACCACCTCTACAGTCCACCGCTCTACCAACTGAGCTACCAGAGGATGCTGACGTACGCCCAAAAAAGGGGTACATGAATTTTCTACGATATTGCTCGCAATATTGTGAAGAAAGTACTCCCACTAATCAAAAATATTGATTGAAGACCGTTTTATTTGAGAATCCCTATTAAAACCGCCCGACGTAGATTATTTTTCCATGGGAAGGGCAACAATTTGTTTTCTCCAGTACAAATAAATATTTTCTCCAGTAAATTAAGTTACACTTTTCTCAGGGGATACGCATAGACAATAGAAGACAGCATTCGAGTGATAGGTGTCTGCATTTATTTTCAAATTAAAAAGGTTATTGGTTTGAAATTATATAGGGTGTTGATTTCAATGCTACAGTTTGCACAGTCGATCGTTACCAGTTATCACTGCTTACATTAAATTAAAATACATTAAAGCCGTTAGGGTTAGGCCGTAACAAAAAGCAGAGTAACCTTGGTTGTGTTATATTATTTTTCCACTTATCATAATTCTGCCCATTTTGCGTGGTTCTATAAAATATAGTGATGAAATAAAATCACATTGGAAAAATTTAGAGTGTCAATATGTTTTGTCCCAACATAGTCGTGTGTGTATTGTCGTGTCGCAACAAAAGCCACAAAGGCGCAATGGTATCCAACACGAAGTGTGGAAGTGGAAATATTTTTCCCCTCATGCTATGTTAGTAGCTTTTTACTCCTTGTAATGCGTGAGTAAAATAATAATTTGTCATTCAGCGGGAGTAAAGTGATTACTTTGTCTCCCGCAGGGAGATCAAATAAACCCATAAGAGTAACAATGAAATCAATCATTAAAAGATTAGAGCGCCTTCAAATTTCTGCACACACATTCAAATATGTTGCAGCTTAACAAATGCAGGCGCTAACAGCTGATTAGAGGCATTGGCTTACAGCGGAAACGGAAGATAGTGCTTAGCTTGTAACAGTTAATGTTTTGAGGTTAGGTAAAGTCGTCATTACTGAAACACGTAAAACTAGAGGCTTGAAGGGGCTAATAGCCCCTAAACATAATCCTTCTTTTCCATAGTGCACAGGGGTGGATTTACATATGGGCTTAATGGGCTATAGCCCAGGGCGGCAGAATTTGGGAGGGCGGCAAATTAGAGAGAATTAGAGAAAGAAGCCACAACCCCCCCTGAAGTAGCCGAAATAGTCCTCTTTAGCTGGGCGGTACTGGTAAAAACGGACAAAAGGGTCATAACGGGGCTAAAAAGTCCACGCGCGAGTAAAAAAAAAAAAAAAAGGTCACCACTTTTGCCGAGGCGGAAATTCCGCCATGCGGCCCTGGCCGGGGGCGGCAAATTTAAGTGTAGCCAGGGGCGGCAAATTTTCAAATCCGCCTCTGAAGTGCAAAATACCTTCTTAGAAAATAGGCTTTTGGATCCACAAAATTATGATTATATCTAGCATTTGGTTTTAAATAAACAAAGCAGACCTTTTTACATCCCAATGGTTTTTTTAATGACAGCTATTTTACGTTATTTCTCATTTTATAGTAATCTTAAAGCAATTTCAGTATTTTCCCCGCGTCCCTGGGATGGAGACCTTCAATTTCAGCCCCCCCCCATCATCCTGCGACCTTCCAAACGCCCACATTTTCGGCGCAAAAATTTCCCTTACGTATTTATATATATAAATCATTTGGTATTAAATCCGCATCGTTATAACATAGAGTAAACAAACGTACTTAACTTTTTATAATTTTAAATTATGAAAAAACTCAAACCCTTATTATTGTAAAATCGTAAAATCTTAAATTTAAATTTTTATTTGTTATAGTACATTGGACGTGCATAGTTAGCTGCATTTTGAAAAAAATCCCACATGTCAACATCTACCATGTGGCTTTGAATCAAGCATTAGCACCACATGTTTGATGTAAACAAAGCAGACGTTTTTCAATCCCAATGAATTTTAAATGGAAGATATTTTTCGTTATTTCTCATTTTCTGGTAGTAGGGGGTATTGGTAGGTTCAACCCCAGCAGGGTGGTAGTGGTCGGTCTAAAAATAGAACTCCCCCCCCCTCCCGGCTAAAAATAGATTTCTAAAAATAGCTAACCTAAAAAAAAAAAAAGTTTTCAAAAAAAAAAAGTTTTCAAAAAAAAAAAAAAAAAAAAAACATAACCTAACTTTCACTTTTTGGTGACGTCATAGAGGTCAACGACCTTTCAACCCCCCCCCCCCCGTCGCGACATAGACTACCACCCTGCTGAGACCTGGAATTTAAATCTTGATTGACAGGACCGTTATGGAAAGTTAATGACTCGGCTATTGTTGGCACAGGGCTGTCCTAGCTTTCACCGTACCGTCTTCAGTTTAGGTTGGGAATTTGACAAGTATGGACTGTGACTACTGGGACTGTGAGATCAACGATGAAGAGTTGGCGAGAGTTTGTGCTGAAGCTGAGAGGATGGAGGTGGAAGAGGAGCAACAGGATCAGCAGAACAACTACATCAGCAACAGGAATTGGATCAATCCGCTTAACTTAACACCGGATGAGATTGAATTTCTTGAGGGTCACTTTTTACTTCAAGACAATGTTCCGTGTATATTTGACAACCTGTTTTACTTTAGACAGAAACTCATGGAGCGATATGAAGTTGCTTGGTCTGTGTATCAGTCTCAACCTGGTGCTAACTTCAGGGAAATAGAAGAGGCATGTAATAAGAAACATTTAAAGGAAGAGTATAACATTGAAGAAGAGGAACGATGGAAACCATGGGGAGCAGAACAGTACTACCTTCATGAAATAGAAATTTATTGGCGAAAAAAATAAAAAGTTTATTACCCTGTAAAATCTTTTCACCTCCACCCTCTCAGCGAAAAACGGCCTTTTTAAAGGCCACCTAAGCCTTAAAATGACTTAGAAATAAGATATATAACAGCTGCTTGTTCAGCTGCATCAGGAAAGGTCATTGACCTCTGTGACCCCCCCCCCCCCCGACCACCCTGCTGAAACCAGTCCGACCACTACTTTCACTAATGGAATGTGAAAGTTGGTCTTACACTGTTGTGTAAGAGTGTAGGAATTTAGGACAACTATTAGTTGACTGTGAAGGCTAGACCAAAATGTCGTGTTGTAGTGACAATATGCGGGAAAGTTTTGGAATAGCGAGTAAATTAATTGATATGACTTTTTGTAAAATCAGAGATAGAAATTATAAGCGAAGAGGTTTATGTCAGCAGTTAATGCTTAAATATGTGTTGTGTAATGCAAGATGTGTGTTTTTAGATACAATGAGTTATAGTTCAAGTTTAAGTCATGAGAGTGCAGTGGTGTTAGAATATGACTATCGAGACATCAGCTTGTAAGGTCAGTTTGGTGAGTGCAGTCAGTGTGAGCGGTCGTGTTTAACATCATGACTACAATCAGTGAAGTGGATGAATCAATTAGGTTATTGATGAAAGAGATAGAAGAAATGAATCAAGTTAGTGATGATAATGCGATATATTTTCCGGATTTATTACAAATGCCTACAGTGACTGAAGAAAAACAACCACCGCAAAAGAAGAAACGTGTTACAAGAAAAAAGAAGACTAATGAAGCAAGTGTGCAGACGGACACCACTTCAACTAGCAGCAACAAGGAAATTAGCAGTAACATTGCAAGTGGATGGAGCGTAAGGTCTACTAATGATTCTCCGTCAATAATGTGGACTGACAATGAGTATCAATATACAGTACAGAACCCGGATAATTGTGGAAAAGTATTGCTCAAGTTGCATTTGTATAACAAAGGTGCTCCCACTTACAATTGTGGAATATATTTAAATGATAATGACGAATTATTCAACACTTTAAACCCATTATTATTACAATTGCAAAATAAGTGGGTTGATGCTAAGACCGGAGTACCTAAATTAAATGGACTGATACAAAGTAAGATGCCATTAGCAGCATGGCGCAAACCGACTCAAGATTGTGCAACATCAAGGAGTGGAGACAAAAAGGCGGTGGTGAAACGTAAAAGACCGGCTGAAACACCTGAGAGATGTGGAAAGTTACAAAATCAGAAATGAGGTTAACAAGACAAAATTAAACTAAGGGAGCGTATTTCCGAGCAATGGAATGCGGACAAGAATGTACTATAAAGCTTGACTGATCGGGGAAAGTTTGGCGCTGCACACCTAACTGTGGAATGTGGTCAAGAAAGCTAGACTAATTGGGGAAAGTTTGGCGCTGCACACCTGATAATGGAATGTGGTTAAGAATGTTCTAGAAATCCTGCCTAATTGGGAAGGTCCGGCTTAATGGTGAAAGTCTGACACTACTTAGCCGCGCTGTGACCCCCCACCCTACATCATTCGCTGTCCAGTCACCGTACCGTGTGGTCGTGTTGTTGTTCTGACTTGATACCGTAAGTGTTGCGTACTCATTATGTCTATGATTCCCGTGAATGTTAAACAGTGTGCGCCTGTGAAGATGGACATGAAGATGGACTTGAAGACGTGTTTAAATTCTTGCAAAGCGAGTGCACCGTATAGTAAAATTACGGATCTCCGTGAAGAGTGTGGCTACCGGATTGCGCAACTGGAACGAGTTAACACACCGTACGGACCGACCATCATGGCTACATTGGAAGGACAAGTCGGCGAGGACTACTATCTTCGGGTGTACCTACCACGACGCTTCAACGAGGGCCTCAGTGACATCATGATCGAGCAGTACAACGCAGGCTACGGGGATCGCCTTCATTTGGTGAGACGTACGGCTGCACCTGGCAGTAAATTTACTCCTTTGGAGTTTGTTTAAAAGAAGAAGAATCAAATTTTGTAAAGCAAGAAACATGAAGAAACTCTTAAATAATTATAAATTTTGATAGTTTTACAAGTAAATTAGTATAGCCACATTTACAGAATAAACCGTCTTGTTTATTTATCAACTCCCTATACCCATTTTTTTTTTTTTAAGTTTATAAGAGTGATAGTAAGTGTGTAGTTTTGTTCAGTTGACAAAATGGACTTGAGGTGGCAACATCCATTTTCAGCCATAGTGGCCGGACCTTCTGGCTCGGGGAAATCATATTTCGTAGCCAGATTTATTAAGTATTTGGATTTTATGTGTGATACAAAGTTTAATAATATTTACTGGCATCATTCCCCGGGTTTAAATCCTGGTGTAAGTGATAGTGGTAATGTGCAATATAGGGAAGGGTTACCAAATATGGAGGACTTTGATGGTACACCCACTTTGGTAATTGTTGATGATATGATGCGTGAATCATCAGCCACCTCAGGATCCAATACAATAGTGGACTTGTTTACTAAGGGCTCTCACCATAGGAACTTGAGTGTATTTTTTATAACACAAAACATTTTCCACCAAGGACGAGGCCAAAGAGACATTTCACTAAATGCTCATTATATAGTGCTTTTTAAAAATCCAAGAGACCGGGCTCAAATAAAACATTTAGCCCGACAAGTGTATCCGGAAAATACAAGGTTTATTGAAGAAGCGTATGCTGATGCTACACGTACTCCGCATGGTTATTTGTTGTTGGATTTAAAACAGTCCACACCAGACGAGGTGCGTATACGTACGGGTATATTACCTGATGAAAAACAACAATATGTTTATCAACCGAAAAAGTATAAATAAAAGGTGTACACTAGAGACCAGTCACTCAGTCGTAATGTCACAGTGTGTGAAGAAAGACGCTGCTCTGTTAACGGCATTGATACACGCTACACCGAAGGAACGTAAAGCACTGTTGAAGGCTTGTGACGTTAGTCGTATCAGATCAGTGTGCGAGTGCGCATACAACTTGTTACGTGGTAATATCCAGTTAACAGACAAACAAAAACGACAATTGCGTAAACATAAAAAGGTGCTCAGACGTCTAGTGAAACGTGGTGAGAATTGGGGCAAGAAACGTAAATATCTTGTACAACACGGTGGTGGATTTCTATTACCACTGTTATTAAGTACTGTATTACAAACAGTTCTTAATAGTGCAATTAGTTAGAGTGAAAAATGGATAGTTCCAACTTGGAACATTCGAAAAAAAATGCTTATTGTGCCACAAGAGCTAATTGAGCGAATGCGTAGTGAGCCCATGCCTGTAACTACTGTCCCACAATCAAAACTTACTCGTTCATCCATGGTTAACACTAATAGTTTGGATGTTGAAATGCATCGAATATTACAAGACAAAACGATGGATGATAGTGAAAAGTGGAAACAGTATCAACAAGTATTGCAGAGATTTTTATATTTTAGCTCACAAAAACGTAACCCTATCTCTTTACCAATGATACAAGAAGAGGATAATGAGGATGATATTGTACAAACATTTCCTGCCACGTATCAAAAGGATGTACGCAACTTGTTAAGATTTATAAAACGTAACAAACAGATAATCACATGGGACCCTGATGGTACGGTTATTGTTCATAACACTAGAATACCTGGTTCGAACATTATTGATGTGTTACATGCAATTGTACGAGTGCGAAGACTGGAAAATGTACCCACAGGCTGGCATGAAGTATTGGATGCATTAAATGATATGAACGTACCGACCGAGTACGTAAGCAATGCACAAGCTCGACAGTATATTGGTCGTGAACCATATTTGGAAGAAGGTTTGGTTACACCTTCACCACCACACCACTCGTTATATTATCCGCCATCACCGAGCCCAACGCCAATAGCCCATAGATTAAGGTCAAGGACAGGAGCACGAAGAGGAAAACCTTTACAGTGGGATGCATTCACTATAGATTAAAATGTATAAGTATAGGTGTACTTGGTATGTGATAGTCATTTACACTATAGTCATGAACAGTGATGGAAGAGAAAGTGTATTATGATCCTGCAAACCCAGGCTCGTTTGGTGGTATTAGCCCACTTGTCAGAGCATTACGTCGAAGTAAGAAGAAAAAGAACAAAACAAAACGACAAGTTATCGAATGGTTACGCACCCAAGACACCTATACATTACACAAACCTGTTCGAAAACGATTTCCACGTAACAGATATGTTGTGTTTGGACCGAATGAATTATGGCAAGCTGACCTGAATGATATGCGAGGACTTAGTTCATATAATGATGGCTACAATTACTTGCTAACAGTGATTGATGTGTTTAGTAAGCGGTTATATGTGGAACCATTAAAACGTAAGAGCGGTGAAGAAGTGGCAGCAGCATTCGAACGAATTTTTAACAGTCCTTACACTGTACCACCATGTTGTTTACAAACTGACAAAGGAACAGAGTTTATAGGTGCAAAAGTGAACCGTGTGTTTAGAGATTATCATGTGAAATATGTCACTACACAAAACCCCGATGTTAAAGCGGCTGTTGTCGAACGAGTCAATCGCACACTGAAAACACGTATGTGGCGATATTTAACATATAAAAACACATTTCGTTATATCGATGTGTTGGATGAATTGGTTGATGCTTACAATAACAGTGCACACCGAAGTTTGGGTAATGGTTTATGTCCGATGGACGTTGTGAAAGCAAACAAAAGTACAGTGTACCAAGTATGGAGTCATATGTACAAAGACAGCTCATTACCAAAACGTAAAAAACCAAAGTTCAAACCGGGTGATACAGTGCGTATTGCTAAAGAGAAAGGTACATTTGCAAAAGGCTACGAGACCAATTGGAGTAAAGAATTTTTTGTTATTGATCGAGAATATGGATCACAACCACTACCATTGTATATAATAAGGGACTTGAATGGTAAACCCTTAGTCGCTCGTTTCTATGAACATGAGCTACAAAAGGTGACAATAGGACCGGATCGATTGTACCAAATTGATAAAATACTTGACACTAAGGGTAGAGGTCGCAGTAAGCGTTACCTCGTCAAGTGGGTAGGTTACGGAGACGAATTTAATTCTTGGATACCTGCATCTGAAGTGAAACAAATAACCTAACCTAACCTAACCGTCATGTCACTGTCTAGACATAATCAGTTTTATTTGACACTGCCTAGCAATAGTTCGATGGACTACTATCCGAACAATACAGTGACTCATTATGTGACACATTTTCCATCAACAATACATTTGCCTGGTGGTGACGGAGCAGATTGGGAAATAGCACTAGTTGAAGCACACTATCCATGCTCGTTTTTAACAGTTGGTAATGATGCTAACATATATATTTACACAAAACCAACTGCTGAAATTGAAGATAATGAAGTTACTAATACAAATTTGACTGTAGCTAAAGTGGAGTCTGGCAATTACAAAGATATTAATGAATTGCTAGCAGCAATTAACGGGAATACAAAACTTAAACTTAACAGTATTGAGTTCGAGTATGATAGTGATACAAAAAAGGTTGAATTGATTACAATGACAGATACACTAACACAACTTGAACTTAGCCCCACTTTAGCGTTACAGTTAGGATATGATGTAAATAATGTGGATGTGAAAAGACATAGGAAAGCTACAAGACCACCAAACTTATTAGCTGGCATTCCAGCAGACATTTATGTCTATTGTGACCTTGTAGAACCGCAATTAGTGGGTGACACTGTAGCACCACTGTTAAAAATAGTCAACATTGACACCACTGACTATAATACGGGTCTCATAAGGTTGTGCATTTCACTTCACCGCACTACATGCCTGTCATAAAGAGCTCGTTCGAGAGTGTGGAAATTGATTTAAGGGACGACAAAGGTCATCACTTGCCATTCGAGTTCGGTACTACGTACATGAAACTTCACCTCCGCAGAGTACCAGCAGTTACAACAGTATAATGAATCTTAACGATCCCTACCTCAAATACTACCGTGATCAACAACTTGGCGGTAGTAGTGGTATTGTATCAGTGTATAGAGGCGCACCGTATCAACGTGGACATGGGATTGGAAGTTTTCTTGGTGGACTTGTTCGTTCAGTCATGCCATTAATCAAGTCAGGTGCAACTGCTGTGGGCAACGAGGCATTACGTTCAGGTGTTGGGTTTCTCAGTGATATAGCTGATGGTACTATGAACCCACGAAATGCAGCGAATGAACGTCTTAAACAATTTACTGGTGGACTTAAACGTCGAGCTGACGACAAACTGGAACGCGTGCTTCGCGGTGGCGGCAGTGGTGTCTATAAGAAGAGGCGCATCACACGTGTCACACCACAGTCTTTGACGAAACTCCTTCGAGCACGGACGTCTCCAGCGAGGAAACGTAAGCTACGCAAATCATCAGTGACTAAACGAAAGTTACGTAAACGAGTGACACGTAAAGTAAAGCGGCGTGTGCAACATAAGAAAAAGCGGAAGACAACTAGTTCATCGAGAAGACAAATTGATATTTTCTCTTAAACACCATGTCATTTATTCACCAGAAATCATGCGAATGTACAAAGACGGAATTAGACTTATTCTCGCTACCACCGACACAGACCAGCATTGACAGTGGTAAATGGGTGCAATATAAACCCATATCGTCATTGACGGATGACTCACCTATTGAATTTGTCATACCCGGACATGGTGATGAATATACGGACTTATCACAAACATTATTACACGTACAAGCCACTATTGTCAAAGAAGATGGAACAAAATTTACAGCTGCCGATGCGATTAAGGAATTTGGTCCGGTTAATAACTGGTTACATTCGCTATTTAGCCAAGTGGATTTACACTTGAATAATAAACTAGTGTCACCGCAAAACAATACCTACGCCTATCGTGCGTATTTGGAAAACCTTTTAAACTACGGACATGATGCTAAAAAGTCACACATGACAAGTGTGTTATTCTACAAAGATGACTCTAATAACATGGATAATTGTAAAGAAGAAAATGAAGGACTAGTGCAACGACGAAAATTTACTGAAAAGAGTCACTATGCAGACATGATCGGTCATCTACACATTGACTTGTGCAATCAGAACAAGTTCATGTTAAACGGTGTAGAGATGCGTTTACGTTTGATCAGATCGAGGAACGCATTTGCCATCATGTCGGACAATAACACAACATATAAAGTACATATCAAAGAGACAAATCTGTTTGTTCGTCGTTGTAAAATCAATCCGAGCGTACTGTTGGCACATAGTAAAACACTCGAGAGTGGTACTGCCAAATATCCGATCACACGTGTTGAAGTGAAATCAATCACATTACCCGCTGGCATACTGAGCAAAACATTGGACAGTGTGTACTTGGGTCAGTTACCAAAACGTGTAATTGTCGGCATGATTACTAATCAAGCATTCAACGGAGATTACAAGAAAAATCCATTTAATTTCCAACATTTCAAGATGAATTATTTCGCACTGTACTTGGATGGTGAACAAGTGCCGATGAAAGCATTACAGCCAGTGTTTGGTAATGATACGGATGTTGCCTATGCGCTATCGTATCACACACTGTTCAGCGGTACCGGAATACATTTTGACAATACCGGTAATGATATCAGCAGACAAGATTTCGAAAAAGGTTATTGTCTGTTAGCGTTTGACTTAACACCTGACTTGAGCGCTAACGAGTCCAGCCATTGGAACCTGGTACGCAATGGAAATCTACGCATCGAGATTGGATTCAGCGAAGCATTGACCGAATCAGTCAACATTATTGTCTATGCAGAACTGGACAATGTCATTGAGATTGATCGACATCGTAACGTATCGGTGGACTATGCCGGCTAAATGTATAAAGCACAGTCAACTAGTGCATTACAGCCAGTACATCACTGACAGTGTTATAATAAACATGTCGGCAGAACATCAATTGTGTCAGTCGTCTGTGGTGTTGGATTTACAATGTTTCAAAGACAACAGTAATTATTATATAGTAAAAGAAGTCAGTGTTATTGATGTGTGTACTGGAACACTACTGATTCACCACATTGCTCGTCCACCGTTTGATCGTGACTTTTTGTCTGAAGAAAAACTTCGAGAAAGTTACTGGTTAACCAAACACTGTCACGGTATTGACTGGAATCATGGTGATATATCGTACCATGTATTGATTGATAAACTACGTACATGTCTCAATAACCAATCAGTTGTGTACGTAAAAGGATCGGAAAAGAAACAATATACCATGAAACATCTTATAACAAACAATGACAAAGTGCTAGTAGTTGACATGGGTGATATTGGATGCGGATCATTGTCCACCATTGGCAATCTATTGTCCACCAATACGATACGTTGCGGTCAGCATAAAAGTGTACAACACCGTTGTGCTTTGGTCAATTGCACACTGCTACGTGGCTGGCTACTACTAACAGCTAAAGAGTCGCATTGTGGAATGTGTTATTGTTGCTGTCCTCGTCGCCACAACAACGAACAAAACCGCAAAAAGACTACAACGACTAAATCAGTGTATACCAGCTTGGATCTGACTACAGTTTCACAAGAATGAATACCACAACTATAAGAAAATATTTACTACAATTACCGAATGTACAACATGTCGGAGTGTTTGCATCAGATCGTCTACCGAGACATATTGCTCCGTCATCTGCATTAGTGGTAAACACCCAACCGCATACACATAGTGGAGAACATTGGGTGGCATTCTACAGAGCTGGAGGACAAGATACCAGCAACAATAACAGTTATGTTGTTGAATATTTCGACAGTTTTGGCAGACCTCCGTATCATGGCGATTTTCAACAATTTCTGAGACGTAACATCAATGGCCATATGTTGCATTACACCTACAACAAGTACCGTCTACAAGGCTTGGATACTTCGGTTTGCGGCCACTACTGTCTGACCTACCTGTACTGCCGTACCAACTATGACATGAAGATGAATGATTTCGTCCAACTCTTCGGTGACTCCACTGCTGAGAATGATATGCTGGTCCAGATGCTCTTCGCAGAATTCTACATCTAATTTTTATATAACCTTTATTGATAGGTATAAGGTCGATTGGAAAAATAAAATAATAATAATAATTACTACATTGACTTATTATTATACCTTATTCCCTATAGAATAAGAAAAAAGTGGGAAGAAAAAACCCGAGTGTGATGATAAATCATTTTATTGATCACTTTATTAAATCACACACTAATAATGCAGTAATATGCTAACAATTGTTTTGGGGGTTTCCCCCCGAGCGGGCTCCCACACACCCCTACACCCGCTCCGATCCACCCACTCGCGCACTGTTTTGGGTAACCTCCATTCGCGCACAAACACTCGCGTGCAGCACAACTCGCGCACTGTCCCCACGGTGAAGTCACGCACTGACAAAGTTTGGAGGTTACCCATTCGCGTGCAGTACAACTCGCGCACTGTCCCCACGAAGTAGTTCGCGCACTGTCACAGTTTGGGGGTTACCCACTCGCGCACACTGTCCGTTAGCCACTACAGGTCCTCATCTTCAGCATCGAGTAGGTCGACGAGGGTGCGTAGGTTTTCCTCGTTCGAACCTACACTACCGCTGTCATCACCGCCACCATCACCCATGTCAGGGATGTCTTTATGGCCCCACGGCAAAGTATGTACACCGTCCGGTAAGATGTATCGTTTATCGTCCGTGGAGCTTAAAGAAATTTTTTCAACTTGCACGGTATAAACGCGGTGATGTCGCGACTGGAAACGCGTATTCACAGTTCGCTTAATCACTCCGTGTAAGAGGCACTCGCGGTAGTCGTCCGGGGTTAAAACGTTCTTCACTACGCCCCTATCAACACCTTTCGCCTTCTTAACGGTTTTTACACGTTTTGGTGGTGATGGTCCATCATTGGTCGCGGTCTCGCTGTTTTCACTGTTCTCTTCATCGTCGCAAATGTCCAAGAAGTACAGCTTAGACCGCAAGCCTAGGTACTCCAACAGCGGTAGCCCGTTGCACTCGTCCTTGAACTTGCCAAGGACTTTGGCGTTGGTCATGCTGAAGCAGTCATGAGTCCTCGGGTAGGAACTGGTGTCAAAGTCGTCAAGGTGTTCCTTCATTTCCTTGTAGAAGTCGTTGCTGATGATGGACAGGATAAAACTATCTGTATCCATATAGTCGACTTCTAGCCTATCCTTATACTTCCGTTTCATCCTCGCTAAGAAGTCATACATCAGCCACTTTGATATGTCAAGCACGCACATGCCGACATAGATTGGCTTGTCGAGCACTATGCGGATCTTGGCCATGTGCATGAGTGTGACGTTGTTCCCATAGTATGTCCTGTCCAAGAAGTTTGGTTTTACCACCAGCTTGCTGAAGCGTTGTTTGTTGACCACCAGTTCCATGTTGAGTCGCTTCCTCACATTCTCGATTGTCTTGCCGAAGACCGCGTTGTTCATAAGTTTGAAAAAGTCCTGTTCAAACTTGGTCTTGGCAAGTTTCCGCAGCTCCGTGTTCTTCTGGATGTACGGCGCCAGCCAACAAGACTGACGGAAACGAACAACACGATGAATGCGAGTCAGCTCTAACTCGTTCTGCAGGGCCTGTTGGAGGACTCTGTAGTGGCAAATGTATCGTTCCTTATCGTATAATGCAGTCATCAGCTTCGGGAATTTACCTGTCGGCGGGCGGCGGGTTTCGCAACAGTATGGTAAATCTTTATGAAGATCATGCAGCCGTTCAGGATAATGTAAGTCCACCTCCAACACGTACCCGAACTCACCGTACGGATCAAGTGACGCAATGTCCAAGTCTTGTATTTCCTGTTCGGAGAGCCATTCAAATTGTCCTGTAGGCAAAGGTTCCGACATGGCCCATCCGTACAGGTTATTCGCGTCGAAGTACATTAGGTAACGTGATGGTTCATCGGCTACACGATCTTCTGTGCGGCACCGGTCGTGATTCGCCTCTGCATGACGCGTAATTGCCTGGGAGATACCTCCCCTGATGCCCTGTTCAAAAAACATAAACATATCAAAGTCCCGCACTGTGTCTAGTTTCACATCTGTTAACTTTAACATTACATCCCACGCGTAGGAGGGCAGGGTGAGGTAATGCGCCGGGTCAAGTCCGTATTGCTGCAGGGACGTATCACGAAATTGTTCGAAAATGTCTGTCAGTAGAGCTACGTCACACTGCAGATACACCGACGCATAATCTCCCAGAGTCGCGCACTGGAAGGTGTCCCATACGTTTCGTGCATGTTGATAGTCCGTGTCCGAGATGTGCTCGAGTGTGAGGTCATTATAGAATGCCTCCTTGGGCGGAAGGTCCGTGGTTGACCCCAACACTTCGAGCGACGTTACAAAGTTGTATGGGAACACCCCCTTTCGTCGCACAAGGTCGAATTTCGCCGGGTCGGGGAACGCTTTCTTTGTCTCGACGAGTTGCTCCGGTGGTAAAGCTGCTGCAAGGCTGGCAAGGCTCGAAGAAAGGAACTTGTACGAGTCAACAAATCGTACTCGGATTACAAGTCCTCTCTTCTTCCGCTGCTTCTTCTTCTGCTGCTGCGCCGGCTCCGATGATGTAGAAGGCTGTGGCGGCTGCTGCACTGAAGTTGAAGGCTGTGGCGACGGCGGCCTGTTCGAAGGCTGCTGCTGCTGACGTCGCCGCCGCCGTCGTCTCGCTGCAGTGGGTGCCTCGCCGATGACCTCGTCGTAGACGAATTTCTTTGTGAAGGATATGTATCGTTCCTCCGTATGGGCGACAACCTCAACGCTACCAGGATCCACTGCCAACTCGCGCACAATGAAGTGTCCATCATAGTTGGATAGGTTATGAAAATACACATTGATGATTTGTTGTTCCCGATAGCGGAGATTGCACGACCGGTGTGCCGCACCGCGGTATTCGTACGGAGCCGCGTGGTTGTGGTCGCGCACTTTCACGTCCTTGCTACCGTCAACGAACTGTTTACCGCACAAGTAACACACTGTGGCAGCACGAAACTCTGCCCACTCCGATGGCGAAAGCGTAGCACGAAGGTTCCTGTCATTGAAGAGGAGTTCCTTGATGCGTCTCACATCTTCCTTCAGGCGGTGCATGAAGACCCTAGATGCATCGTCACCGAAGTATGTCACCGTCTTGCACGCTTCCCCACGGTTGTCATGGACATGGTAGCAGAAGGCATACGGGACATGGATGCGAGACGCTGTACCTCCAGCCGGATGCTCGTCGTTGGACACCTCCGATGCAGGCTGCAAAGCACACTCGAAGTCCGCATAGATGGCGAAGCGGTCCTTCCTGCTGAACTCCGGGTGGCTAAACTGGATGGTCTTCTTCGCAGCGAGGTCCATGCGAAGCGGCACCTCCACTCCGCAGTACCGTCGATGCTGCTCCAGTCTTGTCTTACCGTCCAAGCCGAGTTTGTTTTCGCGATCATCGAAGTGTGCGAAACACCGCTTACATACATACAGTTTTTGCTCATGTCGTGTCAGCTGCGGCCTGACGAGACGGCTCAAGTCCCTAATCCAGCAGTAATGTGCATTGCCGTCTTTAGTCAGGTACAGCAAATCTGTATGATCTGCCATTTCCCGCCGACAGGTACGAAGCGGATACACAGTGTACCGGGAACACCCTAGCGCTTCTATATACATAACCTCGAGTGCATAGACATTCACACTAACATTAGGATTGTTTCGTTCAAACCGTGCAATGTCTTTAGGTGCAACGGGGAACTTGAGTCCTTCAAAATTGTAGCGGGCAAACAAGGCCTGCGGGTAAGACTCCGGCCGCTCGGGGTGTGACACAACGAACTTGCTCAGCATAGCGTAGGCGAAGCACTTGTCGTCCTTGTTAAACACATTCACTACACTTCGCGTACCCGCGAGCGATTTGGGCAGTGAAATATGTCGCGCTCCACCGCCCAATGGACTATACCTGTTTATTCGCACTTCCAAGTTCGTCACGCGCAGGTATGTCCAACCAGAGCCTACCATTTCGCATTGCTCCTTCTCATGCACGAGCTTTTCAAAGGATAGTTCAACAAATTTTTCAAAGTCGCTCGTGCTATCGAGAGGAGCATTTTTGGTCTTGAATGCCCGCTTACACTTATTCTCACCGGTAATATCAACAAACTCGCACTCGAGGAACAAGTTCACTTTAATATTAGGGTGTTCCTCGATCGCGTTCCTTATCAATCTAACTAAATGGCACCTTAAGTCTCTCATCACCTCGGGGATTGTCCTGAGTGCCGGCATAGGCTCCTTCAGCCGCGAATGTTTGGAGCCTACTGCCGTACCCGACCTCCACACGCACAAAGGTCGGGGCCGTCGTCGTCATCAACGTCGGACGGTCGTCGGCGACACTCACCACGCGAGGCTGAGGCTCTGAGAAGAAGGTCCCCGGTGAAGGCACTGAAGAAGGTCCCGGCGAAGGCTCTGAAGAAGGTCCGGCGAAGGCTCTGAAGACGGTCCCGGCTGCGGTGACTCCTCTTCAGGCTGTGCCGACTCCTCCAGCTGCTGCGGGTGCGGACGCTTCACCCCTGGCCGGGAAGCTGAGAAAGACACTGACGGGCCCCACTCTGCTTCCTCTTCACGGGGCAGTGAAACTCCTCATGCGCCGCATGGTTCCCACGCCGAGAGAATTGCCGTCCACAATACTGGCAGCGGAAGTTCCTCTCGACGTCCGGGTCATGCTGCTCCCGCATATGCTGCTGGAGGTTCTTCTCCAGTGTAAAAGAGGTTGCTACACACTCCACAGACGAAGCGAGGGCTCTGGTGGAGGCGGCTGCACCCCTGTAGATCGCTGTTGGTGTCCCACTGACGACTTGTGCTTTTTCATCAAGTCCCTACGAGTAGTGGAGTAGCCGCAAAGCACACAGTCCAGCTTCGGAGCATTGTGCTCCGCCTGATGACGGCGATGTGCATCCGGCTCTTGTAGGACTTGCCGCAGACGTCGCTGTGGAACTCCATCCTGAAATCACAAAACAAGCCTCGCTGTACGTAGAAACCTATGCGACATGACACTGTCTCTACATTGTCTCGATGCAGACTGAACACTTTCATAAGACTTATGCTATTTATTAATTTCTATCATGCACAACAAGTTTGTAAAATCCGTGAACTGACCCGAGTTTGACCTGAGCCCAACACTGTATAGTAGTAGTTGTTTAACTACAATTTGACAAACATATCCAATCTATACAGTGTCTAGCCGCCCCCCCGGTTATATGCCAGCCGGATTGTACAAACTTAACTA